>JALXJV020000006.1:13432124-13752124 GCA_024633595.2 Lepomis macrochirus
TGGCTCCATGTTTGTTTTAGAATTGATTTTAAGATCTTATTTATTATTTTTAGGGATCTCCATGACCTGGTTCCAGATTATATTTTGGATCTTTTCTTTCTTTTCTTAGCCTTTTTGTATCTTCAGATCTTCGAGCAGGGGTCTCCTGTCTCTTCCTGAGTCTAGGCTAAAGAGGACGAAGCATTTGTTTTCAGGGCACCGATGCTCTGGAAAGACCTGCCCAAAGAACTTCTTTTCAGCCTCTTCTGAAAACATGCTTTTATCAAAAGCATATCATGTTTTTATATTGTTTTTATTCTTCCTTTATTTCTTATTTTATCCTATTTTCTAGTTATTTCTTTATTTTATTTTATCATTGACTGTTATGAAAACTCTGAGTTGAGAACTGCAGGAGCAGGTAATTGTAGATAGCACTCCCAAGTGTCTCCATACATGCCTTTTGATTTCAATAACAGGCAAACAGGAGCTTTCCATTAATGGCATTTGCCAAATCAACATCTTAAGGTGATTATGAACATGTTTCCAAGAGCAAAAGCTGTGATGGTGGCTAAACAGAGTATGTTGATAATTACATAGTGGATAATGGACAGAAGGTAGTTGAACATTGCAGGAGGTGTTGGACTCAATGGGCCATGATAATTAACCAAAATCTTAATGACACTGGGCAAAATGATTCCCCCCGACTCGTATATGATAAATATTTAATGTTTCATTACAATAATGATGGGAACGCAAAATGCCAAACCACTAACTGTCAAACTTTTGCTGCTGTTGTCTTGTAATTAGAGGAGCTCTAACTGTCTAATTTCCCAGTGCAGACTCTGCCAGCATTTAGCACTCTCATGAAAGAGTGGTGACAGGGAAGGGAATTGTGTGTTGAACAGAGTTGGACTGCACATTGAAGAGTTTACCATTAATTTGGTGCTTGGCATCCGCCATGTGTGAATGTTTATCCTTTTGACAATTAAAGAGTTACAAATCATAGACTTACTTACAAAGAACGCAATCCTTTGTGTACTTATGTTTCAATGACAGTTGTCTTCTGCAAGTGAGCCAAAGTTACTTTTTTCCCCTGGAAAGAAAACACTTTTATGGAAGAAGAACAATCTATTACCAAAAGCCCTACAGAATTGACTTTTTTCTTACAGTTGCGGCCAGATGGACAAATGAGTGGGCATCTTGTAGAAATGACAAAGTGAACAAGAGTGGTCTTATACAAACACATTAGTCAAGTTATTTTGACCACCTCGCCTCTGTGTAAACTTATACTACACAGCTGAGAAATCCCACTTCAATTTCCGTCCTGGCTGCTTTAACAAACATAGACACCAGAGGTGATCAATACACTGTACTTGGCCATCATTATCAAGACTTATATCCCCTTCAACTCTGGGCCCATTAAATCAGAGGACCACATTCTTCCCGCCCAGTGTCTCAACCAAGACTCTTGAGTCACATTAAGGTCTGATTTACGTGTCTTTAATGACCGACCACCCTTAATTAGCTGATGGCGCAAAAATGTAGCTACTGCTGAAAAGTATGACCATCTAAGGCTCAGGATGATGTTTCCTTTAGGCCACTCAATCTGTCATCCATATCAAGCCACACTCACATTGCAAAAGCAGCTTCCCCTTGTGGTTGTGGCCATGCCTCATATGTTGAGATACGCTAGAGGCAATAATGAGTCCTTACTGAGAAGCCCAATCCCCTGCATCAATTTAGAGTACCAGTTACATGAGGCTTTTGGTCTGCAGCAAGGTGTGTAACTTCTCTCTCCTGGAGTATTTGCTGTCAAAATGTGGACTCTGATGACTTCTTCCTCTCATTTTGGTCACAATCCATTGGTTCCAGCCTGTGAGGCTCTCTATATCATTAGCAAAAAAAATAATTTGGTTAGTTTAATGGAGTGACTTAGACTAACAAGTTGTTGCAACAAGAATACCCTGAAGTGACTTGAGATGCATTACCACTGTAGTAACGGCTGCTCATTAACGCCTTTCAGTGTTATTGCAGTTAGGCTCATAAGAAACCTGCATAATATCCATGCACGTCTGTAAAAGAGAGACGACTGATAAATTGCATAATAACCAGATTAGCAATATGTCACACTAAGCCTCTGGCAAACGGCAAGGGAATTGGGAAGATTCTACCCTCCCTGTGAGATGAGAAAGATATAAATAGAAACCTTGAAGCACAATTTGTCAAGTTACATGAGCAGAAATGCATTCCCCCTTTCCACCCTACCCCAAACATGTAAGGGTCCTTTGAAGCAGATTTCATCAAGTCATTATGAAAATGGTGATGCATCTGTGAAAGCATTGACAAATATGTACTGTAAAGGTCACGTTCATTTAAAAACCTCTAGTTGGTGAGCTTTATTTCATAGTGCGTGACTGCAAATATGCAGCAGGAAATGGCAGTCTTACATAAGACAACACAAGCTCTGGTGCTTGCAATTTGATAATGTATTCTATTAGGAAACATTATTTCTGGCTGTTTAAAAGGATAATTTTGGCTATTTTGAAGTTGTAAGTGAAATTGGATTGCACACTTTTGTCAACGTCAACAGCCTGGCTGAAAACTTTAGTCACAAAAAAAACTTAATGGGACATAAAAGGGCACCCAAAAACGATTCTTTTACAATACAATAAAGCAATAGAATAACTCAACTTCAAAAAGTTTCAAAACATTTCACTATTTCACTTCAACACATAAACACGGCAGGGTAGTGACTTACCAAAGAGGCACAGAAAGAGGTTTTAATCAGCTGTAGTATGTGTTCAGACTACAGGCCAAAATGTTCAGATCTCATCACTTATTGTGATGTGAACAGCCCAAGTCACATCGAATCTGTAAAACCTGATGCATTTCTACCTTGCTAATTTACCTCTACGCTAATACAGCTAGCTAAACAATGGCTGACAGAGTACAGGTGGCTTGTGAAAAATGCAGATGCAGCAAAGAGTAAAATGTAAATTGTACTGCGTACTGGTGTGTACTTGCATACTTCATGCACTGACTGTGACTTTGATCGAACTTTACACACATTGACACACACACACACACACACACACACACACTTTTTTTTTGTTAGACCTAAAGATATAAAAATATTTTCTTTAATTAGGAACATGGTAATAGTGTTTATTAAGTATACGGTTAAGCAGCGGTGTACAGTAACAAAGTACAAATACTTACGTAATGTGCAGCTGCAGTGAATCTGTCTGTCCTGCTAACCCAGCTGAGCAGTGCAGCTCTTGGGCTGTCTGTGCCTAAGTTGCTTGCTAGATTGTGTCGGACCAATGATAGAGTGAAAAGCAACTATTTATTATGTTTATTAAACTGCAGCACAGAAACGATAACTGCGTTGTGCATGAACATCAGTGGCTGGGGGGGGGGTTCACACCACGTTAAGAAAATGGGTGGCCACCCTAGTGACCCCCAACCCCCAGCAAGGAGCAAATGCATAAAATGGTATATACTGTGTATATTATGTAACCACTTGGTTTGAGTTAAAAGGTGAGTAGCATTAGTCGACTAATCGAAAAAATAATTGTTAGATTAATTGACTTGAAAAATAATCGTTATGTACAGCCCTAACGCCACTTCCTAAGCAAAGGTTGTGATCTATAAAAAAACGAAATTGACGGAAGAATGTGCGTCCTCCATACAAACTCAAACATGAACTGGAGAAATGAGAAATGGCGACTTACATGGCAAAGGGATGAAACAACAGTATACTATTGTGTAAAATAAATTGAAACATTTCCTCTGAGTATTATAGGCCAATGACCTTAATATAATTGAATATTAGTTAATTTGCCAAACAAATGAAAGCCTCTCTGAATAAACAAACACCCATTTGATTGATTTTCACTAAAGTGCACAATAAAAACAACGTTATTTAAGATCATATGCAGCTCATAAAAAAAACACAATTTAGGATAACAAATACGAACGGGGATATCTGTTTTTGTGAAACAATGCTGTGCAATTTATTCTAATAAATAAGGTGAACAAGAGGAAATATTACATTTAAATGGATGCCGTTTTCGTTGCCTCAGTCAAGCAAGTAGTAGTGTATAGTTTCGTATACTGTTATCAGATGTTTGTTGCTTTATAGTATTTGAGCCAAATGCTGTGTGCCAGCGTGTGGATGTGATGCGTTGCTTGTAAAAAATATCACTATTTATTAAGTACATTTTTCAGTGTACTGTTTATGTCACATAAAACACTCCATATTTATTTTAACTCATCTGCAGCCTTGTTCAGTGAGTGGAGTGTTTGTGTAGCCTAAATGTGTAAACACAAGTGGAATGCTTTTGGTTTACTCTCTTTTCAACCTGGTTCATCCATTGCATCTTGCATGTATGTGTCCCCCTCCACCTCTGTCACTATTCAGGGGCGATGCCCATTCCTGCAGATCGGTTATGAGGGGGTGGAGATCCGGTGCCCCCTTACCTCCAGTGCACAAGCGTTGCGTGTATGTGCGCTCTTTACCCACCAAAGAACATGCTTCAGCTTCACTTCTTTTTGTAGCTTTTCTGGCAGAATTTGCGTCCTTTTCTTCATGCAGTCAGTACGTATCAATGTTTCACTGACCAGTTAAAGGCAACTGTGGGCGTTTAAAGGGTCGGACAATGAGATTGTTGACATACGCCACATTTCAAGTGATTGTGATTTATAAAGGGAAATCTGCACAGGACATGCGTGCGCAGTTTTATAAATCAGAATATTTTTGTGCATATACACTTCCTGTGTTTTGAATGTATGCAACCTTTAGGAGTCTTTTCTATGTATAGTTTTATAAACTTGGTGACTATAAAGGCTGTAACATTTTATTCACATCATTCTCATATTACCCAAACCATCCATTGAGCCCCAGTACATGGAAGCATCTGCATTTGATATGTTTCTCTACTCTTTATTCAGGTTTTTCCTTTAATTTGTCCCCCGTCTGTAGTTTGGTTTGCTTCCTGGTGTCCGCAGAGCTGTGGCTTCTCTGTTCTCTACAGGGCAACAAATAAAAAATGTGTGTGTTCCAGTGACGATGCAAACAAGCCAAGCCATGAATTTAGAACAGGATATTGGCTAGAGGGGAGCTGTTTGGAAAGTAATTACATCAAAGGCTGTTGGGGGAATATTTGCCACACAAAAATTGCTGCTGATGATAAGCAAGGCCCCACAAGGCAGTAATTAGGGACTCCTGCCTTATGGCCAGTGCATTGTGGCTCTTTCTCTATGCTAAATAATTCTTCTTACATTTATGAACCTGCCAATGTATAGACGCTGTAGTGAGTGCTGAAATCTGTGTTATTTCCTTTCATGCCTCTGAACGACTACATCTCACTGATCCTCTGGAACACAAGTTTATGTACGTTGTCAGTTTTAATCACGCCATACTTTTGTGTTGAAAGTGGATTTTTGTCTTGCCCTCATCTCTAAACTAAAGTGTTCTGCATTGTTTCTATCTTCGGAGATTCAGGGATGCTAACTATCTAAATACAGTGAGCTGTGTGATGTTGTTGCATCTTTCTACCTGTCCAGGCTCTGTTTAGCCTTTAGTGGTTGAGGTGTGTGTGTGTGTGTGTGTTTGTATCTGTCTCTCTGTGCATGAGCTTCCTCTGCAATGTGCAGCTACACCCCCCAAGCATATAGAGCCTGTCAGAGAATGTTGACCTACATAGTCACTGTCGAGTCATAGATAACAGAGGTGGGTTTTGACAGGCTTACATAGTTTTTTTGGCAAGAAATTGTATCTTCTCATGGTTGGCCATCAATGTGCTATGCTGTGGTGGTGGTGGTGGGGGGGGGTCAAGTCTGTTTTCATAGAAATGGGATTACACTGCATAACTTTTGTCGATTTACATTTGTTAGAGAAGCAGGCTGAAATTCCCTCATCACCATTTCCACCATCCTCTGTTTGCCCACACACATCATTCTTGTCATTATGTGCTGAGGCAGCACACAGTTGGCAGTGAGTGATGGCAATCAAGAAATTTAGCTAAGACATGTACCCATTCATTTTGTGGCAAGTTTGCAAGTTGTATTTTATTTCACAACAGAAAAATGTGAATGAATACTGTCAAATTTGCATGAATATTGCAACAACTGGTAATCCTACTGCACCACTGCAGGCTTCAATAATGGCCAGTCCTCTGTTCTCTGAGGAGAATGCTGCTGTTGTATGGGAGGTACAAAAGTCCAAATATGCAGCACACAAAACATAAATGAGCTGCACTGCAAACGTGTTACACAGGAACATGATTAGTAATAATGCACACAATGATCTTTATGCACTTTAGCTAATATGACACCAACTGATTGTTAAATGTTTAGATTTTGTAGTGAACCTACACTTTGTTAATGAAATTATGAATTGGGGAAATATTAATATCATAAGCGTTCGTTCAAATGGGGATGCCACCTAAAAATGAGCTGTTTGCCCAAGGCTTTTAGGACTCCTTGGGTATAGCTTAATAATTACAACAATTATTACTAGTGAACAGTTAGTTATTAATTGTTCAATTATTTTTAATCAGTTTAATCAATCAGCCAGTCTCAATGAGTCCTCCGTGCATTGACCTGGGTAATTAAAAGTACAAACCTGTTCCTGTAATCAAAGTGGATATTTATTAACTAAATAAATTGGATACATGTGAGGGTAAATATATCAAGGAAATGAAACAACAATAACCGTGCGTCACTCCAGGATAACCAAAAATGGGCAAAGAGGCAGGTCGTGGGTGGAGCTGAGGTGACATGTTGCTGCGTTAGTAGAGGAAGGTTCTACACCCCCGGCACTGTACGGTGGAGGTTGAAACCTGCAGCCGTGTTACCAGTTTATGGTTGTTACCAGCTTACAGTCAAGGTAAGACACGGGAAAATATTAAAATAACTCACATATCTGGTATGGACATGATACTTCACAAGGTTTTAAACACTTTTTAACATATAAATGTGGCAACACTAACGTTACATTTTGTTGAGACCAATGTTGACAGTTAACTATGAGTCAATTATCAATTACGTTAACGTTGACATCTCAAACAAACAATTTAAAGCAAATCATTTAACCCTTTTGCATACCGGTAGTTACAAGTCGTTTATTTGGATGTTACTGATTATGTTACTTGTAATAAATGTAATAAGCTAGCCGTAGAGTCCTTAGTTACTTGATGGAAGCTGCATAACTTGTAAAACGTTAGCCATGGCTGCTATCACGTTAATTAATTTCCCACACCACTATTTTGAGTAACGTTGCTTTCGGCAGGCCTGTGTGAGATTGTTGTCTGGAATAGGGCATTTGTGAGAGAAAGGTGCTTTTTATATTTGTCACAAGATTTTAGTGATCAGTTCTACTTGAGGATCTGATGCCTCCACATTTGCTACTCAAAGCTTAAACTGTAGGATTTAAAGACAGTCTCCTTTGTTTTATTTTCTCCCACGTATGTGACACAATAGTGCTATCAACATTAAAACACTGAGGTAGGTGTTTTGAGTTAATTACCTGATTAGAGAGCTCTTCTCCAGTTGTCATTTCTGTATTAATAATACAGAAATGTCAGATGTCTGTATTATTTATAATACAGAAATGTATTTAGGCTATTGTTAAATTTTTATACATTTTGAGATACTGAAGTTTTATTTCCATGAGCTGTAAACTGTTATCATCAAGATGAAAACAACAAAAGGGCTTGAAATGCTTTACTTTGTGTAATGAATCTAGGATATATCAAAAATTCACTTTTTGAAATAAATTATGTTAGAAAAATTACTTCTCTACTATAATCTTCTTTTAAGAGACTCATCTATATTTTGTATCACCTGAAGCATTAAATACACATTTTCACTTCTCATAGCATCACACTGTGGATATGATGTCCCACCTGGTGCCCAAAGAGCTGCAGAGACCTGGGAAGCATCCTCATTGTGCTGTTGGCGTGGACTGACGTGGAAAGGCCTCTCCTTCTGTTTACTTTGAGTTTTAAATATTGTCCATATTTCAGTTATAGTGCCATTTAAAAAAATATATGGTTTACGGTTCACATTGCAATAAATGATGAAAAGTAATTATGCAGTGTATTTCTGTGTGTGCAGCAGTATTTTTACTTTCTACCTTACACTTTAAGATAAATAAGGAGGGTGTATCGCAGTAACAGAGCCTGAAGTTTGTGAAGAGTGCCTTGTTTGCTGCTCTCATATAAGTCTAGTTTAAACACAGAAAAATGTGAACACATTCAAACCATCCTGTGGGTAAGTACTCAAACAAAGAATGATCTGAACACTGTGTAATTATGAATCCCACTAGGTGGTGTTTATTGTGATGTTGCAAACTCTGAGGTCTTAAAGCTGATTGAATACACATGTATTAAATAGTTGCATCTATACAATGTAAACCACACAAGACCTTCTCAGAGGTAACAATAAATGACACCTCGTACAGGGCTTCAAAACTATTCAGTGTGCAGATAAGTCTTCACAACAGTAAATTCTCAATGTCAAATTTGTCTCTTAAAGAAATATCAAAATAAAACAGTATAAAACATCAATCTTTCATTTTTTACATTCTAACATATGAAAAATGTATATAAAACCATCTTAATATTTTAATTAACAGCTGTTAACTATGTTTTTCAGTTTAGATCACACTATTTACAATTAATGATAATAATTGAAGAATATGATTTTATTATATATATAATTAGTCCTACATTAGTACATTTTATAACAAAGTATTCCTGAAACACAAGCAATAGTAAATTCTGTTGCATTCATGAAAACATTAATATTAAAAGGTTACAAATGCAAAAGTAGTTTTATATCACTTGAAATAATGTGTTGTAAGAGTTATCATATAATCATATAATGTTGGAATCTGTTGACAAGAATGCAGTGTCTTAATTTCACATCAGTAGTGTTCAGGGTTGTGAGTAAAAAGAAAAGGCTGTGCAGAGCAGGAGCTGAAGCGCTGGAAGCTGGAGCTGTTCTCTCCTGAAGAGCTGGACACAGCAAATTACATCTGGAGGGTTCTGCAATCAGTTCCTTTGGTACCTGTAAAGACAACAATGGGCAGACAGTTAGGCAGCTTCTTCCCAACTGCCATAAAACTACTGAACTCTGAGATTGCCTCAGCATGAAAATGTCTCTGGCGTGTGACAATAATTAGTGGTTGCAATGTGAAATACACTGTTTACTAACATGTGCAATATATGGTTTGCTGCCGGACAATGTGCAATAATAATCTATGCTGCTACCTGTTGACTACTCAAGTCAGATAACAGAAGTCTTATTGAATGTTTATTAGAAGGATCTTATTTTATATTTCTTATTGAACTGTACTACCTCTTAAGGCAAATTCTTATCCACCAAACAAACCCAGAGGTGGCTCTCACACACGTAATTTCTCGCTTTAACTAAACCATCGCCCTAGTTACAGCCCACCTACCTGTCTGCAGGCATAACACTCATTATATGCTACAAAAGGTTGATGCAAATCTCTGCAGGTAGCCTACTTTGTTGATGGTAGCCTACTCTAATCATAGGGAACTAGAAGTGCTAAAGTGTTTTAGGTTTATCACAGCAGAGTGTAACTCGTGCAAACAGAGTATAGTAATGTGAAACGTGTGTGTTTCATATGGTAACAAAGTGTGGTTTTTAAACTTAAGTGTATAGTTTTTACAAGAGTGTTTAATTATGCAAAGGATCTGTAGTGTTTAGCTATTTGGGTGTGTGGTTGTGCTAATTGTGTGTAGTGTTTTGAAAACAGGGGCTCTGTTTTGAAAATCGTGCTTAAGCAATCCAAAAAAACTTTAATGGATCACATTCTGATACCGAAATGAAACGAGTCATTTCGCTCAGGTTGTGACGGTCAAATATAATGAGCCACCGTGTTACAGCCGCTGTTTTGGCCGCTAGTAAAAGTTACTTTAAAGCATGGGGCACTTCCTGTCGGCTTGGAGGCATTGCGAGACTACCCAGCTGACCAATCACAGTTCTTACAGTCTGCGTGGCCTCTACATGTAGTTACATTTTTGAGGAGGTGCACATCAGGCTAGGGTAGAGGGCTGTGCAGAGGCTATGCCGTCGATTTGACGAAGTATAAATTGCACATAACAGAATACGTCCCAAGACAATAATGATTGTTAAATGTTCTTAATAAGAGAATATATAAGAAAGTATTTGAAGCACAGCATCGGTTAAACAAAAAAACAGACAGAAATGGATACATGAGCACAAGGAGATGAATTAAGAGCACTGCAAATTAACTTTATCTTATGATTCTTTAGCTTTCAAATAGTTTCTAAACAAGAATTTGTAGAGGTGAGGGCCCCTACCTAACTTAGCAAAGATTATTTAGCTAAACAAAGTAAACAAATGTTTATAGTAAGAAAACATTCCTTGTCCATACAATGAATTTGAGGCTGTCTTTCCTCCAGCCAGGCACTTTGGATGTCCGGCGATCTTATCAGTTCGCACATCAGCTCAAATAAAGGAGGGGGCAGCATTTGGGGTGTGTGTGTGTATGTGTGTGTGTTTTGAAGTCTCAAGTTTATGGCTTCTCAACCATTTCGTGTGGTAGAAGCAGGGCAAGAAAAAGGGTGCACTGCAAAATTTTTCGTTGTGAATTTACAATAAATAATTGGATAAATTTTGCATGATTTTCACAGTAAGGATTACAGCAATATACTGTGAAATATACTCACAGCAATTTACTGTATTTTTATATCTGTGATATTACAATGCATTGTTGTAAAAGCACAACTGTATACTGTAACTACAATCTTTTGCTGTACATCATTACAACAAGGCCCCTGTACCTTTACAGTGTGTACTGTGAAAGTAATGTACAAGTTGACAATAATTTACTGTGAATTTACAATGTATACTGTGGAAGTCATGCTAAAATTGTCGGGTAACTTACTGTAAAAGTAATGCAGGTGAAGCTTCCATTTACTGTGAATTTACAATCATTGTACAATTAACCCCCTCCCTCCCACAAACAACTCTGAGGTAAATTCAATGTTAGCCCATTGGCATATTTATTAACAAATAAATATTTTTCAATGTACAGCAGATGCCAAGAACTTTAAGAGTTCAAGAAATTCAACTTTCTAGTCATAAAAGCCATCTTAAAATGCAGAAAATGCAGAGAAATTGTGCAAACTTGCAATTCAACTACCTGTTTCACAATTCAACTATTCAACTAGCTGTGTCACAATAACAGTAATGGACAGGATGGGAATGAGGCCTTCATGGCAAGATAAGAGAGCAAGGGTGAGAGCGATGAAGGAATGTCTTAAAGGGGTCAGGCGCTCCTCTCAGTCTCAAACATTATAATGAGTCCACACGCAACAGCATTGTGTAAAAATCTTGTAGTGCGAAGTTGTCTTGAGAAATTACAAAAAGAACAAGGCTACTCGAAACTGAGCCTGACAGCTACCGCTGAAAAAAACAAACAAACTATGATGCCCACTCAAAGTCAATAAGTTTCCTCAAAAGGGTGCTCACATGAGGGTTCACTGTTGTCCACTTCTTGGTCTTTGAGCCTCTTTCAGGATTGATGCCCAGGAAGCACCTGTTAACAAGCAAAGATAGTTTCAGTTTTAAAAAGACTTACAGTATGTATTGCAGACAGCATTTATCAAGGTGTGCTTTTTGCTGTGCTTTTTCCCCACATCAAACCCTAATAGATTTATAATCCAAACTTGTTAGATCTTACAAGTGTCCAAAGTGTCACACTTAAATGCACAAGCCTCAAGCAGACATTTCAAGGGTGTGTCAGGTAGTAGAGCTAATGTGCCAGGCAGTATAGGCAGCAACCTGCAGGTAGGACCTATGCTGCCTATACATATGAATTTGCAGTCCCGTGTGTTTTCTGTACCTCCGTGAGCAGTCAGGCACCCCACACTGGTAGTGATAATTGGGGGCATTGCTATGCAGTTTTGTGTGCTGAACATAGTTACACACATTCTCAGACACATGTTCACAGCCAACAAATTTACAGTTAAACATTGTGGATGCATGTTAATTAGTCACCTACCTAATCTATTTCTCCTCACTCTTAGTCTGACACTAAACAGGATGGTTAGCCTCGCCCTCTGGTGACCTGGAAAGAAAAGAAAAGAAAAAGGAGAAATTACACAAAGGCAACCAACAATAAGAATTTCAGTTTGAATGCAGATTATGATCATTGATTTTCAGTTCATTTTAGCCGTATGTCAAAAATGGTAGTGGTATATCTATAGTGTTTTTTTCTGTAGCACTTTGAGATTGCTCACTCAATGTAAAGTGCATTTATAACTTTTACAATTATTATTCATTCATATCAGGACAAGTGGGAACTCTAGTGTTAAAACCCTCCCGTTGTCGAACACGACATGAGACTAACTAACTCCAGATAGCTCAGTCATATTATAACCAGGATATCTGCTGGAACAATATTTTTTCCATGGACCGTTTACATTTCCATTTAGTCATTTACCAGACGCTTTTATCCAAAGCAACTTACAATTGAGGACTAAAGTAAGCAAGCCATCGTGAAGAGGCAAGAACTACGCAAGATGTGCTCAAAATACAAAGTTCAGGCATTGCTCAGAGTAGCAAAAACCAGAAAAGGAAAGATTTAAAGCAGAAGGAAGGGGATTTTTTTTAATGTTAAGTACTCAGTCTTCAGTTGTCTTTTGAAAGCTGTCAGGGATACTGCATTCCGGATGAGGGTGGAAAGATCATTCCACCAGCATGGAGCTGTGAATGAGAAAGTTCTGGAGAGTGATTATGTGTTGTGTGAATCACTAAGTTTGAATCACTATCTTTTTTTGTCGGTGAATCACCGTTTGAATCAATAAGTTATTAAAGTTAAACAGCTAACAGTTAGCCCTGCTAATCTATGATAACCTTGACTAATTACAGAAATGTGCACACATAAATAGTAATGTTCGTCCCATCATTGGTTTTATAAACTTTACAAACACCAGATATGTCTAAACGGGGATAGTGACATGAAAAATTGTAGCGAAACTCTCCTCATTACTAACATTATTACTATTAGCAAATGCTGTGAGAGAACTTTCAACAATTCCGGGCACTTGCTAACAAAATGTGAACTGTGTCATGCGATAAACGTTTATTTGTAAATAAATATTATTATTATATTAAAATAACATGGGTGTAAGTGCTGCAAACAAGCATGCTGCTCACCTTCTCCATTCAGCCTGGAATAGAAGAGGGACACGAAAAACCAGGTCTCATCTCCTCTTGGTATGAAATACTGTTTCCAATGATTGTTTGCTACAATTTTTATTTACAAAAGTGACAAAAGAATATGTTTTTCCATTTGTCATATTTGGAACATTTGCATGTGTACAATAATGCTGCAAGAAAATGAATCCAGTCTGTTCAAGGCATTTATAGTGCATAATTTCATAAAGTGACAGGCCTCCATAATAATCCCATTTGCATAGCATCTTGTATGGTTTGATTATCCAGAGAAAATGGTCTCTGGAGTTTTACGGGGCTCAGTGTGCATTGATCCTTATATAATCTGAGTGAGAGTGATTTCAGTGCAGAAACTTGAAATCTGCATGGAATAGCCAAACAGTTTGATGTGCAGAAAAGCACAAGAGGTCATGTACTTATTCTACCAGAACTTGTTGCAGACTTGGAAGATTTAATTGAGGCTCCAATCCTGTGTGTTTCCCAATCACGACTCACACAGCATAGCTCAAATTAAAGCTTGCCGATGCAGTGCACATACTATTGCTGCTTTAACCAATTGAAAGTGACGACCCCGAACACATTTTCCAGGAAGTTGTGAAGGATTGATTATCAGTATCCCTGGCCAGGACACCTGAGGCTCTGTGCAAAACTGTCTTCAAAACTGATGCCTGAATTAGCAACCATGTCTGTGAAAAATATCTATTATAAGATAACACATCTGCATCAGATATTTTTGTGATTACCCAACATTGATCAAGACAGTGATAGTATTTGACTTTAAAACATGTCCACTTGTATTATTTTAAAACTGTTGGTAAGAATCAGTGGGTAAATATAAGCCAGTACAGACTCTTTGATGTGTGTAAAAAGTTACATCAAAGTGAAGTGCTTTATGTGATGTTAGAGAGTTCTGTTTATGCCTACTTCAACTTAAGCCTTGAAATATGGTCTGTGCAGTGTTTGCCTTAAAAGAGAATATCTGCATGGCCAGGATCACAAGCACATACTCATGCCAGAATTGTTACCCAAACACCACTGTCGCCTCAGCTGCAAATTCCATCCAAATAAATTTGGTTTTGATGGGTAGCATGCACCTATGTGAATGTGACTACATAGACTGTACAAAACATGGATGTAGCATCTATGACGTCACACATAGGTTTCGGCAGAGCTCTTGAATCGTAATGTGGCTCCCAGCGATGAGATTAGCGACTCTGGCTAATCCAAAAATGGGAAAAGAGGGGGTTCTGGGGCAGTCCAAATGAAACATTGTTGCTGAACCACCTAGCCACCTAGACCAGTCACCTAAGAGGGTCACTCACTCACCTGTCACTTAAAGCTTCCACACATAGTTTTCATGAATGGGGAAATTAGCTATAGAGATCAAAACTGTTATACCAGGCTGTAAACATGTTTATTCCTGGAGTCCAGCATGTTCAAATGTGCTGGTGTACAGAACAATATTTGTCCCAATTGTCCACATATCGTCGCTGTCCGATGAAAACCACGTATATCCACTTTAAATGATTTTGTCTTTTTTCTATATTTGGAACAAGCAAATTCTCCTCTGTATGCTGTCAGTGTTTGCAATCGAATTGACCAATTAAAAGAGGTTTTATGACGTTATGTATTGAACAAGTATCTCCACTGGATGTGAAAAGTGACAATCAAACGTATCTCTTGCTGCAGGCTGTTATAAAACAGAGCTAAAGTACATGTGTCCCTTTTAGAGGAAAGTGCTGCAGCTGTTAATTTAAACAGTATCTTAATAGCCTCTGGATGCGGTTAGGCTGAAAGGTACGTTTATGTGGCAACTTGTCCAGTGTATTATTTTGGGGAAACAGAAATTATGATAGGTGTTTGGATTAAAAACGTTCAGTTTTCAGCCAAGGATTACAACAAGCTAAGTGATTTACCTGAGATGACAAATGCACACATGGCGATGTCGATGTTGTGCCGAATTATGCATGCCTTCCGAGAATTGCATGCACCTCGCGGCTGGTAACGCTCATTTATGCTGAGAAAAAGGTGGATGCAAATCTCTGCAGGTAGCCTACATCATCTGTTTTGCCCAATGGTGCATGCACCTCTTAAGGTCCTTTTCAGACACTTTGCTGTGCTTGTTGATCAAAGGAAATCTGTAGGGTAGGCTTACTGTCGATAGTTTATCAATTGTTGGGGACGTAAACAGAGACTCGAGGCTCAGAACCACTCGCAAGTCATTGGAGCCCGTTATTTAAAAAATACGCATGTCCACCTTCACTCACAACAATCCATGCATGTCCATTTAAAATATTAAACAGTTCACTGATGACTGTGTAAAGATAATGTTTCACTTATGGTGGTAAATGTGAGTAATAACCGGGGTTTATGTTTATTTTGAAACAGTTGTTTATGAGAAAAACAGGTTTTTCATGTTTCTGAAAAAAAACCCGTTTTTTGGAGATATGTGGTTTTCATTGGACAGCGACGATATACATGTGATTTGTAAAGATTGGTGACTATCAAGTTATATAATTTTGTTACTGTTGATTGTGATTAAACAAGGGTCGTAAATTTTTATATTTTTAACTACATACTTCTACCTCTTAATTTTTGAGTGTAGTGCTCGCCTCTCTAAGTGCATTTGTACACAGATAGTAGATGGATATTCTTTAAAAATATGCTTTATCTTTTCAAGTTATTGCCATATTGATGATTAATTACATTACAATTTTGTTAATGTACTTCAACACTAAGCTTAATGTGATGTCATATAGACTATAATGCAGTAAAGACATACATGTTTAACTTTGCTAGTCTGTGAATCTCACAATTTTGCATTGAATTTTGTAAACTGGTTTGTTCATTTGTATGAAAGATTAAATACATTTATTGTTTTGGTACTTTTTAAAGTAAATTTTAATTTCACAGTTGGTGAGCATGAGGATCATAGCAACATGCATTACAGTCATTTAAATAAGTCATTTAAAATGTGCTTTATTTTTTAACAAAAAAACCCAGTTAATTTATTCTTATTTTTTTTCCGAATGTCTGTTGAAAAAGTTTGTGTGTGTGTGTGTGTGTATGCTCATGTATAACAAAATAATACACGTACATATATGAGAGTAGAAATGGGATCTGTGTGCAAAAGCAGATGTTTTCTCATGGGGTGTGTGGCATGCTCAGCCGTGTTTGGAAACGGATGCACGCTGTGCTCACTGTAATTGGTGCATGTGTTAAAGTCAATCCTTGCTGGGGTCCCTTGTGCAGTTTGTTATCTTGCGTCTCCACCTTCTTTCCAGTGCATTGGAATCCAGGTTCACTGCAGACATTAAAACCCGTGTATAGTGACCGAAGGGAATACATGGAGATAGATTACACTCAAAGACACAGGTTTTCCCAAAGCTGCTTGCTTTGAGCTCAAGATCTATTGCTTCCGTGTATGTTTATGTTCACCTTGGAGTTGGATTTTTGATTCCATGATTTAAGCCATAGAAGCAAAAGCGGAGGTAGTGTGGGGGCATGGGGACGTCCAACCAAAGGTCCTGGCTGGGTAGGGGCCCCCTACGTGGACCGTGAAGTTTAACTCAGTTGACTGTAGACACAGCTACATGAAAACATTTTATGCAGTTCCTTGTAATGGTCAAATTTAGCAGTTTATATCAACAGTCCTTTCATTCCTGGTTTCAATGGTAAACCACCACAAGAATGACTACTACAAACAAAAAACACTATATTTTAAGGAGACGCATCTTTAATAAACATAAATCATAAAGTAGCGTTTGTATTTCAAACAAATGGCAAACTTATTACCAAATTTTAATAAAAATCCCTTCACCCTCATGCATCATGGGGATTCTGAGGGGTGGACATAGGCTACTTTATCACCCCAGACTCACACAGGCTGTGTGTGCGCAGCGGTTTAGTTCACTGAAAACCTCTCAGAAGCATTTCAGAAGCCTGCCCCACACTGAAATGATTAGATGTTGTTGAAGGCTGTTTACATTGCACATTACTATAATGTATATAAATGTATCAAACATAACATTGATGTGGGGTGAAATGCTTTCCTCTTCTCAAAACTGTTGGCTTGACTGGCTTGACTGTTGGGTCCATAAAAGAACTGCAGTTTGCAACATCTGCTGTCTAACAACAGAAGATGCTGGATTGACAATGTAAATCTTTTACACACTTGTTTGAATGTGGTTGGAAGTATGAGAAAGTGAAATGAATATGGATATGGAAAATGTAATGACAAAGAAAGAGAGCTTTGGAAAAAGAATTGGGCCATATGTTAATACAAATGAACATAGCATAAAAACATTATATGCTGTAAACCTGAAAAAACTGCTCACTCATCACTATAAGTGCACAGCAATGGGATCTCATAAAAATTCTGGCTTCATGTTCAGATCCCAAAACTCGCATTCATATAACCATAACTGGATTGTGGAAGCGTGAATGTATCACACTAAATGGCAAATTAATGTGAATGAAACATTATTCTTGAAAATCAACTCCAGAACTGCAGTCACATGAGACAAACATTGACTGTGTTTTTATATTGACTTGCCAGCACTAATGATCAGCAAGAAATCTATCATAACAGCATTTGGTATTCCACTTGAGATTTATAATATAATGCAGTATTCCTCATTTTTTTCATAAAGGCTCTGGCAGCTGGCTGGTCATGATGCTCCCTCTGTGCTTGTCAGATTGTACAAAGCTTAGACCCTGAAACCAGTAGACTATTTTTAGAAGGGTAATAAGAATTAATTTAAGGCGGCGCGTTTAGTTTAAACAATATGTTCAGTGAACAACACTGTCAAGCCATAAAAATAGGAAAAGTGAGCAAAATGATTAATTACCTCCAAGTCTTTGTTGGCTATATAAATAACACGAGAACAATACAAAAAAATGGGTCTGGTTCATCTTTTACTCATAACCACATGTGAAACATTAATGGCTTGCTTTGGTTTTCAATCATGTCACACTTGAGCTACAGCAACTTTAAGTGTCTATTGAATCAAATAAATATTTCAAGCTTCAACATGATAAGGCCCTCTTCCTCTGTGTCACCTCTCCAAGGCAGCCCTTTGATACTGGATTCCTCTTTGCTCACAGACGTCATGATCTGTCTCTGACCCAAAAGCACCATCTAGATGCACCGCGGTTTCACACGCCGCTGCCAGCTGTCATATGTAGTTCAATAAAACACATCTGAGGCATGCAATATTTATTGCAATACCCACACAGGCTTCCATAGACACAACTGTTGCTAACTGCTTTCACAATAAGTCGACACCATTTATGACATGCCTTTCAATAGCTAACTGATGAAGTCTGCTTTACTTTGCTTTAAAATTAGTTTAATTAGTTTAATCACGTGTCTGCAATTATCATTCCTCCCCTTAAAAAGGTTTTGTACTACAACTCAAAGAAATCTAAATCAGAAAAGGATGACTCAAATGAAATTTTAAGTGGCATCACTGCCTTCATATTGCATTGTAGACTGCAATATCATTTTATTATGATTTTGACTTTGTTACTTTATTTTAAAAATATGAGCATTTTGCTGACCTGACTGGCACCCATATTACCAGGCCAAAGACAAACCAGCAGTACTGGCCCTGAAAAACATTTTTCTTCATTTTTGGTATGAGTGATGGGGTCCTACATGAACACAACATGTATTTGAGCTCACTGGTTACCTTACCAGCTAACATGATCTATATAACTATTCTGTGTACCACTGGCATTGTCTCAAAACTCTACACACAATTCCTAAAACTGCAAAGACAAAATACAAAATGCCTCAAATCCCCTTCAAAATGTAAAACTGCTTTCAAAATGTCATAAACACATCCCAAAATGAAACTTTTTTCTTAATACTAATTTTTTGGATATTCCATGCACACATTGTTGTTCTAAATCCAATGCTCTTTTGTCTGTCAGAACTTTTCAGTGTAAAAAGGAGTGCCTGTGGGGACAAAAGTAACACGTGTTACTTTCATCCCGTTACAGTGACCACAAGTGTTACTTTTGTCCCGCTGCTAATGTGGTGACTTTCTCTGTGTTGCAGCATGTATTGAAACATGTTTATGTTATATCATACAGATTATGAAGAGTGAGGTTCAGAAAGACAGACAGAGGGTCTGATTCAGCGAGATGTTTTCATGCACATTTTGGAATTACATATAAAAACAGCTGGATAGAAACATAACTATTTTTGCATTATTTAGAGAATTTATATTTATGTTATGAATATTCATTTTCATATTGTTCATATTGTTGAAGAAATGTTTATGAAATGGATTGACATTGCCAATAAAAACATTTTGAACAGCACAATTATTTACGGACACACAGAGAGCAACACTTCTTCTAAAGTCTCCAAAAGTCTAAACACATTTTCTGCTTTACACACATTTTGCATTTCAAAATGCCACTTTTTAAATGCACTGAACACAGTTCTCTGCATAAGACACAACAATCTTACATAAAGTCACATGTTTGCCATTTTAAAACACTACCATTCAAAATGACACTAGATGAATGAAGTCAGAGCAACCTTAGTAGCTTATGTCATCAACCATGGGCTGACAATGTGTGAGGCTGGACAGAGAGTGCAGGTAAACGTTTTACTGTCGCCTCTGTCATCTGGACCTTTAGACTGGAGAACAGGTATGTAACCAAAATTTCATGTAGTACACCCCATGCCATAGTGTATCAGTTGAGTGACACCTGTTTACTTATTGTATGTCATCAGCCTTTCATGAACTGTACAAGTTTCCTGTACAATGTACTCTACTGTGGGGGGAAAATATTTAGGCTGCATTGTCCAAGCCCTATATATTTTTTTATTTTATTTTTTCTAAAGGACTGAGAGATGACACCATGGTGGAGGAAGGGGCCAAATGTTCACCGGGGTACAGGAAGCTGGCATTGTAAACTTGGTTTTGGAACATAATGAATTCAGATTATGAGAAATTCAAAGCCACATCATCCAAGACAACACCTTATTCAACAACATTCAACGAGTCAGTCTGTCCCACATTGGCTCACATTCTCAAGCGACACCAAATCAGAATGAAACAACTTTATAAGGTGCCGTTTGAGAGAAATTCTCAAAGAAACAAAGAGACAAGCATATGTGGATGTAAGTACTATTTTGACTGCAGTACACTACACGCAACATTATTTCCCAGTGTACTGGATAACACCATATTGACTGATTTTTGTTGTTTGTTTTCAGGGCGTACTGGAAATGGATGCTCATGCAATCCCACATGAGTTCATCTTTATAGATGAGGCTGGGTTCAACCGAGCAAAGACCAGAAGAAGGGGGAGAAACGTCATTGACCACAGAGCCATTATAGATGTTCCTGGCCAACGTGGTGGGAACATCACAATGTGCACTGCCATTTCCAGTATGCATGGTGTCCTCCACCATCATGCCAACCTTGGACCATACAACACAGCCCATATTCCCACATTTCTGGACAGACTTCACAACATTCTCATACCACCAGAGCGTATGAATGATGCAGACCATCAAAGAAACCGGTACGTTGTAGTATAGGACAACGTGAGCTTTCATCGTGCAGCCCCAGTCCAAAACTGGTTTGCTGACCACCCAACATTTCTCGTGCAATACCTCCCACAATACTCTCCATTTCTGAACCCCATAGAAGAGTTCTTTCGGCATGGCGGTGGAAGGTATACGACCAGCAGCCCTTTGTGCGCATGCCTCTTGTGCAGGCCATGGAAAAGGCATGTGATGAGATTGATATGGGTGCAATTCAGGGATGGATAAGGCACTTCTTCCCTCGATGTCTGGCAAGGAAAGATATTGCCTGTGATGTTGACGAGGCGTTGACAAATAATTAGGCCTAATTATTTTTCTTGCCTTTTTTTATTGTAACATATTTTTTGTGAAATTTTATTTTTCAGTTTACTGTTTTTTGTAAGAATATTTTTGTTCAGTCCCATGTAAATATATCTGCTGTGCATATGTTGCACTGACTTGTTTACTGTAGTGAAAAATAAAATAAAACAGTTTCAACAGCATGTGTGTGTATCTGCAAATATTTCTGTGCATGTGAACAATCTGATACATATTTTAGTATTATGGCAAAGCATACTAAAGATGGGGATGCTTTTCATTATGCCCAACAGTGTGTAGTTAGCAAAAATCTGGTAATATGAATGAAGTGTGTGCCATTTCATGTAAAAGTTTGATTTTGAGAATGCTATGTGTAGTTTCAGTTGCAGAGCTTCATTTTGCAGGATATATGAGGTATGTTGCAGTTTGGGTGTGTGGTTTTGTGAATTGTGTAAAAAGTATTTTGATAAAACCGGACTAGTTTGCAAAATTGTGTGTTAGCAATTGGAAAAAACTGCAATTTTTAGCAATAAAAGTAAAAATTATACTTTTGGTTACATTTTTTCTCGATTGCTAAGACACATTTCTTGAAAGCTGCTCTCATTTTCTCTAAACTGTGAACACAAAACCCAATTTTCAAGCTACATCCACAAAATCTCAGACTCTTCTTGCAAAACCAAACTTTCACCTCAAAACAGTTCAATCTGTGTTCAAAAATGAACTATGTTGTCAAATCGTGCCCCGAGTCAATCAAAATTAAAAACACTACTGAACAGTCACTAAACACTACGTAGAAAAATAGAAAACACAATGCTCAGAACATGAAGCTGGAGAAATAAATGTTTATTGTTCACTGTAGGCTAAATGCATGTTGCAAAACAAAACAAAAAAAGCCCTGTGCATTTAGCACTTGTACAAAAAGACAAAACAGAAATCTTGTGCATTTACACATAGCACAAACAAATCTAATGTGTTTGCCACTTGTGTACAGTAAGCCCATATAAAAATAAAGTACAAAAATATACAAATAAGTGTATTACTCAGCCACAGCATCATGTCTCCGTACTGGGTCAGGCCACAGGACTTCATCCACATCACAGGCCACATTTTGTCTGGCCAGGCAATGGGGGAATGCCGTATCCAGGCATGGCATGCCTCCACACCTATGTCACCACAGGCAAGTCCCATGGCTTGCAGGAGATTTACCCTGGTGTAAGGTTGGCGTTCATATACCTTCCACCGCCATGAGGAGAAGAATTCCTCAATGGGGTTTAGGAAAGGGGAGTACGGTGGAAGGCAAAGATTGATAAAACCTTGGTTCATATTGAACCACTCTCTAACCTGGAGGGCTCTGTGAAAACTCACATTGTCCCAAACATAGATGGGATGCTCATCCTGCTGCCCTAACAGAGCATCTCGCATGTGATTGAGAGAAATGAGGAGCTGGTGAGTGTTGTAGGGCCCCAGGTTGGCATGATGGTGGACAACACCAAGATTGCTGATGGCAGCACATAATGTGACATTGCCACAACGCTGCCCAGGAACACCAACAATGGCCCGATGGCCAATCACATTATGGCCTCTCCTTCTCCTTTTAGTGAGCTTAAACCCAGCTTCATCCTTGTAGATATATTCATGGGGTCTTTCCATTGCATCCAGTTGAAAAACCCTCTGTAGAAATAGATATAGTTTTGTAAGTGATATGGAAAAAGTGATTTAGGCCACTACAGTAAATCACTACTTAGAGTAATCAACATTGAATGTGTCTAGATATATGCCAACCTGTACATACTGGAATCTTTGCCCTTTGACTCTGTCTGAGTTGCGATCAAAGGACACTCTGTATAGCTGTTTCATGCGCAGTCTGTTGCGCTTGAGGACACGATCAACAGAAGAGAGGCTGACACTATTGATACCCTCAAAATTTACATGGTCCACAATGATCTTCTGCTGAATTTCACTCAGTTTAATGGCATTTTTCTCACGGACCATATCAACAATTAGGATCTCTTGGTGTGGGGATCCTCTCAGATTTCTATCCATTGTAGGGCCTCACAAACCAGTGCTCTCTGAACTGGCTTATTTTATATGTTCCCTCACATCATTAGCCACAAGTGTGATCAATTTTGAGTTGTTGTGTTCAAGTGGTGACACCTGTGCTTTAATTGTGTTTGACTTGTGTCTCCTGTGCTCACCATTATGCAGCACGGGTGCATCACAATGAAAATGTGTTGGCAAGTTGTGTCTAAACAGGTGAAAAGTGCTTATGGTTTTGCCAAAAGAGTGATTGATTCAATCAGTGGGTTCGGGCAACTGAGCATTTGGTTCAGACAATAGGGTTTAGTGTTTTAGCAATTGAGAAAAACTGTAATATATGTTTATGGTTTCCTTTTCTTGTATGCTGCTGGATACAACACTGTACCACTGTTACAACTGTAATGTTTTGCCAAATAATTATCTGTTTCAACAACAGCATTGGTGTTTATGATGTACTTTTCAGCACCTCTCAGCAGATTACTTTCACTCTAGAACAATGTATGTAAATGTACACATAAGCCTATGAAAGAGAAAAGAGCTTTAGATTTAGAACAACAGTGTGCAAATGGTATATCCCATAATTTACTATTATGAAAAAAAGTGTTTGCCATTTGATGTCAGTGCTTCATTTTGGGATGTGTTTATGGCATTTTGAATGCAGTGTTTCATTTTGAAGGAGATGGAGGCATTTTGCATTTTGTGTGAGCAGTTTTGGAATTGTGTGTAGAGTTTTGAAAAAAGGAGACATAGTTTTGAAAACGTGTGTAAGCAAACTGTATGGTTGGCACTGTAAAGTGACTGTTGGGCTGGACTCTCAGTCCAGCTTCTCTCATTTTCAACCTGTGGTTGATCACATGATTAATAAGTGTGGCCCTGATGTCATCAGATATGGCTCTCCTGTCTCTTCTTTGCCCTTGTCCTCTTCCAAGTTTTTGTCCTCTTCTTCCTGAAATAGGTAATGGTTTTAGAGATTTGAGGGGAGGTTTTGCTCTTTGAGTGAGAGGTTTTAAAAATCGTGTGACATGTAAAGATTTCATGTGCAAGCAAACTGTACCAGAAACCAATGCTGACTGTTGGATCCACAGCACTGTTTGTGTAAATGGCTAATGCTGCTTAAACAAAGCTGTGTTTTTTGAATTTTGCTGTAAACAGACTTGTCATTGTTGGTTATTTTAATATTAAAGGAGACAAGGATTGAAGTGCCAGCAGCTAAGTTAAGTTGCAAGTTTAAAGATTGTCATCATGTCAGACTAATTGTCATGTGCAGCTTGAACAGTGAGTGCCCGATATAGCAACACTGAGACAAGACATAATGAATTAATTGAGGGAGTGAGATACAGTAGATGAGTAGTAAAGGATCTAGATATGAACAAGAAACTGATAATAATATGCAGTGTATATATAATGAAATGTTAACATAATAAAATTATAGTAGGACACTGTACCTCATTATGGGGTATACAGAGACAAATCGCACCAAGATTAAGCAGCACTTTTTTAGTTTACACTTCGTTATTAGACAAGACAGTAAAAATAAATGTATGGCAAATACAGAACCAGGCCACAGCCGCAGTAAATGGGCTGTTTGTCCATTAATTTAGTTACTATGGTGAGAAAGGACATCACAGTAACCATCTGCTGACCTTTGAAGCTTCAGTGATGATGGCTGCTTAGCTTGTGTAATTGACCTGAGATGCAATAGCAAAAAACACAATAGGAACAACAGCAAATGTAATACTTTCATCAAGAAGAGTATGTTTAGATTATTGCAGTGAAAACAAGAATACTACGTTATTTGCAACATTTTTAGCATTTTAAATATAGCTATTAGAAGTTGTTTCAATTAAATTCAACTTAAATTCCACTGTATCTTTCTATTTTTCATTGCATTGTTTTAAACCTGATGTGCTGATTGTTGTTGGTGATTTGCCCAGGGACTGATATTTCAAAATGATTTTACAGGGTTATGTTGGTTGGATTGCATTAAATTCTGATCTGATCTAAAATCTGGGTATTTCAAATCAGATTGAAAGATTTCTGATCCTGAAGATATGTGTATTGCAATGTAATCCTGCCTTTAATTAGGACAAAATGCTGCATTAAAATGGAAGGCAGTGATCTGGATCAACTTGATTCCAAAATTTGGAATCATTAGGATCCCACCCTAGAGGAGGACTGATAAATTGCCTATGCTTCACTTCTTCCAGATATTGTTACCCAAGATATTCATTAAATTTTAACTCTAAATTGAATGTGCCCTTCAAATGTGAATGTGTTTTAGTTCTGACAGAACCAACATTAGCCTAGTCTCAGCATAAGAAAGTCATGGTTTGCGGCAAACAAGAAGGCCTTTATTCTTTCAAGATTTTCCCTTTTCTGTATTTGCAGTGTCATTAAATTACCTGGCACCTGGATGGAAGTTCTCATCATTCAGTACGTGTGTACAATTCATTGAGTGCACATCGTTTTGACTTGGGGCTTTTTTACTGAGTGCTACATTAACAGTTAAATGTATTTGAATATCAACATGTTGTAAGCCTACCTCATAGGGTATCAATCCAACTTATCACACACTTATTGGCTGTATAATTTCAGAATTCTTTATGGTAAATAGAACATTTGGGCACCATTTCTGTATATCAAACACACAGCTGGAGCTACTTTATAACTAACTGTACATAATACAGTCACAGTGGTTGTGAACAAGTCGATGTAACTCCTATCACCAAAACTGGTTTAGGAGGTGAAAGCAGGCTTCTGAATGCCTAGCCTTTGTGGTTAGCATGCAGGTGTTTATATGGCCCACACCCAGAGGAGTCCATCTAGAGGTGTTTGAGGAGACAAACTAAACCAATAAGGGTTGAGCCAACTGCTACCTTATGATAACAGATAATCCCTTTTTTGAGAATAAAATGGCCATTTACTTATAAGGGGACATGCATAGTAAACATTCTAAAAATAATTGTCTATAAAACACACTCAGGTGTTCATTTCAGTATAATGTCATCTTGCTGTAGGGGTCTGGTTTACTGGTGATGGTTTGTGTTCTACGGTTGTCTTTATTAGCACTGGCACTGTGGAATGATGACCATCAGAGCAGGGGCATTGCTTGACATTTCTACTGGGGCACATGCCCCCTCATCCCTAATGTAAATGTCTTGATTTATTTTTGATTGAAGTGTATGAAATGTGTTAGTATGTGCTTTATCAGCTGTTGCAATATTGTATTCGAAGCACAGCCTTGCTCTAGTGCTTCTTTGCTTCTTTGTGGTGAAGTGTTTTCAGTTAGTTTTGTTTTGCACAGGTCTCATCCATTCAGTCCCAAATGGCTTCTGGGTCTGTCTGGGATTCTATCATATGTTCGATCATATCAGCAGTGCAAGTAATGAGGGTGGAGAGATTTTGAAAAATATTATGAATTGTGATTATTATGACGTTATTCTCATAAAAATCTTTCTGGAGATGTCAGATTACACAGATATGTTGTATAGATGCAAAAAGTTTTGAACATTCAGTCCAGGAGTTTCTAATAGAATTAAAATGAATTAATTTATCCTTGAGGTGAAAAGGTACCACATTTAAAGAGGAACTTCCCCAAACAGAGACACAAAGGGGAGGGAAGAATAAATCACGAAAGAAAAAGAAATACAGATTGTTTGAAAGCCATTTACCTACTGAATTATATTCTGGTATCACACAGAATTAATAAATAGGACATATAATTGTTTCTATCTATGCAAAAGCTCAATATCATGAACACTAAAGCATACCAAAAATTACCCCCCAAACTAGATGTTTCCAAAATATTGCGGCAGTCTGTACACAACTAGCCTATTACATAATAACATAAGCTAGTTAGATAGCATAGATTTAAACTCTGTGAACGTGCTTCAGGATGTATGTATGTAATCCATTGTACAGCGTAAAATCTCAGTGAGCTCCCTAGGCCGCTAGTGACTTACAATAGAAGTACGGAGCTAACTGCTAATAGGAGCTAAGTTAGCTCCTATTAGCAGCTTAGCTCCCTACAGTGCCTAAAATTGTCACACTCTGGTTTTACGTAGGTGACAATTCAAGTAACTGCCTTGAAACCAACATGATATGTTGGTTGTCATTCGTACAGTCTTACGAATACTACTTATTAGACAAAAACTCCAAAAACTAATAGCTAAGATTAAATTATCTTAATTGAAGCAGATATACTTGTTTTTTGTTATTTTTTCTTATCAGGCTATGTTAGAGAATTTCACTTGTTTCAGTTTTTTTGTACTTAAATACCAAGTGAAATGTTTTTGTTCTGTTGGCAAATAACTTTGCTTATCTTAAGTAATATTTCCCCCATTTTATTGCTTTTTTCCCCTTGTTTTTGAGAGCTCAGTTTTTGCAATGTATAGGGGAGAAGTGGGGCAACTGAAACACTTTTCAGATAAACATCATTTTAAAAAATAACTTTACAGACAGAAATAATTTGTTGTTGTGAGCAACAATTCATGTGTGTGTTCTATTACATTTTTCTCTACTGCTTAAACACTATAACAGACTTCTGAACCAACATTTCAAAACCATAACTAAATTTTTCAAAAGGCACGCCCATTTCCCGAAACTCTTCACACAAATCAATTCATTTCTCATTGCCTACACCATGTGGTCATTTAGAAAGCACTAACATTCAGTATTGTTCACTCAAGTCAGCACAGTTTGAGCTCAATTAGCACACAACTACCCAGGTGGAAACTCATAATTGATAACACACCAATCAGAAGCTTCAGTAGATTAAAAAAAAAAAAAACATAAAAGGGCCAGAGTCAGTTCATTCATTTTTGGAACAATGGATCCACAGAGACTTGAAGGAAGAGGTCAAGGACTCCGGAAACAAGGAGGAGGAGGAGGAGTAGAGAGAGGAGGAAGGGTTAAGGGGAGAGGAACAGTAGGAGTTGGAGGAGGAGTAGGCAGAGGAAAAAGAGGAGGAATAGGGAGAGAAGGAAGAGAAGGAGGTGTAGGGAGTAGGAGGAGGTGAAGGATGAAATCTCTGGCCTGTCCCGAACCAAAGACAATGCTGGGGCAGAATAATTTGTTGTTTGGTGTGTTGTACTGTATAGTACACTAAGGACTAAAAAATATGCAAATCTTGTTTCTTTTGTTGTGTTCATCATGTAGATCGAATAGTTTTGAGTGGAGAGCTACATTTTGACATGAAAAAGAGGATGTTATGGAAATGTTTTTAAGTAATCGAGAAAAACTGTAATACCAGGTGCTATCTTGTAAAAATGTGGTAAGACTTCAGCATAATTTAACTTTGAACAAAAGGTACGCATTGTTTCATTTGTCCTTACTGGGCAACAGGCCTGCCGTTAGGAATTTTGGACAGGTGGACAACATTTTCCAAACTGGGCCCCTCATCGACACCCAATCCAGCACCACCTCGACCAACCCACCCTTCGTTCTTATACAAACATGGGCAATTTCACAGAAGCTCTTGGCCATTAGCCTTATAGTGACACAAATGGAGTCCCTAACAATCATTTCCAAATTCAGTGTTATAGACTCATCTAGACCACACTTATATATTCAATTACTCAGTATGATTATAAAGCACTAAAGGTCATTACAGACTGTGACTGTTATGTTCCTCCTTTTAACTTAAAACAAACATTGAAGAAATTAATGCAAAGCATTAAATCATATAATTATATGATTAATTATGACTGAACAATTACACATACTTCATCTATCAAATTCAATCTTGAGGACTACATTAATCAAAGTATTGGTCAAATTATGTACTAAACTGAAATACTATACGAGTATATGGCTGTGTCAGCTGAATTGATGATCATAATAATATAAACAGAGGTTTACCACATGTAAGCTTGTTAAACTGTAACCATATTTGCAGCTGTTTCGTATGACTTGTGATGTGCTGCTTACTAGTGATTACTGTAGGTCAGTTTTCTAAAAGCTGTTACAGGGGAACTTGTGGGTGTTACTAATCTTTATTCTTACAAAGGGAAACACAAAATTCAGGTGGCAGGTGATGATTCCAAATATAATAGAATATAATGCAGTAAAGCTCTCAGGCACTATGTGTTGCTTTTAGATACAGATATATTTTCTCCTGTCGTTTAACTTTTACAAGGTTGTTTATTTGATCATTGGTTGCTGTATAATGAAACAAAAGTTTGTGGTCCCTTCATGCTGCGCACACAGAAGTTAACAAATGAATATATTAATATTTGAATACACATTCTTTAAATATATAACTGTGGTACCTTTACTCACCTCAGTGATATTAAATAATTTTAATTCAGTTAGAAACTCCTGCACTTTAGCTCATGTGTTTCAGCAGGTTTCTGCGCATATTCGAAACTTTCTGCACATTCAGAATCTCTCCCACATATCTGTGCTCTCTGACAGGTCCAGAAAAAAAGTTACGAGAATAACGTCATCATTTATGAGAATTCATAACATTTTTAAACAGTCTACCTGCCCTATACTCTGCTGTGCATAAGCCTACGATGTTGCTCTGCTGATTTGGCCCCTGCAGACCGTCTGCAGACACAGAACCGTTTGGGACTGAACTACAGGATGAGCGGAGAAGGTAGATAAACTAAACTTACTAAACTACACTTTTGATCAGACAGAAATATCACCACAAATCCACACAAATGTTTACTTCAGCAGCTCACAGTCCCAAACAGAGCAGGTCTACGTTATTTACCGCGAATCACAGCGCGAAATCGCTTCGCATCAGCTGGGGTTCACTCGCCCCGAGTCGTTATTATCAGTTATACATTTATTTTTCTGCATGAGAAATTCGATGTGTTGCGTGAGAGAATGTGAACACTGTCAACTGTGTGTGTTCCCCACTCAACGCCTGAGAGTTGCAGCTCTGGTGTTACATTATTTAAAGGTTAAGCAAGCTAAAGTTTTGCTAGTCTGCCTGTTAGCTCCTCACCTTCACCTGTCAGACATACATGGTGCTTCTGGACACATTTTTTGGCCAAAGATTTGGCCATTGCCTCCCTATGATTTTATTCTTCTCTGTTTGTTTTGGCTGCTCTTTTCTGGGACCCTGACAGCCTGTAGTGTTCGCTTAAAGCGACTTGCTTTACATTTGTAACGTGGGGGTTCGATATGTGGTGTTGGGAACACTCTTTATGAGTAGAAAGAACAGGATGGAGACGGATAACTTTCTTACACAGCACTTTACTCTTCACACTTCGTCAGCTTCATAACAACAACAACAGCCGCACTTCCTTATTCTACCTGTCACATGACTGAACTAACCAATCGGAAGCTAGCAGGGGTTAGACTGAAGTAAATGCAGCGAAAACACAGAGGTAGATTCTGCTCAACATCGTAGCTGATTTACAGATTCAATTGTAAGGATTTAAACATGTAAATATGTAAATACCAACTGTGCAATACAAATAAAAATGTAGTGAACTGAGTAAACACTGTAAATATATTTTTAGCAAATTACCTCAAAAATATGAATTAACTCAACTTCTCTTACATTAACTCTTACATTTCTTCCCCCTCCCTGAAAAGAAACGTCCCCGTTTCACATTACATACGGAGAAGCAAGCAACTGCTATTAGAACAAAGCAACAGTCTTACTTTAGAACATAGTCCATAAGGTATCTGGGAGGTCTAACTTGACATCGTCTTGGGCGCACTGAAGAACCCAAGCCTTGCCCAGGAATGGCAGAGGGGACAGTGTCAGACTGGCAAACCAGCAACTTGTCTGATGGGGGAACAGTCCCAGGAGTAGAGGACAAGGGAGAGTGCAAGTTTGTCTGTGGCTGGCGGATCTGAGGGGTCACTGAGGGAGCGCTGCTGCAGCCCGGAGTGCTCCTGCCCTTGGATGCTGTAAACCTTGAAGATGTAAAGGGCAAAGCACCCGATAGTGCAGTCAAGCAAAGGAGTTGAGGTTGCAAAGATGTCTCACAAACAGGTGTCTTCTGTCCACGATCTGGCACAGGTGCGTTGTAAGGTCTGAGGCGGTTGTAATGGACTATCTGGGACTTGCCAGACTGATCCAGGAGGTAACGAATCCTGTATGTCACTCCCGGAGAATCCACATCAGATCCAAGGCACTCTAATATTTCAAAGGGGGCCCTTCCAGTGTGGAGCGAGTTTTTGTTTTGCTGTAGTGGGGTCATTTAACCACACAAGGTCTCCGAGCACATAGGCAGTGTGCTTGACACTGTTGTCATACTGCCGTTTCTGACGATTGTGGGCACAGTCTCTGTTCTGCGAGGCAGCACTGAAGGCTGACTGAAGTTTTTTGAGTTAACTGTGTGACATAGTCAGAATGAGAACCTGGAGTAGATGACGATGGTGTGTTGTTAGGCAACAGAACATTGGCAGGCATCCTAGCTTCATGCCCATGTGTGAGGAAGAACGGAGTGAAGCCTGTAGTAGAGTGAGGGCTGGTATTGTAGGCCAAAGCAACTTGATTGAGGCAGTCATCCCATTCACCTGACTGTTGAAGAAGTAACTTGGCTAACTGATCAATAAGTGTCCTATTGAACCTTTCAACCATGCCGTCACACTGAGGATGATAAGGGCTGGTTCGTGTTTTCTGGATACCCAATAGTTTACACAGGTTCTTCACTAGGTCAGACTCAAACTGGCGTCCTTGATCTGTGTGCAGCATTTCAGGAATCCCATGCTCACAGATGTAGTTTTCAAACAGACATTTTGCAACTGTTGTGGAGCGCGCTGGTCTGGAATGGCATAGAGGTTGACATACTTAGAAAATAATCTTGAACAACAAGCACATACCTGTTGCCACGGCTTGTGATGGGGAGCTCAAGTATGTCCGCTGCAACCTTTTGGAATGGCTCAGTAGCAACAATAGTTTGCATTGGAGCTCTCTGATGAGGTGTGGGACTCCGTCTTGCATCACACGGGGTACACTGCTTGCACCACATTTTAATATCACGCGACATGAATGGCCAGTAACACAGTTGCTGAGCCTGTCTCAGGACCTTGTCTGCTGACAGATGACCAGTTACTGGATTCCCATGCAACAGCTGTAGGACAGTGTCTTTAAGAGCATGAGGAACAACAACCTGATAAAGTGCTGACTTAGTGTGTGGGTCGAACACTTTACGACACAGCAACCCGTTATGAAAGGTAAGTCTGTGATACTCTTGCCAAAGTGCTTTCTCAACAGGCGTGCGTTTTTTCATGTACCAGTATGGAGGTTTCTGACCTTTAGCTTTCCAGTTGATAACCTCGGACAGTGTAGCATCTTGTTGTTGTGCCTTTTTAAGGTCGTCTTTGGGGAGTTGAAGCACGAATGTGGAGGAGACCAACTGGGGAACACACTTTAAGTCTGGAGCTGGAGTAGGGCTTGAATGTCTCTCATTAGGGTGTGAACTGGCAGGAGTCTCACAGGAGGTGCTCTGCTCTATTGGTCTGGTGTCAGCCGGGCGACGTGACATAGCATCAGCATTGAGATGGCGGTGGCCATCTTTGTGAATTACAGTCCACTCAAAAGGATCAAGTTCAAGAGCCCATCGTGCACGACGACCAGTCCTGTCATTGTCAATGGGTATTTTCCTGAGACCCAAGAGAGGTTTGTGGTCTGTGACAATAACAAAGGGCTTCTTGTAAAGATAGTGGCGAAAGTGTTGTACCGCCCAGACGATAGCCCAGAGTTCTCTATCGTAAGTTGACCACTTCCTTTCTGCTTTTGTGAGAACATGGCTAGCGTATGCAACCACTTTTTCCTGATGTCCCTGTGTCTGAGCCAGTACAGCACCTATAGCAGAACATGAAGCATCTGTGTAGAGGGAGAATGGTGATGTGAAGTCAGGGAATGCAACTACAGGAGGGTTTGTGAGTGCATGCTTCAGGTAAGTGAATGCATCCTGACACTGAGAAGTCCACTGGAATACAGCATTCTTTGCCGTGAGTGCATGTAGTGGGACGCTGTGATGTGCAAAGTTTCTGATGAACTTGCGATAATATGAACAGAGTCCAAGGAATGCTCTGACTTCTGTTACTGTCCGTGGAGTAGGCCAGTCTTGAACACTTTCCACATTAGCGTGGGTCTGGCTGAATGCCGTTTTTGGATACAACATGGCCCAGAAATTGTACCTGATCTCTAGCAAAACAGCATTTTGATGGATTTAGCTTCAGGCCACTTGACTGAAATCTGAAGAGGATTTCTTCCAGGTGCTGGAGATGCTCACTGAAAGAGTGGCTGTAAATGAGAACATCATCCAAATACACTAGGCATGTTTTCCATGGAAGACCACGAGTACCATTTCCATCAGGCGTTGGCATGTGGCTGGAGCGTTAGTGAGTCCCATCGGCATAACTTTAAACTGATAAAGTCCACTGCCGGTTGTAAATGCTGTCTTTTCACGGTCCTCCTCTTCCAGCTCAACTTGCCAATAGCCATGTTGCAGGTCCATGGTGGAGAACCAGGCAGAGCCAGACAAAGCATCCAGTGCGTCATCGACTCTGGGAAGAGGGTGGGAGTCTTTGATTGTCACAACATTAAGTTTTCTATAGTCAAGGCAAAAACGCCATGTGCCATTTTTCTTACGCACCAAAACCACAGGTGCAGCCCAGGGACTATAGCTTTCTTCAATGACATCTGATTTCAACAGATTTTCCACTTGAGTTTGTATCTCAGCCCTTTGTTCTGGTGTCACTCTGTAAGCTCTCTGTTTAATTGGTGTGGCATCACCAGTGCGTATACGATGCTTGATTATTCCTGTGCGACCTCTGTCTTCTGAGTGTTTACTGAATACTGCTGAGTATTTCTGAAGCAGTGACTTCAGAGACTGGACTTGGGAAGGTGACAGGTTTGTTTCATCTATCTGAATTGGTGAGGCTGAATCAGGTGCAGGTGAGATGGCACAGCATGTTTCAACAGCTGGCAGGATATCAACAGAGGAAGCTGAATGAAACTCACCAAGGTGTTGACCCGAATGCAGCTCAACGTCGTCTCTGGAGGGATTCAAAACTCGAACAACAGTGCGTGCCATTTTGAACTTCACTGAGAGAGTGTGCCACAATGATGTCACAGGCTGGGTTGGGCATGAGAACACCACAATAGTCAGTTGGCATAGGAGAAGCAGGGGTAGCTGCTGACACACAGGCTGTGATGAGGGTTTCACTCATAGCTGGAATCTTAGTGGGTGCTAGCACAGATACATTACAGCAGGCGGCAACTTCATGTCCTTTAGGCAGTAGAGGAACTCTCATGTCCCACAGTTGCAATACTTTATTTTTGATGTCAAGGAGGGCATGATGTTTTACCAGAAAATCCCAGCCTAATATGACTGGCTGATAAGCACCTCTGAGAACTTCAAATTCCTGCTGCCACACTTGTTTTCCAATTCTGATCCCAATGGTTAACTTGCCAAGAATGGCCAGGTGCTGTCCATTGACTGAGCGAGCTGGCACTGAAGAGGCTGTCATTGGGCGTTTTCTTAAAGCTGGGTGGGAGTTTCGGAAATCTTCACTCACAATAGAGACAAAAGAGCCAGAGTCAATTAAAGCGCACACTTCGATGCCTTCAACAATAGCAAGGATGTTTGAAGAAGCAGAGTCCTCAAGTTGTGAGTCAGTGTCCTCAGGCATCAAAGGTGGCGTATCTTTCTGGGGCTGGGAACAAGTAGCCAATGTTTGCCCCTCAACAGCAGCTACTGAAAGTTTCCCTGTCGGTTGATGCCAGAGTGTGCGTGTCTTTCAGGAGACTGGAAATGAACAGTGCCCCTAGTGTGTGGACTTGCATCTCTCTTTCTTTGTGGAGCCGGACTAGGACTGCGTCTGTGTTGGTTAGTGTCATCATCGTCATAGCGACTATACCTGGAGTACTGGTAGGATGGGCGTGATGGAGAATGGTGTCGTTCACGTTTGTCAATGCTGTTCCACTCATTGTATCTCTGACGAACAGGAGAAGGGAAACAATGTTCGTAGCGGAACTCGGGATCACGACGATAATACTGCTCAGGTGGGTAACAGTCTCTGGGGTGTTGTCTAACATGACATGGTGAAGGAGAGCCACTACGTGTACTGTATCGAGCTTCACCGGAGTGGAATCGATCAGGTCTGGATTCAACACGCTGAGCCAGGTAACTGTGTTTCTCTCGTAACTGTTCTACTTCATATTTCAAACTGTTAACAGTAAGAGTTAGCTGCTCAACTGCTTGAACAAGTTTTTCATCAGTAGGTTTAGGACGAATCATGGCTACCTGTTCTGAAGGTTGTGTGTGGGTGGATCCAGCAGCAGTCAGTTGCAGCGCTGCACGTGCTCTCTCACAGCGGCTGGCAATGCGCACGGCATCCCCAATGTCCTCTGCACCCATCTCATGGATTTTTGACTGTAAAGTTGGATCTAAGCCGGCAACAAAACGGCGAAATTTTTCACCTTCTAGAGCATTGTGGTCATAGTTGGGAAAAGCTTCTAGCACAAGACGAGTGATGTCTGCACTGTACACATCCAAACTGTCACCTGGTTTACGAGGGCGAGCATTCACATGTGTCTGGAAGAATGGCAGGGAGTACTGAGGGCCAAAAACTTCTCTAAGCCTCTCTTTCACTGAATCATAGTCTTTCTGAGTTAAAGGAGGGAGGCTGTCCCAATACAGAAATGCAGCGTCGGCTAGGCGAGTAGGGAGGATGGAGGCCATTACTGTAGAAAAATCTGCATCAGGTGGAGTCATAGCCTGTACTGCCACTTCAAAGCGTCGAGACCAACTTGTGAAAGATTCAGTCCCATCTCCTTTAAAAGCAGGTGGAAGATCAATTTTTAGGCCACTGGAGACCGCATGTGGGGCCAATGGGACGGCACTAGCCCTTGTAACATCCACTCGTTGTGAGGCGGAAGGCTGCCCAGATTCACTTTCATCAGCTGACATAGCGTGAAAAATCCAATCACAAAAATCTCAAAAAGCGTGTAAAAGGAGGAAAAACTGCAGAAATCCCTAATATCTCCAAAAACTAACAGAGTTCAGTTTATCATGTGCTCTCAAAGAGTGAAAAAAAATCCCGGTAGCAAAAGTGACTATCTCCCCAGTTCGGAGGAATAAAAACTCACCAAATGCGAAAAACCGACAAAATCATCCCACCGCTGCCACCAAATGTAACGTGGGGGTTCGATATGTGGTGTTGGGAACACTCTTTATGAGTAGAAAGAACAGGATGGAGACGGATAACTTTCTTACACAGCACTTTACTCTTCACACTTCGTCAGCTTCATAACAACAACAACAGCCGCACTTCCTTATTCTACCTGTCACATGACTGAACTAACCAATCGGAAGCTAGCAGGGGTTAGACTGAAGTAAATGCAGCGAAAACACAGAGGTAGATTCTGCTCAACATCGTAGCTGATTTACAGATTCAATTGTAAGGATTTAAACATGTAAATATGTAAATACCAACTGTGCAATACAAATAAAAATGTAGTGAACTGAGTAAACACTGTAAATATATTTTTAGCAAATTACCTCAAAAATATGAATTAACTCAACTTCTCTTACATTAACTCTTACACATTTATGGGTCCTGCACATCTGAACTGCCAAATGTTTTGACTATAGCTTACCATTTTCACAATAACAGTGGGGGGCGGGTTATCGGATGAGAACTTTGAAATATGTTTTAATGATACATTTATTTTTTCATTTTCATTTCACCTTTACTTAACCAGAAAGAAGACTCATCAGGATTAAAAATCTCTTTTCCAAGAGCGTCCTGGCCAAGTCAGGCAGCAGCACAATTAACAAGGTTGCAGACATTAAAACACATAACATATAACATAAACGTAAAACATATGACAATTATGATATATATAATACTTAGTGAGTTACAAGGTCATAAAATATCTAAAATTTCATATATATATAGGTAATAACTACAATGATCGTCCGAGTAATCATTCATAACATCTACAGCCACCATGTAATTTAAAAGTACTTTAAAAGCAACCAGTGAAACCGGCTGCTGAAGATTCAGGACATTTTGTAGCTGATTCCAAGCGCAGGGGGCCGCATACTTAAACGCCCCTTTTCCGAGTTCAGTCCGGACTTGTGGGACAGATAGTAGTAATAAGTCCTCAGAACGAAGACAATATCTTCCTTTGCCTTTCTTTTTGATGTAGGTTGGTAGGTATGGGGGAAGCAGACCAAGAATAGCCTTGTAAACAAGAATGTGCCAGTGATTAAGTCTACAGGTAGACAATGCAGACCAAATAACCCGCTCATACAAGGAGCAATGATGAGTAAGGGCTCTGAGGTTTGTGATGAACCTCAGAGGTATGTGGTAAACGTTTTAACCTTAAAGGAAAAATACAACTTATCTCTAAAATAAAATCCCAGTTTCAGCTTCAGTTTTTTCGCTAATTGCTGAATGTAAGGTTTAAAAGAGAGAGAATCATCAATTAGGATACCTAGATACTTGCATTGAGATACAAACTCAATCTCGGAGCCCTGAGAAGTAGTGATGGGTGGAAATGTCTGTGACTTTGATTTCGCACTGGAGAACAACATAAGTTTGTTTTGTCATCATTCAAAACAAGTTTTAAATCAGACAAGGTGCGTTGTACTCTATCAAAAGCAAGTTGTAGCTGACAGAGAGCCTGGTTGGGTGTAGATGCAGAGCAGTATATCACAGTGTCATCAGCATAGAAATGAAAATTTGCGTTGGAGACATTTTGATCAAGAATGTTGATATATAATATAAAAAGGAGTGGTCCCAGCACTGACCCCTGGGGCACACTCTTGCATACATTAAGATGGCTGGAAGTGAGACCGTCTACTTGCACGCACTGAGATCTACCTGAAAGATTCCAAAGTTTCCAAACCAGCAAACTGTTCTGACAATCCGACACTGAAAAGTCTTTGTTTTAATATTTCGTGATCCACAGTATCAAAAGCCTGAGATAGATCAATGAAGAGAGCTGCACAATGTTGTTTTTTATCTAAAGAGTCAATAAAATCAATTACTACTTTTAAGGCTGCTGTAGTTGTGCTGTGCCTGATTGATAACGAGACAGTATATTGTTAGTGGTTAGAAACTCTTTCAATTGTTCATTCACCAGAGTTTCCATAATCTTGGCCAGGACAGACAATTTCAAGATGTATCTGTCGGGTCTCCCCCTTTTAACAGAGGAAGAACATATGCAGATTTCCATAAAAGTGGTAGTTCATTTGTGTCCAGGGAGATCATGTAAATACATCTAAAAAAGTTACGTAAAGAGTCTAACTTGATCCCATTTAAGGGTTAACCTTAGACCTTTGCATGGGCCCCCCCTTGGCCTTGGGAGGGGGTCATCTGTACCCTTTGACCCCCCCTGATGGCGGGCCTGCTGGGCAATGAAACACAACAACATACATTTAAATTGTTGATACAACTTGATGGGGTTTTTTTATTTAAAAAAACTTAACAGTGTCTTTCTGAATATGTAATTGCAAACAGATTATGTAATTTCTTAATAAAAATTATAATAAATATGACTTTTAGAAAATCAAACAGGTAATGCACATTTGGATTATATCTCTGCTGCCCTCTTTATGCACATCTGCAACCTGTTTTCCTGGTCCACTGTGAAGACTCTATTGCAGTGTTTTACAATTGCTACGACAATCCTTTCAATATTTCAAACAATCTTCCACAATTCACAGCACAACATCCGTCTGTGAAGGCTATACAATTAACACATTTTGTGTTGCTTTGACACAAAATGCATACAGTCAACACACATGTAAAATGCTTTGAACTTCTTTTACACACAAGCTCAACCAAGACCTAAACGATGGATTTTTACTGCCAAATTTACAAATGCTTTCCCACTGTATGTCAGAACAGATAACATCATATTCTAAACCTAACTTATAGGCTAAAGTGAACAGCTTTTCATATTGTGACTCAAAACACAAATATATCTCCTTTATTTTATACCATTGCTATTGCGAAACAGCTAATTGTAGTTATGCAAATAGATCAATCACAGCTAATTCCGGTCTAGGAAACACCTGATAGTGTTTCCAAGACGGGAATTAGCTTTCAATTGCATAACCATATGGTATAAAAGAGGATGTCTTTCAGCTGATCTTGTGTGGAAAAGGAACAACATAGAGCAACACAAAGAAAGTAAGGAAACTGCCTGCACAAGGAAGAGGAAGACGAGTACTAGGACAAGGAAGAGCAGTTGGACAAGGTCAAGGTAGAGGAACGCCTGGACGAGGAAAAGAAAGAGAGAGAGGAGGCAGAATGCGTGGTGTTTCTCAAAGAAGGGCCAGAGGGCCAGGGTAACTGATGAAATAAGAGCTACTATTATAACCATGTCATAAACCATAGGCTATTATACAGAGAGGCTTGTGAACGAGTACAGCCAAATCTCAGCTATGACACAGTGGTATCCATTGGTCAGACTTTTTGAGAAACAACTACACAAAGTTCCTTTTAAAAGGAAAAATTAGTGCATCAAAGAACTCTGTCGCCAATATGTCCGGTTATGCAGTCATTACTGTACTATACATAGTGTGTTTTGCAGTGAACTACTCTATAAACTAGAAATACAGTAGGTATAGGTATATATAAACTGTCTAACCAGTTTTCTCTCCCGTTTCTCAGTTCTCACATCCCTCCCACCCAAACCATGCTTGCTCGTCTCTTTTAATGGCCAGCACGGCGACCCAGTGGCCAGCACTGCGGCCTCACAGCCGGAGGTTCTGAGTTTAGACCTTGTTCAGCCCAGGCCTCTCTGCACAGAGTTTGCATGTTCTCCCTGCTTTGAGTGGGTGTCCCCCGGGCGCTCCGGCTTCCTCCCACCATGAAAGACATGCACGCTAAAATCCATAATTCTGCTTAGTAATCATTTTGTCTTCATCTACAACAGGAACCACAGGGCGGTTCATAAGACCAAGCTGCTTATCGAGACGAGCCCCCACCCTGAGTCTCAACCCTTTGGGTTCCTAGCCGCTCTGGGCACCAAACCCTAAACAACCCACTCGACCCCTTCATCCCTCTTCTCTCGACCCCTTCATCCCTCTTCTCTCGACCCCTTCATCCCTCTTCTCTCAACCCCTTCATCCCTCTCCCCTCGACCCCTTCATCCCTCTCCACTCGACCCCTCCTTCCATATCTATGCATCATAATAAACCACCATAAAATCTAACATTGGAGTGGGTCCTTGTTAGTGAATGTCGCGATGATTGAAAACAAGTTTTTCAAGTGTGACTCCTGACTTTTAAATTTACTGGCTTCTATATTGTAAAACTTTGACATTTAAAACTTCAGGATGTGTTAAAGTACTAACTCATCGGTCATGTGATCATGACCATGGCTCATAAAACAATAACTGCTTTAGTGAATTTACTTTCACTTTCCCTGATTAAGAACAGCTTCTTTCATATAACTCTGTGAAAGTGTATCCACCTGATTTTTCACAGTTCTACCAAATACTGTGTACTGTATGTGCTGAGGTACTTTGGCATATCAGACATGCATAGGCTCGGAGAAAATTGCTGTGTTTCATTTGTCCCTCGTTTCAATCCTCCCTGCTCTCCCCTACTTATTTCTGCACACTAAAGCTGTGTACTACTTGTTCGTTTCATGAAATGGTCCATCATGTTTTTTTTCTCTCTCTCTCTTTATATCAAGGGGCCGGGACTCAGGATTTACAAAATTCCTATCTGGTCATAACACTATGATCTAGGGCTTTGCATTTATATTTACACACATTTACATTTTTTCATTTAGCTGACCCTTTTATCCAAAGTGACTTACAACTGCTATACATGTCAGAGGTCGCCAGCCTCTGGAGCAACTAGGAGTTAAATGTCCACCAATGTGTCTCAGGGTCACATTGGTGGATATGATACAGTGGAAATTGAACCCAGGTCTCCCCCATCAAAGGCATGTGTATTATCAACCTCGCCATCGCCACTAATCAAATTTTAATCACAGTTTTGATATTGGCATCCAACTATTTAAAATACAAGTTGATTGAGATAAAATGATTATTGTGCCGCATGCTGTTTCGCAATGACACTCTTTTTGTCTTATGTATAAATCCAGTCCACTCTTTCCTTCACACCGACGCCCCCTGCTCCTCCTCCTTAAAAGCCTAAACCTAAACTCACTCTCATCAAAGCTGTGATGTAACTTGCTTGTCACCATTATTAGCTTCAGTCTATGGTATTTTACACTGCAAAAATTTGCTTAGCAGCTAGCGGACTTTTCCTCTTCTCTTAGCTTAACAATGTACATATTATTTCTGCTTATACTAAATCCAGTGTGTTAAGCCTAGCTTTACCTGCTCTGTGCTTGTAAAATATTTACCGTGTCCCCATCTTTTAACATATTACCGGATTTATACTTTTGTCACCTTTGGTTTAACTGCAGCTCCTGACAGAACACCATGGTTGAATTTCAGTGTTGTGTAACTAAACAAGTTGTCGTCAACTCAAGAACTTCACTGGTCACCTGTACTATGAAGGGAGTTCAATCTACTTAGAGTTAAATCAGGGTTATCAAGTAAACTCAGGGTTGACAAACTCTGACAGGCCACACTGGTGTTAAATTGACTCTTTGACAGTGACTAAGATGGTGGTTAGTTGAGTCGGAGTTTACCCGGGGTTAAATTAATTGGAGTTGGTGTTTTTATTGTAGGCTAATTCTCTATTTACAGACTCTTCTTTTATATATCATTATACTTATAATATCATTAAGATGTAATGGTGCAGTTGTACCTACGTTATGTCCATTGCAATAAAAGAATTGGAGCCAGGAGAGAGGGGGAAAGAATTGTAAAGATTAATGTGGTAGATTTACAAGAAACTCATAATTACAAATCTACAAGTTAAAAACTTGAATAGGCTTTATTCTCTGACATTGTAGCCTAGTCATACATATGTGAGAGAAACTGTCTGGAAAATAGTGTGTTTATTTTCAAGGAACCACATGGCTTCACTTTGCAAAGCTGCAACATCACACATTTCTGCTGTGTATCATGCAGTAAAAAATTATATTAGATCTCACAATCGGATTTAACAGGAAATAGGAGAGTTCAGCCCACAACACTATATTATTGTATGAGTTAGAAAATAAGTCATATATTTAAGGTTAATTTAATTACTAAAAATATACTGACAATGTTTACTCAGTTAACAATTTACATTTTTGTAATACACAGTTGGTGTTTACATGTTTAAATCGTTACATTTGAATCTGTAAATCAGCAATAATATTCAGCTGAATCTACCTTTGTTTTCCTCGCATTTACTTCAGTCTAACTTCTGCAAGTTTCTGATTGGTTAGTTCAGTCACGTAAGAGGCTGAATAAGGAAGTGCTGTTGTTGTTATGAAGCTGATGAAGTGTGGAGAAGAGTAAAGTGCTGCTTAAGAATTTTATCTGTCTCCATCCTGTTGTTTCTTCTCCTAAAGAGCGTTCCAACTACCACACATCGAACACCCACATTACAATATCACGCACCTTAGAGACTTAGGCGGGAATTAGGTGTGGGCTGTTCAGAAGGAAACACCAGAGTGATTTGGATGTTTTGTGACTTTAATTTCAGGGAATTTTCGATTTTTGTTATTGTAAATTTGCCACTTTCCTATTGGATGTTTTTCTCAGCTATTAACCCCCACCCTGGCTCTGTATTTTTGGGACACTTAAAACAGTCAATCGAAATATGTGAAAACAGTTAGGATAATTTAATTATAGCCTACAGATGGGCCACATCTCAGAAACGATCCTGTTTTTAATTAATATCCCCTCCCTAAAATCACAAAGGCTGCAGTGCTTGCTGTATAAATGTAATGTTGTTGTGTTAAGAATAACTTAATTTCGGCTGCAACCGCAGAGAAAAAATCAGGATAAAATCTAAACATATTTTATCAAGTGGTTTGTATTAATAGCCTACTTCTCATCATTAACACTGAGTGCAGATGTGGTGTGTAGTCCACGTACAGGGTGACCTCGAGTTAACCACGGACATAAACTGCTTGGAGCAGATTAGAGAGGCAGCGTAAACTACCAACACTTATCCACCTTTCATAGTATGGGTTGATCAGGAAGTTACACTCGACATCACAAAATTACTTCTGAAGTTACCTGGATAAGCCAGTTACCTTGCTTCGTAGAACAGGCCAATGCTCTGTTCCACTCAGTTTGCAAAACACACACACACACAAATACACACACAGCAGCCTGTCAACCTGGGGAAACACTGTGCTGCTGTCATCCTCTTGCATTCTTAAGATGCTGTTTAAAGTTAATATTAGTTAATAAGTTATACTATTTCTTATTCCATTGTTGTATACTCAGTGAAAAAATTAAGTATTCAGTTTTAAAAGTTCAATAAATACATGCTGTTTCCTAAGTTAATCAGTAATTAGTGACCTAGTGAGTACTTCAGTACCAGGCTCATTCTGATCCAGATTAACTAGTTATTTTGTCACATTGTACCCAACTTTCAATAATCCACTTTCAGTTATTGCATGTTTTGTGTTTCTATTGGATTGTACTAGACACCAACACTCCCTGTAACCCAAGAGATAGATAGTTGTAAAGTTAAAAAAACTCAGCATTAAGTACTATGAAGTAGCGTGATTGCAACCTCTAGGGAAAAAAATACAAAATAGCATGAAATGGATGATTGTAAATATGCTCTAAACAGAGTTCATGGGTTTAGTTATGCGGCATAAAGTTGGAAGTAATGTCAACCAATACTAGGGTGACGAGACTATCCCAAAAATTTGAGACAGTCCCGAATGACGAGCTTTAGTCCCGAATCCTGTCCTGTTTGACCTGAAATTTAGTCTAAAGCTGTAATAGCATAATAAAACATTAAATACTGATCATTGTGACGCATTTTTGGTCACTGTTCTAACTCTCCACTGACTACAGCAGGGACTGCTATCATGGACATTGTGTCAAAAGAGTTATTGCCACAAAATAAAATATGTGCATGCTCTTTTGACCTTTTTGTTTTCTAGTGTAGGAAGTGTAGCTGCAGACAACCACGGAGGAGAGAACTGATACATCTGTTGTACAGACAGATGTGACTGGCAACTCACTGATAAAATTAATTCAATTCAATTCAATTCAAAACTTTATGTAACATCATGATCAACCCACTGTTACATACAACACAGTCATTGCGTTTTTTTCCTAATGAGAGACTTCATGAACAAACATAATACATTTTAGCGTTTAGAGTTTTGACTTTCATTTGTTATGGTTTTACTGTTTGACACTGAATGTTACGTACTTGAGGCCACACCCACCTCTGACTCTCCTTTCCTTTCATATGGTCTCATCTGGTCACCCTAACCAATAGTGTTTTAATGTTATAAATGATAAGTGCTTGAAGTAGAAAAAAATAGGTACCAGTACTCCCCATTCACATATTGGCGTGCGATCCCATGGCTGTGATTGTGTGTATCGCATAACTTAACTTAGTTCACAAGTACCATAGTTAGTTTAACCAAAACCGGGATCTTTTCCTCAACATAACCAAGTAGTTTTGTTTTCCAAACTCAACCAAATTGCAACTTTTCACAACATTAACAATGTGCCGTTTCATAACATTAACCACTAGTTTTATTTTGAAAGTCTAGCTGGACGTATTTATTATTGCTAACTTGACGTGAAGCCTTACATGTGCAAAACCAACTCTAAAGGGTAGCCTACCCAGGGCATTAAAAAGCAATGCCAAGGGGTACTGACTAAACGTCCATATGTGACGCCCTGGGATGGGAACGGATTACGAGGGAAGAAAAGAGTACCAGTAGCTTCAATCCCCACTTCAAGCACTGTAGATGATTTTATATTGCAATCATATGAAAGATCAGTTCATTGGTAGGAAGATGGAGGTGGAATAATAAGACATGGAAATTAAAATCAATATAATATTTTCATGATTTAAAGAAACAACAATATAATCTGATTAGTTTCACTCAAAGCCTTTATTCTTATTTTAACAACAATCTAGGATGCTGACGGTGATTGCTAAGGCAGTTGGCATATCTCATAAATAAGCAGCAGCTACAGAAAACAGAATGCCTTAGTTTCAATAATAGTTAGCACATCTCAGAAGACTAGCTTCAGTGAATTATGGTAATTCACTAATGAGTTCAGTTCTAAAATGATTATGAACACAGCTGTCCTGAATTATTTTCATTTGCCTTACCGCTTTTTTTGAGAGGAAAAAAAATCAAGACGTGGCACTGTGCCACACCTTCACCTTGAAGTGCTTTAACAGCATTTGGAGGGCTAGCTGTCATGCTTAGAACCAGCCTTCAGGAAATGTAGCTGTGGAGAAAAAATATCTATGAGGGTTTGTGAGCAAGAGAGCAGTTGCCATGGTGATGCAGTGGCAGGCGGGCCAGGAGGGCTCGATGTGTGTTTCTATCGGCCACAGGACATCAGACAGGGTGTGGAGTAGCCAGTGCTGTAATGAGTGTTGTGAGGTGTGTTGACGAGCCAGCTGATGGGCCTCGGTACTACAACCATGCCTGGGAATTTACAGAACATCCATCCCTTAAATCCCTTAAATAGGCCTGTTGAAAACGCCGGCCAGGATTACATTCACTGAGCTTAGATTTTACGGGCTGCTCTTCATATGCAGATGAGTGTGTTTAATTGTTGTAGCGCCTAATTCCTAATGTATGAGAGGAAAGAGGAAATGCATCTGCAGATGTGTATTCAAATGAAATATTTAAGGCTTTTAATGAAATATTCTGTCAGTTTGGAGTTTCTATGGGCAACTCTTCCAGTGGAGCTGCTTTTAAGAAGAGAGGCAGGCTGCTTTAATGAGTCTCTGGGCAGCCTTAGCCAGCCTTTTAAACTCTAACTGTTTGTTTAGTGGCCTTTATTCTTTGTCTGCCGTGGACTCTTCATTGCAGGATGATGGACCAGAAATTGCATTAATAGCTTGTTGAAATCCTTTGTGTCCCATTTCAGTCTTGACAATACGCAGGATGATCATCTGACATTTTTAAAGTCATCTTCCCCGTCTTGATCCATATTTCTGATATGCTCAATCACGAAAATAATCATGTCTTGTGGGCATAGAAGATATTGAATTTTATCTTGGAAACATATTTTCAATTAACAGGAAGATGGAAATTGATACCCCATCAAATGTGATAATAAAAATGGGTGACAATATTCTTACAGTGGTCTTTTTTTTTTTTTTTTTTTACATGTTACTAATGGGCATATCCAGATTGCTTAATTAGAGACACACTGGATATGTTAATTATGCCAAGAGGAAAGGAGCTGGAGTGTTAAATTACTTCACAATGCAGTGGCTCATCCACTAAAAACAAGAGGCATTTTAAAGGTTTGAAATATAATCACAAGGGTACAAAGAGAACTTAAATAACAGGGCCTAGATTGTGTCCTGAGGTGAACCTGCAATTTTATACTCTGGGGAGGTGTTTATCAATGCTGGTTATAAAACATTTCCTGTTGAGCTTTATACTAATTTTTAGTGGATGTTCTAACAAAGCAACTGAACTTTTGATTATGCAATGCAATCAAAAATCTGTTAAAAATATAAACCGATACTTCACTCTCCTCCTAACAATTACATGCAGTAAATCAGCCCTTAATCACCAATTTGCTTGCTTTCACTTTGCCGAAAGTTGTTTTATTTTGGAGGATTGCAGACCTTTTTCTGAACACCGCATGTGGCACGGAGGCTACAAGTGCCTCTAGCTTTGTCCCTGTGAGCTCTCCAGGGAGTTGATCAGGGAAAAATACTAAAACTTGCACAAACCCACTTGATAATAAATGGTGAGTGAACTGCTAATAATTTTTCTTCCTCTGACTATTTCAGCTCTGATTTTGCTGGTCTTATTGTTGCTTACTATGTAGTTTGTTTGTTTAATTTACTTTTTTATTAAATTTACAAATTAAAAATAGTGTATTTGTGTTAGCCCCTGACACACGACATACAGTCTTGAATTAGTAGAGACAGGAATCATGCAGCTGACCAATAAACAGTCAAGTATGTGTGCTTTAATGGGATAGTGGAAAGAGCTTCAGACAATTGAGACGGCAACTTCCACAGTCCTGTATGTTTTTTTCTGTCTAGAGATCAACACCAGTGGCTACTGACATGCTGTTGGTGACCCTGACTGGTGTTGACAGTGAAAAAGATGCATAAATTGCATAAAGGGCATAAATCACAGATTGTAAACATAGCAAACCATCATGTAACAAGAGTCAATCACATCAGGGCTGTCAAACTAGCCACACAAAATAAATCAAGTTTATAAGTGATTAAATGCTTTTTGAAAGCAAAATGTATGTTTATCTTATTACTAATTGAAAAGCATATTCACAAATTCTTATTTTTATTCTTTTTTTATTCTTCCATCGATTTAGCATTGCACTTTTGTACTAATTCCGGAATCTGGATTGAACATTTAAAAAAATATAGATCAAATTCTGGAGCAGCATCATCTTCTTGGCAGCTCTTTACATTACAGCTTGAAAATAAGATGTTAATAGTGGGATAATCTTTTGATAATAAAGAGGCAATAATTAAGTAATACAGAGTATTAACTTCATAAGGGGGAAAAAACAAAGGGTAGGGAAACACATTTAGATAGCAAGATAGAAGACATCAACAAGGAAAACTATTTAGTAATATGATAGTAAACAATATGGTAACATTTTAAAAATAAAATGGTTATATCAGTGAAATATTTGGATTAAAAAATGTAATATGGTGACTGTAATGGGAGAAAAATATACAAACAAAACTAGAGAATTCCACAGTCATCTATTATGTGGTTTCTTTCATGTTCATTTGTTTGGACTCACAAACATGTTTGAATCTGTTGTACAATATTGTTTCTATGGAGAAACATAGAACCTAATAAATCACTGCAGAAAAGAACCACATTCTATTTATAATGTACTGTAATTAGCCTATCTGCATGCATAGAATGAAATTAGGAATACTTACATTGGGTGTTTAGTGATTAAAATGATTTATTGGGAGTATGTAAAGAATAAAAATTAAAACAGCAACTAATGCAATGCAGGCCAAGCTTTTAATCGTAAAAGTATTGAAAGTTATCCCAAAGACAACAGAATTTCACAACTTAGGAAAAAGGGGAAAAGTTTAAATGTCCTTTACAGTAAACGAACAGTGGCAGTTTTAATTTAATTTTAACTGGAATATTTATTGTTTTGTCCAACAGAGCAACCAGCTAAAATGAAAAAAAAAATCACTTTTCATGCCATGTGTCTTAAATTTGTAGTACTGTTGTGCCATTCTTTCCAATATATAACATCACAGGGAGCTCAGCTGTTGCAATAGTTGTTTGAGAGTGACTGCACAATGTTGCCTTATTTATTTGTGGATATAGAGTCTCTCCCTTGTGTTCTTCTCCATCTTTGAGGTTTAACTGTTCCGCTCTAATATTCAAGCCCTCCTTCTTTGCCTTAATAGGACCAGTGGTGTAGCAGATGGAGCTTTACAATGACGCGTGTGTGGAAAATTAATAGTCCTGAGGTGCAGAGTGTTGCGTGATGCTTTTATAAGTTAACAAATATTTAATGTGTCCTTCTGAGGAGAGAAACTCCATGAATAATGCATGTATCAAACTAATGTGTTAAGCTAGCTGGATAGTGTGTATATACAAACAGTGGTAACATTGTTGAACCATTTCCCCTTAGACTTGTGATGATTACACCTGTTTGGATTGTGGATAAGTAAAACAAAGATGATTCACAAACAATGTGTGTGTTCGTGTTTGTGATTGTATATGTCCTGTATATGTATATGTATATGAGTGCAGAATCTAAACTCTATAAAGGCCACATCTCTAACATGGGCTAAGAAGTGGCAGAACAGATTCTATTAGGATACTACTTCAATTATCACATATTGCTGTAAATAGTGTCATGTGTAGTAAAACATTTTCTTAAAATCTAAATTGGCTAAGGCTGGTGCAAGCTCTAGTTTCTGTAGCTGAATGTTACCGCATGTTGTGGAGAAATACAACATGATCTGACTATTTGTGATGTGCTGTTACAATCCTATTCTTCTTCTATTATTATATATTTCTTTCATTATAGCTTAGTACAATATGTTTATGAGCCTTTTATTGTGTCATGTTTATGTATTTTATGAGTTACGTTTATTGTATGTATTCTGATGCATACTTAAATTAAAAACGTTATTCCATATTCTCACATTTTATGTTTGGCTAACAATTTCTGGTGACCACAGTCCTAGAAGTCTTGCATTTTACATTAGGAAAATTAATCATTAAATTTTCTTTATGGATTCTAACAGTTTTTAAATAATGCATTATCCGAGTGTGTTCATTTTACTGTATTGTTGGTGGAGAGTGATTTCAGTTGTTGTCTAGATGCCCTACGATACCTCCCCATTTTTACTCTTTGGTAGACATCAGTTTCAATTGGATTTTGCCCGAATCCTGTACTCACTTTATGACACAGAGACTATGCCACAGTCATAAAAACATCCCAAAAAGAAACATGTATATGTGAAAGCGGCCTTGACTAACCATGATTACTATATATCAAAGTATTCCTAACCCTTCCTCTACGATTTCATTAGTGGAAGTAGTAGTGTTTTATTTCTTCTTACTTGACCCTATATTCTTTCATTTTACTCAGTGCTTTGTGTATCTCAGGTGCACCTACCTCGGCATCCCAGCAGAGAAGAAATACAGTAGATGCTGCATTGGAATGAAGACTTCTATTTGACATTGATACACCTTTGTGGTATTATATGCAAATTGGCCAGGATGAAGGCGGAGGCTGTTTGATGTGCAAATGATGATTTTGGGGCACTGCAAATGTGCACACCACTGCTTTTCTGTTAATTGCCTTCCCTGTGGAGTCAAGAAACTTTATTAGAGAAAGAATAAATGTGAGCCTAAAAAGAATGGGTTTCAGCTTTCATAGTTTGAACCAGTGGAGGACGTTGTGTATTTAACATCACTACACTGGGAGCTCAGCTAAACAAAATCCTAGGCTATGATTTTAGAGAGTGTTCTACATTTTTTGCCAAGCAGATCCCAGGTCTTGCAGTGTCAGAGTCACTGTCTTTCAAATAGAAACACCAGAGGAAATCCCAACACACTAACGTCCATTTTAAAAGAAGATGCAAACAATCACAATGAATATAGCCAGGGTTAAAAGAAATCCAACATGCTGGTGGCAATAATCTTCAGTGCACTGCTCCACTCTGCAATCTGTGTGTCAGGATCAGATACAGGCTACCTCACTCTTATTGATTCTCTACCACTAATAACTGGTTGTTATTACACTCTATGGCCTTATCAAGTATCACCATGGCCTAGAATCTTACTTTACATGAAAGGTCAGCACAGGCAGAAAGTTTATGGTAGCTACATTTCACTATAAGCTGCTGAATCATATTGGTTGCCAGTATCACTGCATTCTTTACGATATCATAACTGCAACTTAACATCTTATCAGTGACTAGGTAAGCTGGGTGAAAATGTATTACTTTGTGAAATCTATTTGCTTTGAATTTGTGAATGACCCTTTGATCAGCTTCAGATGGTGTGTAATCAAAGACATAAAGTTTATATCACTTATATTGTGCATTACCAGTTACCACATTGCGTTTCAAAGAGGCCGACACATCCCTTGTGTGCACCAGCCACAGCTTTACAGGCAACTAGCATTCAGTGCCTTTCTGATGCTGCACTGGAAGCAAGACAGAGCTTGACTCTCAGGCCACGTTTACACATAGCCGGGTATTTAGAGAAACGGATATTTCCCCCCCTCCGTTTTCAATAATAACATCGTGCACACAACATCGTTTTCAAAAAAGCGGTCGTTTACATCAACCCGCATAAATATGCCGCCAAACCTATGGGCGGCAGTGTAGGGAGAAGGATAAAGCCATGCAAGCCAATCAGAATCGACAACAAACACGAGCGACTTCCTTTTCCTTTCAAAACAAAACAAAACAAACAACGGCGGCGACGTTGACGTTGCCAGGCAACATATCTACGTCTTGGAAGGGAAAGCTGAAGTAAAAATGCTGACCTCCATGCACTCCTTCGCCTCTGCTCCTCAATATAGTACTGTAATTGTACTTTCAAATGCAAACAGGCCAAAAGGGTTTGCACAAAAGTAAAAATGAGAACTACCTTAACAGCATCCATTATCAGTAACGTTAGCCAAACAAACTGTAAACTTAGGGCGCTCACATGACGTTAAGTATTTTCTGGCTCATAATGACGTTTGAGAACCTAAAACCCCGTTTCTTCCAGTTTACACGGCAACACATAACCGGCGTTTTCAGAAATCTCCACTTTGCCCGGAGTTTTTAGAAATGATCGTTTTCTGTGATAAAAACGGCGTTTTCGTGTAAATGAGAGGGCAAAACGCAGAGAAATATCTGCGTTTTCCCATCGTGTAAACGGGGCCTCAGTGAACACAAATCAGAAACATGTTGTAAGACCCGAGTGAGCAACACTTATTCATTAAGAAAGTTGCCTCTTTCAGGGGACTATCTTTCCTTGTGTTATCTAAAGAAACTTGCCCAGCTTGGGGGTTCTTTTAGCAGTTGGTCAGTTGAGGCGTATCAAGAGTTTTTATGGCATAATGCCTTGTGTTTTTTTTAATTTTTACATGAAATCTATGGTGAACTGAGGCTTTACATAGACCAGTGTGTGCCTTTCCGGGTCCAATCTAATCAAGTGAGCTGGCTCAGCACTTTTTGACTCGTCAAACACAGGTGTAACTAATAAAATTGTTAATGGCTGCATTTCATTTATGTGTTCTGGTGCCAGGGCCCTGCATGCTGTCTCATTTCTTTTCTTGCTGTAACATTTCAAAATGTCAGCAGCGAAAAATTCTTACTGAATTTGGTGGGCACACAGGTAGATTTCAGTCAGGTTTTAGAGCCATGGATGATCAAGGAAGTTAATCTGAAAACATTGTACTTATATGATATTGAATTTGCCAACCCAAATTAATAATGATTAATAATTAATAATATAATTCTTCAAATACAAGGTCTACAAGAGGTTAATTACTTTATAAAGGATTAAGTTGGCATTATTCTATATTTTGGTATCATCAACAAATCCCATGAAAAGACCAAAACCAACAGTGTGTTGGTCTATTTCTTAATAATTTTGCCCCCCCGAACCTTTAGTGGCGAACCTAAAGCCCCAAACACATTTACTCCTAGAAAAGAAAGTCTTGAAAGGGCCCATGTGGCCTTTTTTTACTTACTTTGACTAACTACACATCCTTTGCGGACTGTGCGTGTGTGTCTTAATGGAGCACGATTGCCATGATTAACTTTGGTGCACCTGCGAGGGTGGGGCAGTTACCTCTTAGCATGTTGGTTTATGGTGTTTAGTAACCTCAAGTATTCCCCAGCATAGGTGCACCCAACTGCAACCTCAGCAGAGATCTAATTAGCCCAATTAAATGGAAACACCTGCTGAAAACATGTAGAATTTAGGTTTTGTTGTAAATCAGCTGGACATTGCAGTGTTTAACAAAAGTAAAGGTCTACCTGTTGGGGGGCTATCTTGGCGTTAACTATACTGTACAACCATAGAGGCCCATGTCACAGAAGAATATAATATATCAGACTTTGGCTACACAGTAATTATTAGTGGAATAAAATCATTGTTGGTTTTGGCCTTATGTGATTTGGTGACTGTAGGAAAATTAGAATATTGCCACCCTTATCCTTGAAGAAATTTGCATATTAAGCATTTCTTTGCAGATGTGACAGTTGCATTCATATTTTAACTTGAGCTTAGCACTATGACTTTGTTCAATATGAGTGGGCTCTCAGTCTCTAATCATACAATAGAAGTCTCATATTGTATTCATTGTAGAATATAAGATTCCTAGAAAGGCCCTGATTTGTTTTGACTGTGACTGCACCAGCAGCAGATTGTCTGATAGGAGCTCAGCCAACTTGTGAATTCAGCGGCTTGTGGTGTCCTTACAATGTGCTGTTGGTCAGGCGCTCCACCACCACAGCCCTCCACTTTCTAGCTGCAGGGAGTTTGTTGTTTGCTTGATTCTTCAACAACATTTGCGAGACAACTGTTCATTAAGACAATTGCTTATTAATCAGAATTATTGAGAGATTCAGGTGATGTCTCATAACCTCACAAGAAAATCAGACTTATTGATCTGTAAAAAGTTGCTTTATTCTAATTCATGTTCACTAAGCACTAACTTAATATTCTAGATATGATGTATATTATCAAGAAATAATTTAAATATGACCACTCTGAAAATGAGAGGCTACCATCTCCTGAATACTGAGAAATCCGATGCATCATTGGCCAAGTTGTGCTGAGGAACTGAATCATTTGCTCTCTTAGCACGCTCACAGCTGCCTGTAGATAAGGCTTTGTCTTGTGTTTTAAGCAGATATTTGACACAAAGATGGGTGTTTTCTGTGCCTTGGAGGAGTGAGCAGTAAAAGGATTGCAGTAAAAATTGCCAAGGTTGACTAAGGACAGATAAGAGCCACAAATGTATTATAATTAAGCAAGCTGCTCTGCCTCTCAAACTTTTGTACTATCCACTTCCATTAAAAAACAGACCAGAATATCAAAGGAAGGCAGGGAATAAAAATAAATATTGGTCAGTTATTCAGAACTAATTTAGGTAGAAGAGTTAGAACATATCAGGATAATCTTAACAACTATCATCACATTCATGTCATCAGAAATTACCTTGAAATATCATGGAACTAGCAGCTGCATCATAGGCTACAGTAGCATGCAGTGGTGGAAAGATGTCACGGCTACTATACAGTGAATGCTCATTTTCACATAGTTTTTGGTATTCTGGCCTAATCTCCTTGTCACATATTCATTTATTGTTAATTAGTTTGAAAAGATATAAGTAATTCAGTGTAATCCATTTAAAAGGAGAAAGTATTTTCCTGTTTAGTTAGTTTCCTGTTCAGTTATAACTGAACAATCATTCAGTTAAAAAAAAATCTTCTATTGTGTTTCCTGAGATATACAGGTGCATATCATTAAATTAAAATATTGTGGAAAGGTTTATTTATTTTTAGAATTTTATTCAAATGTGAAACTTTCATATATTCTAGAGTCATTACACATAAAGTGAAGTATTTCATGCCTTTTTTTGTTTTAATCTTTCTGATTGGCCCACTGGCCAATAGGTCATGGAAATCAAAAATCCAAAACTCCAAAAATTTGAATATTAGACTAAAGAATGTATGATTGGCTTGGCACCTGCCCACACGGCCATAATGACTAGTAACTAGTCACTAGTTTACTGACCATGGTGTTACTGTGCTTGATTGGCCAGCCAGCTTGCCTCACCTGAACTGCATAGAGTATATACAGAGTATTGTCAAGAGGACAGTGAGAGACACCAGACCCAACAATACCTACGAGCTGAAGACTGCTGTCAAAGCAACCTGGGCTTCCATAACACCTCAGCAGTGCCACAGTTTGGTTGCCTCCATGCCATGCTGCATTGATGCAGTAATTCATGCAAAAGGAGCCCTGACCATGTGCATAAAGCCCCGACTAAGTGTATAAATTAACCTTTTTCTGAACTTTTTAACTTTTCAGAAGGTTGAAATTTCCGTATTGTACGGAAGCCCTAAGAGGCCATCCATTCAAATATATTTTTTTAACTCTGTTTTCCTGTGATAATTCGATAATTATCTTGTGATCTCAAATTCACGATTGTTGTTTTCCCATGATAACTGGATAATTTTCAACAGCGAGAGCAGGGTACACTTGCGGGAACAGGGCTTAAATGGTCCGATGTGGTAGTGAATTGTTGAATGGCCTGATGGCCTTTTCAGAGGTGTGTTAAGCATGCCACAGACTGTTCTGAATGTCTTTAAGAAAAAGTAATAGTTCTCAAGTCAACTTGAAATAAAGCAATGCTGCAAAAAACTTGCTCATGTTTTTATTTTGTAGGCACAATCACTTAAGAGGAATTATGTGACTATGTGAGTAACTGTTGTTGTCATGACTGAGATCTGTTACAGCTCCAGCCGCCATCAAAGTATTTATTGTTTTTTTTTGGCCCGTGGGCCGCCTATTGCTTACCACTGCTGTAGGTGAAACCAATGTGAGACGCACACATTTTCAACAAAAAATACAGGGATGTGTCACATCAAGCCCTGTTAATGAGCACAGCACTAGTCAAGATTAAAACAAAAAATTGCATGAAATTTATTTCACGTATATTTCACTATATGTGTAATGAATCTAGAATATATGAATGTCTCACTTTTTTAATACCATTACAGAAATAAATTAAGTTTTCCACAATATCCTAATTTTACAAGATGCACCTGTATTTTTCCCCTTGAGCTTACAGGCTTATGGTACCACAGAAAAGGATGGAGACCCTGATCCTAAATGTGTGTATGCGCACATGTGGGTTTAGTTATGTTTAAATATCCAGTGACAACACAACCAGTCAAAGAAAGAAGGGTGTCTTAGGCCTGGCCCTGCAGTATGGTGGCCTTAGTGATGTATGTATGTGTGTGTGTGTGCGTGTGTGTGTGGGGTGAGGGTTAGTACAGGAAGGCTGCAAAATGATTAATTGAGCTCAGGACCTCATCTGCAATGCTTTGATGAAAATGAAGAGAGGATGAAGGGTAGTGCTGGAGTGGTGGTAGTATGTGTTGTGGGGGAGGGCTGTGTGGAAATGTCTGACGACTCTCTCTCTTTTCCTGCCTCTCACTTTCTAGCATTGAAGCTTAGCAAGAAGGATCCAAACGTCTTCTCTTCACCATTGCACAAATTATTTAACCTTGCCAAGCACAAAACTACAGTTTACAGTTGGGCTTTTGATAAAGTTTAATTTAACCTTGCCTGAGGGGAATGACATTGTGCTCCTGTAACTTTATCTTATTCTGTTCAACTACTTCCCTAAGTCATGCACACTTAAGAAACAGATCCAAAACGTTGAACAAGGCATATGTGGAAGATGCTCCTTGAGAGGGCGCATGAAAACAGGCTTTTGAGATGATTATCCCCCAGCATGTGAAGGGCTGTATTGTGCTCAAGAGGAAAGTCACTGTACTTTGTTTGCCTGATTGAAAATCAGTTCTCATAAACACTCTAATCACCTTTATAGTCTCCCTAACACAGTTTGGTCCTCAATGGCAGTAATAAACACCCAGGAGAATACGAGGTGACATGCAGTTGGTGTTTTGTGATGAGACAGAAGTGATAGCGTACCTTGTCATGAATGGATTTCCTTCAGTTGACATTAAAGATTGAAGGATCTAATTATTATGTCAACTGCAGTGTGTAGGTTGGTCTACAGTATATCAAAACAGATTTTTCAGGCAGAATTTTCTGCTCATTCAACCACTAAATTGGTATTTTGAACAGTGATGAGCGATTGTGACATACTTTTATGTAGATAGACTGTAGTTTGTAGCTAAATAAATTATCCTGCACACTGATTTGCTTCAACCTTTTTCATAAATTGCTGCATATTTCTGACTCATCTGAATCATTTTCTTCACCCCTGTTACGAGCTGAAGCTCAGCCTGAGCTCTTCAGGCAGTTCAGTGCTCTGTTGAGCTCGGTCCATTGCAGCCCCTACAGGCTGTGGAAGACCTTTTCTCATAAATCCGCCAAAGCCATTTTCATTGTCTCTTAGCAATTACTGACTTTTTATTCTGCTTGTAAAGACCCATCTTCTACTTTCACTTCTACAATAGTTAAAGGCACAATCTGTGACTCAGTGGATATGTCCAGGAACACATTTTCAGTAAGGATGAAAAGCATGATATTGCTTTCATGGGTTTGCAGTAGTAACAAATACAACTCAGGTACAGATGTGTGAGGGAGCAATCAGTAAACATAGAGGCTTCTGTCTAATGAGATTGAAATATAATACAAACAGTAACATGGAGTATGTGAATTCATTCCCCCTGTGAATCGACTATATAAAGAGATCATCATAGAAATTAAAAGCAGTTGTCTGTGCTTAATTTTATTCGCTAAATGAAGAGTCATTTACAGTATACAGCTTGACTTAAAATTGCCACTTCAGGCTTGGCTGAAAGCGTAACTTACCATTGTAATTTGACCTCCATTCATCCAAGCTTTCTTTGTGAAACACTTGAAATACCTCTCTGGAGAAGCAATTAATGCTTAAAATAGAACTGAACACAATATATGCAGTACTTTGCATTATATTGTCATATCAGTCAACATTCTCTATGTCTGCTCATGATGGAGGTGTCCTTCTTTTCTGGTAAAAACAAAACAAAAAACAAATATAAAAATAGAAGCTGATGTAATTATTCAGATAAAGAGTGACATGTTGCATCTGCTCAGTGCAACCAAATGTGACGGGGACCAACTTCAGTGCTGTCAGTGTTTTGTTTTTTCCTTGGGCCAGTCTAAATGCAAAAGAGATGTAGACTGAGAGAGGAAGAATTATGTTCCTAGGGTTGCTCTGACTGTATATCTCAAGAAGCGGGCTTTAAACCCGCTAAAATGGATCCAATTACAAAGAGGGCTTTTTGGTGATGCTTGTGGAGCTGTGTGTAATTATGTAACCCTAATTTTCCTGGCACGGAGGCTCTGACAGAGGCCTGTCATCTCCCCTAAGCCTCTTCTCTCAGGGACGATGGTGAAATGAGATCTCGTCTTAGCTGCTGAAATGCTGAAAGTAATATAACGGACACCAAGAGAACTGAATCACCTTCTTACAGAGAAATCGCTTAGAAAAACGGCTTTAGCTTCCATATCTACACTGGCCCCTCAGCTGACATGATGCAGTGAAGAGGGCTGTGTGATCCACTCAGTGTGCTCTTGCAGATGAGAAGATGCAGAGAAAATGTTTAATCTCACAGGACATTGAGTAATTTAATGTCAGCGTGTGATTTGTAAAAAAAACATAAAATAAAATAAACCCCAGATTCTTGAAATTTCATGTAGGCTTATGTGTGCAAGAAAAGAAATGCTGAAATGCCATCAGTTCAACACTGATGAAGAAAAAGAGCAGTCTGGCTTGCGGATAAATTCACCTGGTGTATGTCCTTCCCCCCTACCCATGGCTCTCAGACCTCATAAGCAGCAGCCGCATCCTCTGGCATTGCAGTCTAATGGCTCATAAATGTTCTATAGCCGTGCATGATAGTGCACTGACAGCTGGCTATTCGGTGTCTACCTCAACTATCGCCAGTTCTTTCAGAGGAGCTCACACTAGGATGAAAGGATGTCTGGTGTCTCTTTGACTTCAGTCAAATCATGGAAAACTGGCTTGAACCAGGCTCTGAATTAAAATGAATAGAAATAATATGAAGACAGTTTTGCTGTATATGTAACATAAAAATTAATGTTTATTTTTTCTTACTCCTATCAATGAAAAATGGAGCCAATCACTCAGTGATGTTAACTTTATTAATGCAATCTTTTTTATGAACATGAACTATTATGAATGTTGTGTAATGTAACTGGTTGAATGAATGAAGAAAAACAGATTAAGGGAAGACAGGGTATATAGTAGTCTGTATGGGGGGGCTCTGAAATTACTGCAGATAGTAGCAAATCTCCTGCTTCTGATCTTTGCAACCATCAAAGAGACTTTACATGCTCTGAGAGAACGTCAAACAGCATCTTTTCATTTCTCTCTCGCTGGTCAGTAATCTCTACGCACAAATACTGTAAGATTGTTTCCTCCTAGATCACAGACTGTCAGCCACTAGAATATAGTTAGCACAGTAACACATGTAAAGCAAAGCACTGCCTGTAGCTATCAGCATACGAATAAGACAGAAAATAGAGGCATTGTTTGGCTTTTTCCTGCATGTCTGACAATGAATCAGTACAGCATCAGAACAGTAAATCCATTGTTTATATATTGATTACTCACTCCAGGCATAGTTCTTTAATGTCATGTGCTTGCTCTATGCATCCTTATGCCTTTCTTTCCCATATTATTGCTTTTGGTATTGAATTAATGGATATGACAATGACCAGTTTGACCACTTTGCTGCCTTTAATAGATAGATAGATAGATAGATAGATAGATAGATAGATAGATAGATAGATAGATAGATAGATAGATAGATAGTACTGTGTCATACTGTATTGCGGTATTTTGCTATTTGCGAAGGATATTGTTAATATGCCCCTTACTTGACAGGAATTTTGAATCAAAATTCAAGTGAGTAAGCCAACAAAGTCTAATTGCTCCTGGGTTTTCTTCCTTGCTATGCAGCTGCACTGCACATTAGAGTTGGATATTGTTTCAATTGTATTGATTCTAATTCCTATTCTACTTATCGATTCTTATCAAATCTTGGCTCTGATTCCAACCCCTTCCCCACAAATTGTGTACAACTCTGTGACATTCACTAACTTTCTCCTTGCTCATTTTCCCCTTCATAGCTAAAGTGAAAGGAGTTTCTGTACTAGGTGGATGCTCTGCTAAGAAAAATATATATTGGAATAAGTTGTAGAAATAATTTGTTTGTAGAAATAATTTGTTTGCCTTCAATATAAAAGTTAATTGCCTGCAGCCCTGTACACAGGATAATCAATCGGTTGATGTTGGATGGATGGATGGATGGATGGATGGATGGATGGATGGATGGATGGATGGATGGATGGATGGATTCATGCGTGTTGAAGTAAATGTTTTGTCATGATCGAGGTGCTCCCTTCTCTTTCACAAAATATTCTTACTGCAGGTCATGCATTTTGCTGTTTTGTTATTTTTTTTAGTGAAGCTAAGCTAAACTTATGTGCATAAAGGACTCTCTTCTTGCATGCCTTGTTGATATACTGCATAATAAACAGTTAGGTTAGCATGTAGCAGGTCCAATGTAGCAGATAAGTGCAACTTTTATGGATTGTAAAATGCTCACTGCAGTTCAGTCGCGACTGAAATATGCTAACTTTTGTAACCGATAAACAGATAACAGATAAACAGAATTGAAATGCACGTATCTTAACGAAACCACATTTCTTGAAAATTTAGTACTGGGTCAAACCTGGAACCCAGCCCTACTGTACATGCACATGCAAAAGTTAAAAATTTACCTTGTTTGCAATTTGAGGTTTCCTGTCAACAATTTTGCAAATATTTCTTCCATAATGGTAGTAAACGGGAAAATGTGGAAACCGTCAAATTAGCAGCACAGCGGAGTGGCAGTGCCCTATCCACCTCTATTAATAAATTGATAACAAATTCCAGTTTGATCATATTTTTTTTATCCATATTTAATTTAATTTAAAGGTACATTGTGGAGTCTATGACCACTAGTTGCACTGCAGAGCAGTGTTTTTGCAAGTTGATTTTGTGTCTCCAATTAGGTTTAGTAAATACCACCAAAATTTGCTGAAAGTAACTGTCTCTGCCATTCTAAAATTGAGCTTTCTGCATAAATCATCTCTTCTTCCCTTGTGACTAAATTTTTGGACTGTAGCCCAAAGGTCCTACAATCTCAGTTATTTTTGTCATCTCAGAGTGGCAAGAGCATTTTAACCTGTCTCTGTGGCCATGACCTAGCAGATTTGTTCTCACACTACCGTTTTAGGATGGGAAGAATATTTACAGTTGTCATAAGGGTGCTGTTAATCTGTAGCTTGCACTGTGCACTGCTGAAATTACTCCCTCTTTCCTGTGATTGCTCCAGGAAATTAAGCTTATTCGACTGTTTCCCATTCTGGGATTCAATCAGAGGAAGAGTGTCAGCTGAGCAAAAAATGTAAATGTAAATTACATTATATCTTTAACACTTTGGTATGATTTATGTGAATTCATCTTCATTTGTCCCTATGCTGTGCATCTTATTTGACATGACTTTAAAATTCTTGAAGTGAAGGTTTCATGAGGACCTTGAAGAGGCAGCATGAAATTAATCTTCTTCTGCCACAGTCTGTCCCTTATGTCACTCTTCATCTAGGTGACTTTCTGCCAAATCTGCCAATCGATGACATTTTAATGACAAAAAGGCAACTCATCAGCCCAACCAGTATACAGTATTTTATCATTTACCATGTTCAGCATCACAAATGTAGTCTCCTCGCACCCACAACAACCACGGAACCATCTTCTGTAAGACAAATGTTGTTTTGCAGCTTTCTCAAGATATCAGTGTATAGCCTGATTGTAATGGCACACTGTGCTAAGAGATTGTTTTTTTTTTTCAAATAGAAGAGAATGTTGCTGCCGCCAATCACTAGTGAGCATAAAAGTGGAGACTGATGCAAACAAAGTGGGGACCCACTTATAAAAACATTGTTCCAAAGTACTGCAATGTGCTGGTCAAAAAATTGGAGGGGCTTCCTTTCACCTCTTTGTGTCTGCTGATTTTATTTATAGATACATATCTCACACTGATATCATGTGTTGATTAAGCTTGTTCATTTTTACCAATAAATCACAGCATTTTTACACTGTAGTTTCATATTGATCATAAATCTATGATTCCTTTGATCACAGAGTTATTTTATCATGGCAAATACCTATGTGAATCAACATGAAGAACAAAAAAGCCACCCTATATTCATAAAAAACCCTGCAGTTTTTTTAATTCCCCCTCTCTCTATGTCATTAAGAAAAATACAGGCTCTAATGATAAGGCTTTCAACTCTGTCCGCAGTCGGGCCCCGCTGAAGGTAAACTTGCACAGTTGCAATGGCATCCATCTCCACATGAAGAAAAGTGACAGATATCTGCCAGTAATGACTAAATCACTTCATGAAGGAGAATAAATAATAATAGATTCAATTACACCCTGTGCTTTCACTGGCATTCATGCGACATTGGGTGTGTGCATGTGGGAATTTGTCGTTCAGGAGACATTGATTAATTATGCCACACACAATTAGCCCATCAAATCGAGTGTGTCCTCCTCTCCTGTGGAAAGGTGATGTCAGAATTTTATGGGGCATTAGGCAGTAGTGCTCCTTGTATTTTCTTAGAGATCACCAGACAGGGGGAGCACCAAGGGAGAAGTGCATTTGTAGGCTGTTTTTTGTATGAATAGGGAATTGTGAGGCCTGCAGGGTAAAAAGAAGGCTAACAGATCCTTTAAGACCAATGTCAATACTGATACCCATCACTGTTTGCACTCCCAGCAGGGTCCATGGCCTGCCTGTAATGTCTGTGGCATCTCAGTGATTGAGAGAAGACATGACAGTGAGACAAATTAAGAGAGCAGACAGAGATGGCTGCCCCTACAGCTCCTCATTCCCGAATGCAAATTGTCTCCTAATACTTTGCTTCTAGGTTTGGCATAGATATTGAATTGAGAGAATCACCCTGAAAACGATTCATTATTATCGCCCTTTCTTCTAATACTTTGTTATGAATATTAGCATTTGGTTATATGGTCTCTATGTTTAATTAATCTCTCTGTATACTGTGCAATATATCTGCCACTGCTATGTTACACATCCCCTCATAATCTACTATCATCATTCACTTTATGAGAGGTCCACTTCAATTCTCTGCTCTTATCAAGTGTGTCTGTTAAGTCACTGTCAAACATCAAGTTGCCAAAGTTGCCAATATGTTGCCTCATCAGTTTACAAAAGTTATAATATGCAATACTTTAAAAACTCTCTGTCTTCTTTGATGATAAGCAGTGATTGTTGCACTCTGCGGAGATCAGTTGTCAGTCAAATAGTGTAGCTTATTTTAGGTTTTCCCCCCTGTGGCTTTGATGCCTTTCCTCTCATGGCCACTGCCTCATGCTAAATTGCCAGTTGTTTTATTTATTAAAAAAGTAATTGTTTCCTCTGCATGAAATGTAAAACTCATTAGTCACTATGCACAAGATGATATTTCCCCAGCTCCCACACCAGGTGTGTAGGATAGTGTAGCACATATAAAATAGTGCTGGGTAGAGATTCAGTTATACAATGAGTTGGATAATCAATATTTTCTTGTATGGAAGTGTTAGATCATTGCAGTGTTTATTTTATGCCATTGCTGTAATTCTGAAGTTTCTGCGCCTTTTTACTAGTAAGATTCTTTAATGTGTATAGTAATAATTCACATGTGGGTTTCATTTTGCATTCCTAATTAATTACTTTACTTTAGATAACCTCTGTAAGCAAGTGTGCCATATTTATACATGTTATCTGCCAATGAGGGTGCCATAAAAGAGCATCATAAAGTATCAAATAAATTTCTCAGGGAGCTCATAACAAAACTCCCTCAGGCAGCTTTTGTGCTTTTGTCTTTGATTTTGCAACGCCAGACATTATGGTTCTCTGTCCAAAAATGTGCTGCAAGTACACGGTGGTGTGAAAAAGCCTCAGTTAACCTTGTCATCCTTTATTTCTTTCATAGTTCTCAGCCATTTTCAAGGAGACAAACCCGTATGTGAGGGTCTTACAGATAGATATCAGATGGACAGATATCAAGAGGCATTACTTGGAACTTCACTCAAATGACTACACTTTTTTGGAGGCGATTGCTGTTGTTCCTTCACCAGTTCCCCTTTCATTGATTGTCATTTCAATTTTGAAGGTCAACGTACAGTTAATCGGTACAGGCCATGGTCTGGAAAAGCATTTCCATGACAACCATTTGCTAAGTGACTGACCATGAATAGAGAAGATCTGCACACATTGGTTCTGCATGAAAAGGAGTTGCGGGTAGGTAAAGGAAATTTTCAACACTTCCAGAAACATCCAGGATGATCAGCCAAGCAGTTAAGCTGTCTCTGAAAGAGCTTCAGCTTTTCTACCCACTTTACTGTGATCAATTTCAAAAAATAATGCACAGCATTAGTGTGACAGTGTGAAACAAAACAAAACACCTTTGCCTTAAAAGTAAAGTGGGAAGAAAGTGTGCTCAATCAGATACATGCTGTTTAAAAACTGGTTTTGCATGTGTGTGTGTGTGTGTTTATATGCAATACAGTGCAGGTTTTAGGCAGACGTGGAAAAATGCTGTCAGCTAGGAATGCTTACCAAAAATTGACATTTTCATTAGATATTCATAAAATAAGAAAATGAGTGAACAAAGTGATTATACAGAAGAAAAGTCTAACTCATATCAGTGTTATGTGTGACCACCCTTTTCCTTTGAAACAGCTTGAGGTACACTTGCACAAAGTCAGGGAATTTATAGGCATATCATCAGGTGTGTTGGCATTACTATAATGTTACGCATTAGGGTTTAGATGACATCAAAATTTACATTATATTATAAATAATAATAATAATAATAATAATAATAATAATAATAATAATAATAATAATAATAATAATAATAATAATAATAATAATAATATATTATTGTAATTGATAATAGCATATAACTTAGATCTACCTCAGAGCACTCTCTTGAAACAAGAGAAATCGATAGCCAATTAACTAATTCAGTCTCATTAAATATACTAAACTTTTAAATTAGAATTTTGGTTAATAATTAAATGAATAATTAAACTAATAATATAAATTATTTTTAATATATATATATATATATATATATAGTGTGTGGATGTACGTATATACAATGTATATATGCGGTGCTATCGTTAGCGTTAACGTGAGACTGTTATCGGGCGACAAAAAAAATATCGACGTTAATCTATTCTCAAAGTTGGGTTGGGAGCTGGGTCTATACTACGCAAGCTATGATGACTTTCACCTTGATATTTTAGCGCAGATGTATAGTCTTTGAACCTGTGTGTCTGCCTACTGTGAAATTACCGCATCAAACGTGACGTGCTAACATGGATGCAGCTGTTGCTGCGTTCCATTTACCTCGGAGGTCGGAGCTGGGAATGACGTCACACCCGAGTTGACGGCGTTCCAGTTACAACCTCGCTCGGCCAGCACACTTTGCTGTGCTCATTGATCAAACAGCTTTATCGCCACATATATGTACTGAATGTCAAGGAATGGTCCTTCTAGCCTACTAAGTGTATTAAAATATTAAAGACTCTAAACGTTCATAAAATATATACTTCAAATCAATTTATCACCATTGATGAAGTCCACAAAGAATTTTACAGCATTTAAAAGCATTATTTGGAGGTGCATGCAATTCTCGGCAGCCAGGCAAAACTTCGGCACAACACCTGGTTTGCACCTTGTGCAATCGCGGAATTAGTTTACTGTAGGAGTTCTTCCAGTCTCAAGTAGCCTACCACCTAAGCGTCAAAGCACATCACACGCTATACACAAGTACATCTTATTGAACATGATTTATTTTCATCACCAATTATCATAGTACAACAGCTTTCTCAAGCAGTTTGTGATGCATTTTGGAAACAGGAGATGAGCCCCTGGTCTAATACGCCACCTGGCTTGAAACCTGGCTTGAAACCCGTTCGCACACATATTTTAAATGCCTTCGGCAGAATTCAAATGAGCCATTTTCATCTAGATTAATCTAGATTAATTTCAAGATTAATCTAGATTAAAAAATATGCCCACCATATATATATATATATATATATATATATATATATATATATATATATATATATATATATATATATATATTCGGTTCTTCTATCATATTAGAACTCAGCCATAACATTGTGCCCATTGACAGGAGACGTGAATAACACTGATTATCTCATTACCATGGCACCTGTCAGTGGGTGGCATATATTAGGCAGCAAGTGAACATTTTGTCCTCAAAGTTGATGTGTTTGAAGCAAGAATAATGGGGAGGTGTAGTGATTTGACCAACATTGACAAGGGCCAAATTGTGATGGGTAGACAACTGGGTCGTGCACATACACAGTGGAGTCCATGCCTCAACGGGTCAGTGTTGTTTTGGGGGAAAAAAGGAAACCTATGTTATGACCAGCAAATGGACATAATATTATGGCTGATCAGTATGTAAATAGATATAGGCCTCACCATGCAATCTTTTTAGTACCGTAATGCAGTGAGTTATACGCATGACCAATATATACACAAGAAAGCTGAAATATAAACTGGACCTATAGCAGCATTAGAGCCGGTAGGCTTTTGGTATTAGCCTATTGATTCCCCCTTTAATGGAGAACATGGATCTACATCGTTCTGTGTGGTCAAGGATAATGGCTTGATGAAGTGTATATAATATTTGCCAAGCTGCCTTTTGGAGCACTGTAAATGTACATGCACATGTGCATTAGGCTCCTACATGAGCTGGCCAACATGGCTCATTTTTACAATGGTATTACATGCTCAGATGAACGTTGGACTTTATGGTCGGTGCGTGGGGCTCCTTCGTGTGAAGATGTCTTGGAGGGATGAGGTCTGCTCTAGTGTCAGGGAGGAATAGTTATTTCGTATCATAAATACTTCTCTCATGCCATTATTAGGCTGCCTCTTTTTTCAGGGTAGAACCTTAAGTCCCTGAAGCTAATGCATGTGTGCACACGTGCCTGCCCATGCACACATGCACACAGACCTACGTACTGATGAGACTAAAGCAATGGAGTTTGATGGTAATTTTAACTTGAGCAGGCATTCCTTGTAGTAAAGCTTGATGTTTTAACACCAGAGTGAATCTTGATCCTCCTGGGAGAACTATTGATTATATTTAGAATATAGTACCACAAAGGACTTATTTTAATGCACACTTTATAGTGAGGGCCAAAGACATATGATCATATTTAATGAGATTTTGAAGGAGAAGATTCATTCTTTATTTTTTTAATGGGATGCTGCTTTCACAGGGGCTTTGCTATGGGTTTAAGGTCTAATGTAATTATGTATTTGTCCAGTCCTTAGGCATGGCTCCAAGGGAAATGTCAGATCCCTCTCAAATCATCCGTTGGAGAGACAGAGAATTCACAGATTGTTTTAATAGAAGTTTTATCTTGCTGTCAGATCCATATCTACATCAAAATAGAAACAGTAATAGACAATTATGCTGATTTTTAATGAATGAAACTTGTCTTTTTGGGCTTTGCACAAGGATGAATTGTGGAATTTTCATCATCACTGACCTATGACCATTGAACTTTGCCCATAGTGACACATGTAGGTGTATAGGTAAACATCAAGTTGAAAAAGTGTTGTTTTAGTGGAAATGTTGTGGTCTCTACCAACTGAACAAAGAAAAAAAAAAGACTGATAATAGGAATTTATGTTTGAGAGAACACATGTATTTCTTTATTAATTCATTGAAACATATAATTTGGTTGTTGGTTTATAATTAGATAACAATGATCTAATGATTATTTTTCTGATTAGTTGATTAATCTAACAACTAATTTTGTGTATTTTAAAGAAAAAACGTTGCCCATTACTCGATTAACATACCAATTTATCCAAAATAAATATCAAACCATGTCTAATCAATAAATCAATATTTTATTTAATCATCCTGATGAAGTACATTCCAATTTTTATGTCACTGATGTGTTGTGATAATAACAATAATAAACATTAATTTGGCTATTTTACTTTAAACTTTAAATGTTTTTGACATGGATTTATTTCAATATTAAGTAATATGCAGTATGGTAATCAAATACATTTCTCCATCAGTGTGGGGCAAAGAAAACAACTGAAACGATTCACAGACTGTTCTGTTATTGTTGTCAGTAATGTTACATTGAGCTGTTTTCTGGCTTATATGTGACCATTAAATAAACAGAAAATGTAAAACGGCCGAACGTTAGATGACAAACTGTAACGTTTCATTAGACAACACCGGGACTGAAGGCGCGACCTTGTAGCTAGAGCTTGTCCAGGGGCGAGTTCAGTGCCGACAAAACGTAGCAAAATGTTTTTTCAACGGAAACAGTGGTCCCCTGACCACCCTGTTGTGTATGCAAGTGCACTGCATTATCTTGCCTTTTTAACATTGTTGTGTTTACAAACTTGTTGCAGCTGATTGGGTAACATCTGAGACACGCCCACCAAACGGGACCAAACATACCTCGAAGCCCGTTGCAGAACGTTGCACAACATTTCAAGGAAACATGCTGTTCAATCTGAAAACGCTGCAAACTGGTGCAAAACGTTTTGAGACTGACCTCGCCCCAGGTGAATTCCTGCAAACACTGGATGCAGCGACTTTTCGATGTCGACGTATTTATGAAATTTATTTATGAAATCGATTACGCTGACTATGTTGACAAACCGCCACAGCCCTATTTAGAATCAAACTTGCCACCAAATTTCAATGAAAAACACAGGACCAAACACATATAGTACATTAACATCCTTAGTAGAAGTAATAAGACAAAAACATGCAATCGAAATGTTTCCTCCTCTCTATTTCTGTCTGTAAATCATTAATATACTGAGTGCGGTTGCAGCTAATGATTAATTTCATTATTGATCTGCTGATTATTTCCTCAAATAATCTATAATGATATTGTAAGAAAATATAGTTATGAAAAGCTATTATTTCCTTCAGCCTAAAGTGAGGTATTAAACTGTTAATCAATTTCAACAAAACTGTTCAAATATTTACTTTACATATATTACTGAATTAAAAACACAAAATCCTGACATTTGAGAAGCTTGATTGAATGTTTGACATTTTTTGTAAAATTACTAAAATGATTAATCAATTATCAAAACCGTTGCCTATGATACTTGGGAGGGGGAGTGACTCCATCTGTCTACTCATTCTGCCTCCTATAAATCTCACTCCTGTTTGAAGTCAAGTCAGAGTATTGTCTTGGGGTACTTGGTATGATTAAATCAATTCTTGTACAAACACATAACTGATCCACCTGACATTTCACACATTAAAACAGTTCAGTAAACACCGATTATTGGCTGTAGCTTTTGTTTGATTACAATCACCCACGGTTTGATTAGCGACAGCTTTTGTTTGCCACCAAACATTTGCATGGTGAGGTAATCAAATACAATAAGACAAAAGTATAGAAATGTCTCAGATAGGACTTGTGAATTTGTTTGTGATTTCATGTGATTTTTTTTGTAGGTTGCTCTCAGGTCTCCCATCAAATGGCACCATATCTCTGAGATTTCAGTCTGTTTGCAGGATATTGAACCATGTGGGTCATGACACATGAAAAGCATCCTTCTGGAACACACTGAAATAGCAGCGCATATGTCCAACATGGCTCACGCTACACTGTGACTTGTCTGGCTCAGGCCTAGTCCTCTCTGCCCATACGACTCAAATGTATTTCCTTTATTTCCCACCGTTTTGATTTGGTTCCATCTGTTCTCACTCAGTGAGGGGCTGGAGATATTACTGGACACCCAAGGTTGAAGATACAAGCAGGCTGGCGACCTTTGTGAAATGCTGGATGTGTGTCTTCCAAACATGAATAGCTAAAATGCAGGAAATGTAACAATAAAAGCAGATTACAGACTGGTGTTGTTATAGAAACAGAATAAACAAGTTTAAATATCCTACTGGTTCCTTTTTAAAAGAAGGGTTAAAAGAAAGCTTAGAAAGAAAGTCTTTAAATATTCATTCATTTTCAAGAAAACAACCTGTAATGCTTAAAAAAAAGATAATTACAAGTTTTTCACAGAAAACACTCCAAAGTGAGCAGCAATCCTTTGATGAGTCAGGGTTGGAGTTCAGAAAGCCAAGAGAGGACATAGTACTTTGTAAATGTGTCACTGGATGCACAATTGTGCAATCTGTTCATCTCTTCTCAAAAGGTTGGTGGGAAGGTAATTACAGTTGATGATACAGGTAAAATGTGCCACTTATTGGCCTTCTGTGTCAGAGTAGTGTCCAATCAGGCAGCACAATGAGCAGCACGATTCCAGAGGGATCCTCCCCCTGCTGTGCTTTCAATGGAAACATCTGGCCTTTAATGTTCAGACCCCTGTGATGCAGTCACTTCGCAAACCCTCATGTCACTAAGGAGAATGAATATCACTGTGGGAATCAAAGTCCTCTCAAAATCCATTTTCTACTTGTAAACATGTATCAAGAAAACCTGGAAGAGCAATATTTTAACTCTGTTTACAAAAGTGAGTAAGCAGATGATTCTCTAATATCAAAAGCCCTGAGAAGCTCAGTACAAAAGTGAGAAGTGTTGTAAAGCTGGTGAACTCAGGAGAAATCATAAAATAAACTAAGCTGAGGAGTGGGGTGACTGTTACTACTGTATTTAGAGCGTAAGGGTTTAAGTGCTGGAAGAATTAAGAGATAAAAGTTTTCATCTGACAGCAGGAGAATGCTTTTGGCCTCTCGTGCCATTCTGCGTGTTAGCTCTTCTGTGAAACGATACAAGAAAATAGAAGCTGTGTCTTTACTGTGAAAGCACGACTTGGGATTCTTTAATCTGTTTTTTTTTCCTCTACAGATCCCAGTCTTCTCCAAAATACGTGTTGACAAACCGAAATAGTGGAACACTGGGAGGAATATGATGCACGATGAAGACCTTGAAGAGAAGTAAATATCTATTTAAGCTTTTCCTCCTTGCGTGCCATTCTCTGTAGTGGTGGTGTAGCTCAGGTGCCGTGAGCAGTTAGTAATGCTCTGAACAAAGGGTGAAGTGTATGAGAGAGCCTCCATGAAGGTCTGTTGATTAATTTTTCTCAGTTCATCCTGGATCTCAGCCAGAAATAGTCCTGTCTGTAATTTCATTACCAGTCTTTAGTACATTTATTTATTTAGCGCACATCAGCGCTGGAGTTTACTCACCGTGCAAGTGAGAGTCGTCGGCACTAACTGTGATTTTTAATAAGATGTGTACTTAGTTCCTGTTCTAATTAGCATCATGCAGAAGCCGACTAATGTACATTTGAGTTGACATTGCTTATATAATTTAACATTGCGGGTTTTAATAAAACACCCTCTTCATGCTTCATTTCCACTGATCACCAGCTGCTGGGTCAATTGAATAATTAAGAATTTAATTAAGCTTCAGTTTGGATCACAATCTTCTAACACAGTCAAGCCTTGTACTCTAAGCATCAGTAGCAGAGATCAAATAGGGAAGGGATGATGTGCCAAGCAAGAATTTAGAGATGTGAGCTCTGTCATGCGCTGAAATGGAAAGGTCTGAAGTGGCTTATCTATTTGATCTCTGAATCCTCCGGTTCCACTCCACAGAGTGGGGCTGTTATTTTTCTGCTTGCCCATATTATACTGCAGATTCCAGTACAACCCTCTAAGGTATGCAGCATTTCAGTCTGTATTATCCCTTTGGACTGCTCCCCTCATCATTGCAAGTATGTAATACAATACTTTCTATTGACTTCTTGGTAAGCAGCTCTCACAGTGAATTAACTGTGTTGCTATGGCCTAAAGTAGGCTAATTTCACTCAATGGTGCATGAGTAAATGGTAAATGAAGCTACTGAACCCTGAACTGTGAGAATATTGATGCCCTCACTGTGTGTCTCCATATGTGAACACACATGTTTTAATGTTGCAGCTCTTACTGTCTGTTGGGATGCTGAGTATTATAATTGGCTGCACTATTAAACTGAGTGTGCCAGCATGGATTTACTGTATGTCCACCTCAAACAGTAAGCCATATATCATCATGTGTTTTAAAAGACAATGCTGCATCTTGCCATTTTTATTTGAATGTATTATCAAATAGCCAAGCACACTGATGTTGGAGAAGAAATTTCTCTTTCAACATAATATTGAAAAAAATGAATTTGTTGGGCTTTATGGGGTTAGGGTTAGGTTAGAGGACTTACAGATCAGCATCTCAGTGTCTCAGCGTCTGCACTGCTAAGACTTCAATAAATCACACATTTCACAAGACTGCTAAAATGCCCAGAAACACAAAGCACACATGACTGTTGTAAAGCCTGTTGATTCCGTAAAAGGCCATAATAAAGTTATTTAAAACAAAAATAAATTATAGAGCGAAGAAAAGTATGTGAGTAGTGTGTTATCAACTGTGAATGTGTTGATTAGACTTTGTTTAGTGCGTGTGATAATTATTTTGACATATTTTCTATAATAGAACATTTGTTGATGTCTGTTCAATTGCTTTTATAAATTGGAACTCTTATTATACACAGAAACATACACATCAGCTTGTTCATATGACCCATAAATGCTGATTTGTTTGCTTAGGAATGGTTTATAAAGTGCACCCTCTTTCAAAACCAAATACCATGTACACTCACCAGAGAAGGAAACAACAAAGCAGCGTTTAATCAATTGTAATCACATTGTCTCTTTCAACTTAATGTCAGTGGTGGGTCCTGTCGGTCACAGTACGGCTATCCTCTCCAGACACACACAACACACACACACACACACACACACGCATGCATAAAGCCTATTTGATTTACTGTTTTGTACACATTGTGCTGAGAAAGGAAATCACACTAGGCATCACAGCACCTGATGAATAGACCCAGTGTGAAGTTATAGTTGGGTTGTAACCCTGTGATATATGCAGGCTACAAAGCTGTATGAAGAGTGCTTACGCATAAAGTAGTATTTCTGGAGCATTGATAAAAATTTACTTTCCAGAAGCCTTACATAGAGTATTAAGAAATACACCATTGGCAGTTTCAGTAGTAGCTTGATGTTTCTCTGCTGTCCATCCATATGCTGCATGTACCTTTGTTTGCAGGATGCTCCAAACCGACAAATGCTAAAATACTTCTACAAAGCTTCTGTTTGTCACATGTAATTATGTTTGGGTGTCTAAACCTGACACATATGTAAAGTAAATTGCTAATCATGTTAGCAAGCAATGGAAGCCTTTTAGTCATATTTTTGCTAAAATGGGTCATTAGCATATAGAGTACATGTATGTGGTTGTAATTAAATATCATAAAGTAGGTCCAGATACCTTTTAAAGTTATATATGATAATATTTATTTAAGTTATAATAATCATATTTTTTAATATATAATTTTAGCTGAATTGTGCCATATCTGTATGAAAGGATCAGTGAAAGGTATTAAAACTTTTTTCGACACCTGCAAAATAATTTCAAAAAAACCTTTTCATCGGATAAGATTTATTAATTTGGAAATCTTGAAGGGAGTCATTTGTTTTGTGTTTGCAATATCCACAGAGGATTCACAACAGCAGTCAACCACATCAAGCAAGACATTGCCAAATTCAAAAATGCTTTGAAAATTTGCATTTTTCGATATTTATAAACTGCACATGTAAATTAATTCATTAAGAATTTTAAATAGGAGATAATGCTATCTAATTCTTAAAAATAACAAAATTTGTTTCACTTTCAGGGCGCATTCAACATTTTTTTTTTGTTAAACCAGATTCCACAACATATTCATGAATTTATCTGACCAGTATGAGTTTTCCAAAGACCTATTCACAAACTTGTTAAAGACAACTTTCAAAGCAGTGCTGAGATTACAGGACTTTTAAAATTCAACCTGATTTGGGGTTTTCGCCATTCGAGAGAGATGGTGCCAAGAGAAATTTCTCTGATTATCTGCTCTCGAATTGCTAACGCACTCAAAGTACAAGATTAGAAAATAACTCTGTGTCACGGACTACAGGATATTGTAAAGATTATCTCTCCAGTGGCAGGTACGCATCATATATCTTTCTCTCACAAACATACTCGTCTTTCTTTCTGGACTTTTGTCACACACAATGCGCTCGCACACGCACACACACACATACATATAAGCTGTCTTTATTTTTCTCTCTTCACATGTTATTTCTCATCTGCCGATCTCAGTCTACTCTTTATCTGTACACTGAAGGCACAGTGAAGCCACTACAATTTGCCCTCACATCAGCCTCTCCCCCGACCATACAGCTGTCCTTCTAATCCACAGGTTACACTAGCCTGGTTGTTTCCATTTTGAACATCCTCTCTTGTTCTCCTTAATTAACCTCTATTGCTAGACCACTTTGCAATATTAAGTACAGATTTGTGTAAATATGAAACAGGTAAGTGTGTTGAAGCAGTTCAGGAAGTGGAGTATCTTTTAATCCAGTCAGGAGTCCAGTTGAAGAAATAAGCGATATTATTTAGCTAAGACAAAGGGCAAGGGTAATGTTGTTGGTATAAATGACATTGTTATTCATAGAAATGCTAACTTAGTATATCCAGAGCGATTGGATTAGAGAGAAACAATTTGTGTTGGTAAATTCATTCTAACATTTTGGGGAAGGTATAAATACTGTTGTTTATCCAGATTTTGATATCCAGGTCTTTGTTTCAGCATTATACCTACTGTGTTTGCTGAGCGCCAACTTTTTTAAAGTATCCCTGACTGGAGTGTGCAGAGGGGGCAGTGCTCAACATGGGCGACATCAAACCTTTGACTCTGCTCACTCCACGTGCCTTCTACATCATCTTTACTAAAATAAACATAACACAATAATTAACACTGACTTTACTCCTGCTCCACAAAAGTGGCAAAGACTTGTTTGTTGCCTCCACCTTTTACAGTCTGTGGCCTCCACGGGGCTTGTCTTGCTTTTCGGAAGGACCTTGCTCAACGTGGGCAGAGTCAAACGTTTAACTCCCCCCACGTTGAGCACTTTTTTCACTAGTAACACTTGCTTTTTGTGAAAGGACCACTTAAATTGACATGCAACCCCCTGGGGCCCTCAGCAAAATTCTGCTAAGGGGCCCTCCTACCTGACCTGTGAGCCATGTAAACTTTTTTCCATTGCCACACAGTCGCACCTGACCTCCCAGTGCTCCCATAACAACCCTTCCTCCTTTAAAACAGTTTGCTTCGTCTGTCAGTCTCAGATTAAGTTGAGCTCTACAGAAGATATTAACAATATTTAGTGAAGAGAACATTTTCTGTTGAATCTTTTTTACAATTGATAGCCAGTGCTATCCCACTGGTTTCTATCTTGCAATAGTTCAGAGTTGTAACTAAACCTTCACTGAGAGACTAGATATTTATTGTCTTGTTTTACAGTTATGTCATTATATGCAGTCTGTTTTCCAGGCTAAAGACAACAGCAAGTGTTCCTCTTCTGCCACTACATGAATACATGCTACGCCTACACATGCGCACTGATGCCCCAGGGTTAGGGTTTTGGATTTATTCACGCACTTTAAAAACATTTATTAAAAGCTTTTTTTTTCTTTTGACATATTTATTTATAGCATTAACAGTTGAGCACCCCCATTTCACCAAAATGGCATGATCTTCATGAAACTTTCGACTGTGAGATTGACAGTCGAATCAGGCTCCACCCATCGAATCATTGAATATTTGACTATTCACTTTTCGGGTTCAGCCCTAAATAAAATGCCATTAATCATGCTTGTATTTTTTTCTCAGTGGTTCCAGTATGCAGTCAACAAACTGACAGACTGATCTTAATTCAATTTGATGCAGGAAAGATGATGCTTACAGGAAAACAGCACAACTTCTATGAGAATTCAGCTGCACAGATCATTTCATTTACATTTCTTAAAAAGCTTATAGCTGAAGTTAAACCAGTGGAGCTGTTTCATATTTTTTTGCTGTTTCATTACTGTATTTCCTTGTTTTAAAAAAAAAATTAAATTGAATATTTATTATTTGGAGCAATGATCTAGATGGGTCAGTTTATCTAGACAAAATTACTCACCACAAGCTTCTTCAATGTCAGCAAAGAAGCTTGTTGACATTTCAATCAAATTTTCATATTTCCATATCATCCATACTGTTAAATTGTTGAGAACGCTAAGGATAGCTCTGCAGCTGTCTTAAATCCTGAACTAGATGCGTCATTAAAAAAAAACTAAGTTGATAAATTCTTCACTCACACGTCTGGAAATAAAAACAAACATGCGTTACTGTGAGAAATGAGGACTAATTTCCTACTCTGAGACGCTGGATAAATATGAGTCCCGGTTTAGTTTATTTAACTGCAGCTGCAAGTTGGAAAACAAGCAGAAATAACACATATCACAACCCATTTCCTTGCGATTAGGCATGCTTCTCAGCTGCTAAAGGGATTTAAGACACGATAATAAAGATAAAAAGGAGACATTAATAATTTTGTTATGTTAATTAAAGGCAAGAGGATTAACAACAACACAGGAGCCGTGTAAAGCAATAAACAGACAGGGGCTTTGACATTTTTCCAAAACCATTAATAATAAATGAATTTGGTCCTTGCTGTGATCAAACAAATCATATGGGATGAAAAACACTTCAGTCTCACATCAATTGAGAGACATAGTTCCAGGGTCTTAAATGTCTAGTAGTGGTAGCAGTATATATACTCAGTCAGTTTTTGTTGCAAAATGTTGTAATACTTAAGCTTTCACTGCGTCTGCACCAGTTGACTTTGGGTATTGGAGCTATTGTCATGGTTATAGTTGATTGGCAGTCTGTCTGAGCTGCTCTTTCTGGTTTACCAACAACCAGTGCTAAAACCTCAAGCTGTCTCCCAATTCAAGTTGTGTAATCACCCAAGACTCTCAAAGGATAATGCTTAGCCAGGAATGAACCCAACTTTTGTGTAACCTGGAAAAGTTGTTAATAAGATGAATGTTTTATTTACCCTTAAAGGGTAACTTTAAAAAATTTCATCCTGGACTTTATTTTCCCCCTCCATTGATAAAAACATGGGAGTTGGTCTTCTGCAGCCTTGGTCGGTTAGCTTGTTAGTGTTATTGTGTGACTTTGGTGTTTTAAAGAGGTCGTATTATACTCACTTCCACGTTCAAAATCTTATTTAGAGGTTGTACCAGAACAGGTTAACATGGTTTAATTTAAAAAAAAAACAAAACAGTTTTTTTGTCATACTGGACATTGCTCCTCTTTTCACCCAGGGTTGAAGGCTTCATTTTAGCTATGGCGTGATACATCTTGTCTCTAAATGATCTTTGTTGGGAGTGCGCAGTTCCTTGTCAAGGGCTACTAGCCAATCAGAAGCAGAGAAGGGCAGGTCAGTGAAAAGATGGTAAACAGCTTCAGTTCAGCTGTAGGCTACATGTTTCAGAGTGGTGAGTTATTAATCTGTAAGAAAAGTATCTTTCATCCATAAAGTTTTAATTAAGCTCTGTCTCTACATCACAGTAACAACTATATGTCCATTGACTGCCAGGAGGGTAGCTAGTGTTTGGAAGGGAGAGGAGAGGTGTGATGCAGCTCAGAGTTTTTTTTACCAGTGTTTTTGAGGGTTGTTTTTGTGTCGGACTCGACGAGCATTATGACACATATTTACTTGTGGCATCACAAGAAAGGGAATTAAAGGCTGGACTACAAACGAGCTGTTTTCAGGCAGTTCAGAGCAGTTCTGTCGAAGATGGGAACTCCCTTTGGCCTGGACTTTGGGCTTTTTCACTTTGCAAAGCTATTACATGCACAAAAAAGATATATAACTCAATAAAGGAGAGGGAAAATGTCACGATCCTGTTCTGTGTGTGTTCAGTTGGGGGGTTTGGGTTTTAGTTCTTGTCTTTAGTCTTGGTTCTTGTATTCTTTATTTTGGTATGTTGGGTTTTGGGGTTCTGTCTAGTGTTTTGTAACCTGTGTTTTCCCCTGTGATCCCTCTGCATGTCATGTCAGTCTCTGTCTTCCTCTGCTCCCTGCCTGTGCCTCGTTATCCCTGATTTCTGTCACCTGTGTTGCTCCCGCCCTGCTCGTTAGTCCCTGTGTATATATTCCTGGTGTTTCTGTCTTGTCTTTGTCGGATCATTGTTCATGTTCTGGTGTTCTTGTGTTCCCCGCTTTCTGGATACCCTGTGTTCCTGTGCCTTACTGTTACTTTTGTGTTTTTGGATTTTGTATTTTTGTTTGCATTTTGGATATTTGGATTTTCCCTTTGGATTTGGACTTTGTTTCTGGACTTTGTTTTATCAGCCACCAGTAAGTGTGCTCGCCTTTTGTTGCCTTTGCCTTTAATAAACCATTGAAATTTACCTGCTGGCTTTGTGTCCTGCGTTTGGGTCCTCAACCTGTTCTGCCCTGCACTCCGCACACAAATGTGTGACAGTGTGACAATATGACCTCTTTAAAAGGTTAAAAAGACCAAATGCACAAACTAACTGATCGATAGGGAAATGACTATTTTTGTTTAGGCAGTCTGGTGGCTTTGAGGAGAGTGACATAGCAACTGTTTGTGGTTAAACCAAAAGGATCTTACTCTTTTAAAAACGGTCTCTCGCAATATTGTCAGACACAATCTGAGCCAAGCACTTTAGTGGACCTACTTTGACAACACAATTGTCTTCAAGATTACATTGCAGCTCTGTCTCACTGTTGCCAACTGCAGCCCACTGGAACAGTTATAAAAAATGTTGTCGCAATTAGTCACAAAACACAAAAACATGGGAATAATTCAGAAGTTTCCCTCTAAGCTGGTAGGTCTCACAATGTAAACTCAAGTATCATGAAAAGTTTAACAATATTAACACTTTGTTGTATTTTGTGAGCAACTTCCTGGTGATTAACATGGTTTCTTCTTTTACGAGTTGAGGAGGTACAGGTAGAGCCTGGTCTTTCGGCCCTCTGAAGGTCCTACCTGTGTGTTCTTAACAGGGGCATAAGAACAGACTAATTCCATACAAAACACACAAGGACAGTCCTGTCTTTGTGTGAAGATTATTGATAGTGATATTGATTTCTTTTTCTTATCGCTCTGCCTTTGGAAATGAGCAACTTTTGCACCATGAGCACACTGTACATAATTACCATAACTACCTTAAATTGCGGTTATGCTGCTTTTTTCAGCATTCATATTTCAACTATGAAAATTGGCAGTGGGGATTTTGTCTCCTATTTGTCACATGATGTTTATGTCATTTAATGTCATAATGTTTTGCTCAGGTAGATAGATAATAATCTAGAAACAGCCTTGCTTTGACCCCAGTGTATTAATGACACCTTTGTTGTAAATAGACTTGTCAAACGTAGGCAGTTTTGACACAATGTAACATTAGTTAATATTTGCTTAGAGGTGCCAGTGACAGGGTCTTGGTGTTGTGCTTGCTGGTATGGCTTGCTCACACACCTTAATGTAACAGAGCTATCATTAATGTTATTAGTTACACCTGTGCTGTTCCTGCAGGTCAAAATGTCTGCCATGAGAAAAGGTCTATTGGGTGTTTAAAGGTTAATGATCAGTGTAGCTCGATAGTTGCTTTTGTAGGCGCACCACCTGTGGCTTTAACTGCTGCACACTGCTGGTCATTGTCACAGATTTATAGACGAATGGCAAAGAAGCTGCGGACAAATTAAAACGCTAGCTGCTGCAAATCACAGACAGTGTGAAATAGACAGAACTGTGAGGAATAAACAGTGTAACTGCTGCAGTCACTCCAGATGACACATAGCAATGTGACATTAGAACCTGTGACATCAGCTCAAGGGGTTTTCCCCTCCTTGACTTTGTTGTGTGAGATGACCTCATTGTTTTAGGGATTAATAGCCCGAGATTTAGGTTGAACCCTTTGTTTGTTTAAAGCTGATTGATATGTTAAGATTGATTTTGCAATAGTTGGCATAATAAAATGGCCTGGTTGAAAAAATCTTAGGTGGTTTGGTTATTAAGAGTTAAAGGCTAATGAATATGTAAAAAAGGACCCCTAGCAGCCAGAAGTTGGTTATGTATGGAGCATCCAAAATATTCAAGAGGTTTTAATAACCTGTAACTGATGACAACACTTCATGCAAACTCATTAAATCTGTGTGACAAAAAGCTGCTAAAAAAAGTATGTTAGCATAAAAGATGGACTTGTGCAATGTTTCTGATCTTTGCCCTTGTTATTGTTTGTTTGGTTTTCACCTACTCTGAAGATTAGTCATAAACCTTGAATACTGAACCAAAGTGGCGAAACAGATTCAAAGCTTGGGCTTGCCATGGAAACTGCAGCAGCAGGTCGAGGCCCCGGCATTCTGCGGGTATCGTCGCCAACCCGTAAGCCCACATACACACTCCTCAAGCTTTCCACCCCCATCTCATCTTTGTAGGATAAGTCTGGGCATGAAACAGATGTTATTTCATGAATATAGGCTGATTTTAAATCAATTTAAACGGATGTTTGAGTTGGCTGTAAAGATGTGCACTTTGTTTAATTGATTTTATCTTTAGCCTCTGCTTCTGTGGGTGGTTAAAGCTTATTACCAGGGCAAGATAAAAGCTACCACTGGCGTGTTCAGCTATTTTAGTCCATATTCTCTCACAAAAGAATGACATGTCCTGTACCATGTTTTGTATTCAGAATCCTGGCTGCAAGTCTAAACAGCTGTGCTTATTTAGAGAACAGAAAGCTTTATTGAAATCATATTTACACCTGGGCAGTGGTCGGCTCTCTCCATTTAAATGATTCTAATTTCCCATCCATTTGTAAGAATTTCACAAACGCTGTATGCAGCTTTAGGATTGGCTGGCTGCAATGGCTGGCACAGGCTGCTAGCCAGTGTGCCATAGTTGATTGTGCTCGGCTCCGACAAGTTTTTTTTTTTTTTTTGGTTCTTTTATTCTCTTCATATTAGAGAAAATCGTTTCTGCATCACACCACACCGCCTATAGCTGACCCACATTGAGGGAATGTTTGTTTGACTCCAGTACTATCAGAAGCAGGTGGATGGATCTGGAGGTAAAGAATACTAAGGTTTGGGTATTAGATCACAAAGTATGACATGTTTAATGACAAACTGGCTGAGAAGACAGGAAATGACTCAATCCTGTATGAAGTTAGAGAGCTGGGAAAAGGGTGTGGAATAAGTGAGGTGGCTAGCGGGATGACCCTCTGAGGAGCACACCCCGCCTTGGACATACTCATAAAATGTATGAAAAATGATTAGGCTGTGACTAATTACCCGTTTAGTGTCGCCGAAAGTTGTTAAACAGACCATTGCCTTTTAATACCTAAAGTAAGGAATGGGATTAATTAAGCAGAAATGTATTCTTCTTCTCTGCCAAGTCTCTTTCTCACAGTCTCTAAAAACAGTGTGATGAGGTTTGCACCTGAGGGAACTAGTTAGTAATGGCCTGAGAAAGGGATCTCCTTTTCCCAACCACTTCTTTTTGGGTGAATGAATGGATGAATAAGAACATTCACAGCTGCCTCTTTAAAATGGGAGGCACGGGGAAAAGTGGAAGTTTGGAAGACAAAGTATTTATGACTACACAACTGTTCCTTCGAAAAGCATGACCTTTAAAGGAGAAATCCATAATGTGTTTTTATATCATTTTATATCATTATTAATATATGTATGGTAAAAAGTGGTGGAACACAAAAAAGGGCACATATACAGTGGTTGGGGGCCAGTATTATTCATTCTGCTGCAGAAAAATGTAGTTTGTCGGGTTACATCAATGTGGTTGACAGTACTAATACTGTCTAACTTCATCACGTCAGTAAATACTTCCATCAGGCAATGACATTTACTATGTATACCAACAAAAAAATGGTCAAACTACAAACACAAAGGTAGATGCTCCATCATCCTTGTTGTAGTGTGAAATATTAAAGCTAGGTTTAATCAGTTTAACATATCAGGTTGTGATACTGCTTCTTTAAATACATAAACATAAATGAGTTGAAGATGAAAATGAAGTTGACTTTAGAATTGTTCTAAATTGAAGGAAACAATTTAATTTGCATTATGCTACTAACTTGCAACAACAAATTAATTTAGAAATTAAATGTAATGACATTTAGATTATGTTTTGGTTATGTTTTTTATCAACATAATAAGGAAATGATTTCAGTTAACATATTTGATAAGTTGCAAAATGTTCCTTAATTCTTGTGCAACCAGCATCAGGCTCTTGAAATATAAGTACAAAACCTGCTACAATTTGGGCTATAACTCAGTTTTCCATGCAACTTTTATACAGTACAAATCATCAGTGGTAAATGTTATCCTTGAGACATTTTCAATTTCATTGAATTTCATTTGATTTTGATTTTGTCAATTAACTCCCAAAGCACCCCTGTTACCAAGCAAGTCCTTGCTTTATATTCTGATCCCACATGACCGAAATGGTTTCACCATCAGCCAGCTGTCGCTTGTAGCTTGATTAACATGTAACAAATAAAATAGCTTAAATTACCCCCCACCACCACCACCACTACTATCATCAACATCCCCACCCTTGACAGACTTATTTCAAAGAAACTGACTAAAGGGATTCGTAGCTACTTATCCGAGATGTGCATTATCCAACCATAGCAACAATGAAACACGTCAATATGTGTGTGAAAGAGGATCAGAAGGAAGACTCTTGTGTGTGTGTCATAATGTGAGTAATGTGTCTGCCCCTCATTAAAATTGAGTAAAACCTTAGCAGTGACCACACTCATTATTTGACAGTTTCCCTAGCAGTGCCCAGAGCATTGTGTTTTTAATTGCAATACAAATTGGCTTACGGCTGTGGAAACATGATGTGGTGCTGCAATATCACCGCAATAAATCGCTTGTCCTGTAAATTTATGTAATGTCATGTAAATTCATTAACTATAGGGAGTTGAAACTTTTTTAAATCATGCAATATTGTAAAACAAATACAGTTTTAAATAATGTTCAGTGCCCCATCTCCCAAAACATCTACACAGTCCACATTCAAATTGTAGTTTGTGATGCAGTTTGAATGAGTACAGGCAATATGCATTCAACTGCATAGTCTGCATTGGAATGTGGACAGTGTAAACTGAAGCATGATATGACTGTTTGGGGGTGGGGATGATGTATAGGGGTCTGGGTTTGGCACAAATGGTTTACAAGATGTATTTTCATTGGAAGTATTTGTGTGAATGGGCGGTACGGTGGTGCAGTGGTTAGCACTGTCGCCTCACAGCAAGAAGGCCATGGATTCAAACCCCAGTTGCCCCGGCCTTTCTGTGTGGAGTTTGCATGTTCTCCCCGTGTCTGCGTGGATTCTCTCTGGTTTCTTCTTCCTCCCACCATCCAAAGACATGCAGGCTAGGTTGATTGGTGGCCCTAAAATTGTCCTTAGGTGTGAGTGTGAGTGGTTGTTCGTCTCTGTGTGGCCCTGTGATGGACTGGCAACCTGTCCAGGGTGTACCCCACCTTTCGCCCGATGCCAGCTGTGATTGGCTCCAGCCCCCCATGACCCTGTACGCAGGATAAGCGGTTGACGATGGATGGATGGTATTTGTGTGAATACTGTAGCTGAATGTGACCAACTGACGTTTTTCATGGCAGACATTTTTATTTGTCAATTCCTGCATTGACAAGTCAAATTGTCTCCTGTGAAAAAAACACACAGGTGTAGGTAATGTAACTGCTATTGTTATTACCTACACCTGCATTTCACAAGTAAATATGTCCTTTCTTGTCAATTATGTACCTGGAACAAAAAGACAAGAAGACCAGCTACCTCTTGGAGGAAGCTTGGAGGTAAGGACCTTCTACTCTTGTCACTATGTGATATTGGTCACTGCTTTTAGAGTGGAAGGGGATGTAAGCAGGGCTTGACATTAACACCCGCCAACCCACCAATTGCGGGTGGATTTCTTGTACAGTCACTCCCACTAGCCACTTTGGCGTGTTGAAAAATTGCAGTGTTTTCAAAAGGCATCTGAAATAATAATGAATACAATTTGACACTACAACACTACAACTCCCATGAGTACTGCTTGTATAGTGTTTGCTCATTGGTCCATTCGGGAAGCCTGTCTTTACAACACTGTAAACAAGTTGACGCTGTGGAGATTAAGCTCTCAAACCGGCCGTTGGCCCGAGGGCTGTTTTAGCCTCCTGTTAATTATCGACTTAACCAATGGCAGTGATGATGTAGCGATCTTTTTTTAATAGCAGGAGAATCCAGACCACAGGCTCAACTCACTCTCTCCTGCAGTGGCGCTCCACGATCGTGCGCACGTTAAATAAGACATTCAGGGTTTTTTTCAAACGAGAATATAAAAGTTGAATCTGTCAAAGGGCGGCCACAGACCCTTAGACCTGTAGACCATCAGCCTCTCGCCTGCTTTTAACCTGATGGTATCACACTATATAGTCATATCACAACTTCCCAGAGTTAATTCTATTTTTAATAAAAGAACTCATGCCATGTTGGAAAGCAGGAGATGCGTTTGTTTGGGAATAATCTGGAAAATAAAGCCCTGTATGCTCTTTCAGTTAGAAATATCTCCAGTTACTCAGAGCGACCAGAGCTTATTGATTATAAGCATAAATCCAGTCAGAGCTATGAGGAAATGCAGATGCAAAACAAACAATCCAAAGTGCCCAAAACTGATATAGCCCTATGTATTCCATTTAACTCTTTTAACTCTTTTAACCCTGATTGTAACACTGGAACTTTTATTATATTTTATGTTGCTTTCAAACGTTTTTATTGTTTTTCCCTGTTGCTTTTATGTTTTATGTAAAGCACTTTGAATTGCCTTGTTGTTGAAATGTGCTATACAAATAAACTTGCTTTGCCTTGCCTTGCCTTGCCTAAAGTTTTAATCCTGTTGCCTTAATTGTGGATTTTTTTCTTAGACAAAATAATTTATTCTTTGCTCTTTGTTTCTAATGCAGATCAATTCTACTCTGTGTTAGAGTATTTATCGCTGTAAATAAACAGTGTTTCTGATGCAGAACTTTTATTATTTACAATAAGAAGCTACACTTTAATGTGTTTATCTTAATAGACTACATGTTTTCAAAAACAGGAGCTTTACACACAACCTTATCAGAGCTAACGATAATATTTTAGCATGCCAGTTTAAGCATGCCATTGTCAACTTTAAACATATGAACTGTCATTTTTCAACAAGAAAAATATGGCTAGTAAAAATGCTGCGTGGAAAACCACAAGCCACATTGGCTAGTGGGCAAAAAAAGTTAATGTCAAAACCCTAGATGTAAGAATTGCATCCAATGTGGATGCAATTCCTGGGGAGACTTTGCCGGTTTCTGGAGATACAAACATATGGCAGCCCAAATATGAATATATTGCACCATAATATGCTGAGAAAAATGTTTAATACACTACCTGCTACAAGTGATACTACCTGTGCTCTCAAACGCACATGTAGAGGAGCTGAGAGGAAGTGGAAGAGAAGGATAGGCTCTAGTTCTCCTCAGAAATTTTACAGGACTGCTTATCAAAATACTAGAGAGGCGTTTAAAACTGATACAAGTTTATATCTAACCTCCAATGACATTAACAGGCCCCAGGTTCTTTTTAGTGCTTTCAATTCTCTCATGAATATTTGTCCTACAGCTCGTACTGTGCCAACACCAACGTTTTTATATTATTATAGCATTCATGAAAGGTTTCAGTCTGGTTTTAAACATGCCATTGTACTGTGTAACTGATGATTCTGGGAACCTTAAACCTTTAATACTGTGGATCATAGGATCCTTTTATCACGCCTTGAACAGTGCATAGGCATAGGCAAGGTATTGCCCACAAATTGTTTCTGTCAATCCTGACAGATTCTCAGCTTGCCTTGGCAAATATTCTTCCACTGCAGCCTCACTACACTGTGGGGTCTCTCAAGGCTCCATTTTAGGCCTTGTATATGTTGCCCCTGTGTCAATTTTTAAGAAACATTGTATTGTTTTGATGATATACAAATATACAAATTCAAACCTTTAAAAATTAAAAGTAAAGATTGAATCAGTCTGCTGGAATGCTTAAATGATAATGAAAGTTGGATAAATTCAAACTTTATGCTTGGACAAACCAACCTACTGGATGACCCTGAGGATATCCTTGGCCCTTTAGCTTCTTATAGTCGATCTCTTGTTAAGAATCTTGGTATGATTTTTGACAGCTTCTTCAATCTTAATAGACAGACAGATATAGACCGATCAGTTATCAAAACTGGCTTTTTCAGTTAAGACTTTTAGCCAAGGTAAGCTATCATCTGACTTGTGTTTTGAACCTCGGTGTAAAGAAAGTTGTTCATGTATTTTTTAAGAAATATAGCCAAAGTTATTATTTCACCTTTTTGTCTTAGCCAGAAATTAATTCACTACTCACAATTAGTCCACAATGCTGCATCTCGACTTTTTACACTTATACACCATATTGACCCAGTCTTAGCATCCTTGCAGTGGCTGCCTGTTTCTTTTTAAATGTTTTAATTACTTTTAAGGCCAGACAGGATGCAGGGTGTTGGTTGCTATTCCAAGGTCTATGCTTAAAACCAAAAAAGACAGAGCCTTTTCTGACAGGGGCCCTACGCTCTGGAACAATCTACCATAGCTGATCAGGCTTGCAGAGTCCGTTCCCAGTTTTATCTCACTTCTGAAGATACAAAAAAGCTTTTACTGTCTGATGCCTATTTTATTTTTGCATTTGTCTATTTGCATTTTGACCTGATTATGTTTTATATGTTGATTGTCATAATCCACTGTGGGATGCCAAGGTTTATATTTATCTTTATATTTGATTTTATTGTGACATTTGCATGTATTTATATTAGTGGTGGGCTGTTATCGGTGTTAACATTCTGCGTTAACGTGAGACTCTTATCGAGCGATAAAAAAAATATTGCCGTTAATCTATTCTTAAAGTTGGGTTGGGAGCTGGGTCTATACTACGCAAGCTTGATATCTTAGCGCAGATGTATACCTAGCCGAATTGCACTGTAAGGGGCAAGAACAAGTCTTCAAACCTGTGTGTCTGCCTACTGTGAAATTACCACATCAAACTTGACGTGCAAACATGGATGCAGCTGTTGCTGCGTTCCATTTACGGAGGTTGGAGCTGGGAATGACGTCACACCCGAGTTGACGGCATTACAGTTACAACCTCGCTCGGCCAGCTGTTTGTTTACAACTAGACAGGTTAGTTATTGATACGCCGGTTGATTAAAAAAACGCATTGTGCGATATTTACTCACACTAACTGTTATATGAGTCACAAGTACACAGAAGTGCTAATAAACAGTATAAACTACAGCTTTCAGTAACAGCTGATACCCCGACAGCCATCTTATTGAACATGATTTATTTTCATCACCAATTATCATAGTAGAACAGCTTTCTCAAGCAGTTTGTAGTCTTGAAAACCGTTTGCACACATATTCTGAATGCCTTCGGCAGAATTCAAATGAGACATTTTAATCTAGATTAAAAGCAGGGTATGTAAGTTTGAGAAACTAGCTCAAACGGCCAGATTTTTAAAAGTATCCAACAGAGAAACTCCGACCCCCTCCCTTCTGGGCTCCTTCCAAAGCCACGCCCCCAAAACACGTGAACGCGCGTTACCGAGTGCTGGAGAACGAGCACAGTGTGTGACGAGCGGAGAGCAGCGATGCAGCGGCTCACGTCAGGGGTAAGAAAACATTTGACTTTATCGTTATGAAAATAAACAACTAACGCGGCTGTTAGTTCTCACTATCGAGCTAGCATGTTTATATTGGATAGGTTTAAAAGTCTGACTTTGATTCAGTAACGAGCTGGTGAGCTAACTGTTAGCAACAGGTAGCTGTGCTAACAGCTGCGGTAACATTGGACAAAGCTAAAAACAGGCCGATGCACATTTTCCCGTTTCCATCAGTTACACCACACGAACATGAATTTCGTGTTAGATTCGTAACATGTACGTTGTTTTGCATGTTAGAGCTTCCACTGTGACAGCATTATTGTCTCTGATGAGGACTGCACTCCAGACCCAAGCACAGACCGGGACAGGACCGGGACCGGCCCGGGGTCGAGTCGAAGCAGAGGAGGGAGGGCTGCCAGGGTCCGAGGAAGAAGAGGCGGGACGGGGAGGACGAGGTGCAAGCCGAGCAGCACATACCTGCGTCGAGCTTCACACTCCAGCAACGGCATATGAACAGGTATATATATATATTTTAATATTAGTCTGTTATCTCCCAGTGTGCTTGTCTCAAAGTTTCTCTGGTGTTTCTCCCTAAACCCTTTGGGTGTCAAAAATAGTGCTGTGTAATCACTATTATTACTTTTTTATTATTGTTTATTGATTAGAACAACTACAGCTGGGCTAATCTGTGTCATGTACATTGACCTGGTGTGTAATGTGGACACAGAAGTCCTGTTAGAGAACAACAAGCCCTTGTTCAATAAAAATATCTGATCATGTTGATGAATGTTCTGTCCAGTTACACAGATCTTACAGGCCAGAATCTGAGGACTGTGGACAACATCCAGACTACAGTGTTTCCCTGCCCCACACATGGCTGATCTTCAGACCCAGGACAGAGTAACAGACAGTTCAGTCAGGCAGCATACAGACAGTTTGTAGTGTGGCAGTGTGGAGAACTTAGAGTCGTGATGTTTCTAGAAGATATGCAGCTGTTCTCCTGATCCATTAGGACAATACAGAGGTTTAATCCTAGCAGGGTGGAAGATGTAATGTCACTGACTGCTACACAAATAATTCCCTCTGTGTGGATGAATACCTGTTCATTGTTAGTTTTATTCCCAGGAGGGTAGAGAAAATACAAATTATGTTTCCCTGTTCTGGATAATATTTTCATTCTTTTTTAAATAAAACATTGAAAATGATAAATGCCTTTTCTTTACACTTGCAGCATAAACAATCAAGCTACTACATTTTGTCTTATGTCTCCAATAATGACGCCAAAATGTGGTATAACACTTGTTTATTATTAAATACTACAACCTATCATAAATAGATCATTTTAAACATCTTTAAAAATGAGTATATACAGGAATCGACAGTGTCCAGAGGTGTCCTGACTGATTATGAAGACAGTTCAGACTTGCATGTAGCATCATATCACTGTTGTGGAGATGATTAAATATATCACAATCACCTCTGACATGATTACCACATTTCAAAAACAACCATATTACTTTTTGATTTATATTTTGCTGTATCTAGTAACACAGTTGCGGCAGGGACACCTGACTGAACCCCATGTTGACAGGGATCATCAGGTCTCCTGGTTCTGCTTCTAAGGCATCTCCTCAGTAGTAGGCAACTGTCGGCGGAGGAGGAGGAGAGCACACTGGATGTCTTTTTGTTGTACACCTTGCTTTACCTGATAATACAAAAAGGAGGATCAACTTAGTGAAAAGTTTGTAATACCTGACATTATTCTCTAGCAGTTAGCATTTCCACATAAAATGCAATCAAAACAATAAATCAACAACATCTGTATTCCTCATACTGTTTAATATTTTTGACTCATCACTTATAAATCTATTGAGTGAAATGCAGAGGAGTACTCATAATGCAACATACTGAACTGTGTCATCAGCTTTTCTCCTGGCTGGACTGTGGACATGGTGGTTATGATCCAGGCCAACCAGCGTGGTCCTTTCAGTGTATACTGGTGAGAAGCACAGGGCTATGACAGACTCCAAATCTGCAGGTGACCTGAGGGCACAGTGGAAATAAAACATACAGGACTTTTTTGACTTCTGGTAAAATAAGTAATGACATCAACAAGTAACAGCAGCATTACAAAAGGTTTTCACACAGTAGGTTTAGCTATGAACAAAGTCAAACTAACATTATATTATATTATAGGTAGCTTATATACCAGAAACACAGATACCTTTAGCCATCATTGTTTATGTACACTTTGACATGTATCTCTACATGTATAACTACAAACACACAGCTACATCATCATATTTGTAAAAGTAGCATTCAGTCAAACATCAACTGCAGACACAAGATAATCACACAGACCGATTAGATACAAGCTGTAAAGATAACGTAAAGTTAGGTGTAAACATAGAAACGTTAGGCCCTATAATAATAAACCTATATGGTGAATAACTAAACCGGCGCAGTCTACACTTACATTGTCTTACCTCATGTTAGCGTCAGAAAACAGCTCGCGCTGCTGTTTTCCAGCTCACCTAAAGCTGGATATAATTCATCGTCTCTACTCTGGCTCCTACACCAGCCTGCACTTGTAGCAGCTGTTAGCTCTATGCTAAGTACATAGCTACCGTTAGCTGTATGCTTAGTTGGTAGCTACCGTTAGCTCTATTCGTAGGTAGCTATTTGCTAGTGATGAAAGTAACAAATTACCATCAAAATGATAAAAGCCAGATTACCTGTCCAGCAGAAATAAAGCCACCACGCTGTGTCAGCCCCTCGGTGTTCCTCAGTTGTCACTATCGTTGAAAAGCCATGCAGACATTAGCTCCGGTCGGCACGACCGCTTCGCTCGTCAGGTCTGAGCGAGCTGACCGGGTGCGCGCATCGGGGCAGCTCATGTAGCAGCGAGGGAGAGTGACAGTCGGCCAGTCAATCATTGCATTCGGTCCGAATGGAACGAGTGGCTGTGTTTAGTGCAGCCCTGACAGGACTACAGACAGCCGATTTTTATACTCTCTTTTTCAGTGCACCTAACTTTTTAATATGCATTGGTGTATATAGACAGTTTCAACAAATATAACAAAAAAGTGTTTTAGAAGCAACTTGCCTACCCTACCTTTAATCTAGATTAATTTCAAGATTACAGTGAGATTAATCTAGATTAAAAAAAATTAATCTATGCCCACCACTAATTTATTTTGAACATTGTAAACCTCTGTCTGAGGCCTATTCTTATCTCTTTTTTTAGTTCTTATTTTATCTCGGTATATGTTTTACATGAACTGTAATGCATTTAGTTACCTACTATTATTACCTATTAGTATTACAAATGCTATACAAAAAAGCTATTATTATCTTTACTATCTCTCTCCCAAAGATTTCAAGAGAGTTATTCATGCTTTTATTACCTCTTACTTATACTACTGTAATACTTTATATGTGGGTGCAGAACACTCATGTCTTTGTTGTCTGCAGTTAGTAAAAAATTCAGCTGCTTATCATCTAACGGATAAAAGAAAATGTGACTACATAACACTAATATTGGCCTTTCTCCACTGGATTCCTGTCCATTTGGATGGATTTTAAGATTTTATTGCTTGGTTTTAAGGTGCCACCTTATCTGGCAGTAGTCTTGCATTGTTAGAGCTCTGAGGTCCACCAACCAGATGGATGGGATCCATGCACAAAAATAGAGGTCTCCAAGCCTTTGGGGTGGCTGCCCCTAATCTTTCAAATAGCTTACCTATTTAAATAAGAGCTGCTCAGACCCTAGAAACTTGTGTTGTATTATTTTATTATTATTATGTTAATTGTTTTATTTTTATTGGTTATATACTTTTACATTTGTTTATTTGGTATTTTATTATGTTCAGCACATTGTTTAACTGTGGTAAATAAATTATTTTGACATTGACATAATAAAAGCATGACATATGTACATAAAAGGTGATTGTGCGCTTTTGCAGCCTATGCAGACTGGGTGCAGGTGCCTACTGTAGTATGAAAATTGCACTAAACATATGCTCATGCAAGTGAGCAGCTCAGGAGTTCAATCATCCCCAATGGTAGAACTGCAGTGGATTGCCAATTACATACACCTCCTACTGTACATCTCCTCCTGCTTTGTTGTAAGTCACCAAAATACCAATCTGGTGTAGGTAGAACAATTTCACCACACAACAGCAAAATGTCACTTCCCAGAGTTTGATAACTGTCTGCTGCTGGTAGTTTTCTGTCTGTAATTTGCACAATAAATTCAGATGACAATTTTTTGTCTTTATGAATTATTTTTCTCTGGGATTATGAGTTGTCACTCTAAGTGTCTGTGAAAAGAGTTCCATAATGTCTCATTTATTCCTGATAATAGTATGTTGCTACAGCTGGCTTCTTACAGCTCTGTGCAAGATGGTAAATCCGGTCTGGAGACAGCAGAGATCAGTCTGTCAGCTGGGAGATTTACACTTTACATGCTCTTATAGTCTGGTCTGACACCAAGGGTGCCAGAAACCCCTGCCAGATTGCCAGACACCAGGCTTGCAAAGGGCCCACACAGTCATTTAACTGCTGTGCTTTCTAGGCTTTATAGCCCATGCTGATGCACTGAGGACACAAGCAAAAGAGAACATTGATTGACCACTTTGGCAAGGCAAGATGCCATAACTTAAAACTGCCGCCTGATTGCATTTTACCCAAGCTACATTGCAGGCCTTTTGCTGCCTTAGGATCACTTTTAAAGGACAAACAGTGATGTTTGTTTGTTTGTTAAGTAACTTGGCATCCAACCATACTACATCTCACATCTGCTTCACACCTCTCCTAGATGAATAATGCAGTATTAAATCCTTAATCAACTATAGTTTATAACAGTAAATAACAGCAGATTTTAATGACTAGAAATGACATATCTATTTAATGTCAGCGACATGTAGGGACTATACACTAGAAGCCATCAGTGGTTAGTTTGTTTCTTAGAATTCTTCATGCAATTTTTGTAGATGTAGTCAGTTTACATTGTTTTTAATCCTGTTTTGTAACAAATTTTTCAGATAAGATTTTTTTTCCCATCATTGATATTTGTAATCTACTGAAAATTTTCTTTTGTTCAGTACGTACAACAATCATTATGAATTCAACTGACATGATAACAGTAGGAAAGAGCTGTTGTCTGTGTTGTAACTGTTAAGTGTACGTATATATCACCAGATCAATGCCTGAGCCTGGATTACTGTCTATGTACCTAATTATGGACCGATGAGTAGGGAAAGAACAGAAGTTAGAATTATTTTGTGTTTATTCTTCCTGTTTCTTTCAGGCACCTGACTTAATGAAATCCCACAGCTATTAATCTTTTGACATACCTCTGTGCTACTCTGTCAGCAAGCCACCATGAGATCGCAAACCAAGCCTGACATTTGACTAATTGCAGTCATTTGAGAATGATCACTTCTATAATGTATTGGAAATGCACAGCTGCATAACACAACATTCAGGCACCCCTCTCTGTCTGGTGACCCACTTTAGAGTCAGAGTAAGGAGGAAGCTGTTGAACTACTAAAAGAACTCTTCGAGCACAATACAATAGTAATTATTGCAATCGCTTTGCCCCTTCCCCCAAAGTCCAGTCAGATTTTTTTGCCTAAATCGCCAAAATCAGGAATCAATCCATGGTAACAGGGCAGGAATTCCACGGAGCCCTTGACTGCTATGGCCGTGCCCCCTCAGTTTGACCATGTGCCCCTCAAATAAATATAAATATACCCTGTGGTTATAGTGGCCTTGATGCCCTGCCTGCACTACCCCAGTTGATTTTGCTGTTTTCCTCTGCCTCTGTCCTGTCAATAGGATTTTTAGACACCAGTTTCTTTTGTTCAGATTCTGAATTCCTACTGGGCAACATCAAGTGAAATGCTACGTACATAGTGGGGTTGATTTCACTGGGTCGTTCTGTGGGCTGTTTCAGCAGCCCAAACAAGAACAAGACAGGGTTGATGGCCCACTCTCATTATACAACATCCCATATCTTCCTCCTGAAGATCCTCAATACAAGTTCAATTCAATTCAATTTTATTTATATAGCGCGCCAAATCACAACAACAGTTATCTCACAGCGCTTTTCATAAAGAGCAGGTCTAGACCATACTCTGAAGTTATTTACAGAAGCCCAACAATTCCCACCAAGAGCAAGCACTAGGCGACACAGGCAAGGAAAAACTTCCTTTTAAGAGGCAGAAACCTCGAGCAGAACCATGGCTCAGGGTGGGCGGCCATCTGCCTCGACCGGTTGGGGGTGAGGGGGGAGAGAGAGAGCAAGAGAAAGAGAGAGAGAGCAAGAGAGAGAGAGAGCAGAGGGAGGCAACCTACACAGTATACACATAGAGGTATAGACAGTAAAGGTAATGGTGCTATAGACTGAATGAAAAATGGTACAGATATTTATAGTAATGTTAATGATAATAATAATAACAGTAATAATAGCAATTCAGTTGTTCAGTTGTTCACAACTGTCAAACATGTTAAATTTTTCATGAATTTTTCATGTGATGGACTTGTGAAAGAGCAAAAAAGAGGAATGTGTAGATATGAACAGAAGAGTCAACATGATATAAAAACTTTGTTTGATCATGAAACCCTGTAGTACTGTGGTTTACCAGTGAAGTGTTTGAACTACACTGCAGACTGGGGTCTATGTTAACAGCAAAAGACATGCGTTATATACTCGTCTCCACCACGAAATGTCTATATCTTCATTGTAATGCGTCGTGTGTCACAACTCTCTCTCGTCCAGGAGCTGTCTCTCCCTCTTCATCTCCCTGCCGTTCTCATGCATTAGTTCCAGTTGTTGGCTGTGGCTGCTTTGACATACAGTATGTTGGCTATAAGCTGTCTGCTAAGGTGTACATTCTTATATTGTTGTTAAATACTATTAGATGAGTTATCCTGGGCATTCAGATTACTTAAAAAAACATAAATATCATGCACAAGTTAGTATGACGTCATTATATAGACTGCCAGCACCCCCAGCTGTGACTGATTTCCAGCGTCCCTGATAAATGGTTATAATCAATAGCAAGCATTAAGAAATTAGCAGAAAAAAAATGAATAAATATACCTTCATCCTTAACCCTTAATATAAACTCATAATTTCCATGGACTTAAAATCATTGTTTTATTTGATGGCCTTGCTGCTTTGGCATTTGACCTCAAGAACACCAAAGGACAAGTGGCCTTGCCCTAAAATGGTGAAATTCCAGGCCTGCATGGCACAATCAATCACCCAGTGCTGCGGCATAACAGAACTCCAACTTTATTCCCCTCCCTTCTGTTTCATAGTGGAGCAGTAGAAGAATGACTCTTACCTGTCCTTGGCACCTAGCGAATTGCTGTGCGTTTGATGAAGACCTGAGTCACAGCCTCCTGGGCTAGAGTGGAGAGCTCATTACAGCCAGAGGAGACAAGTGCATAGGAAATAGTGAAGAGAGGAGATGTCCATTTGAGCGAGAAAGAGAGACAGTTTAGGGTGTAGACTGTGGAGAGAAAGTAGTAAATATGAGCAATGGGGAAAGCCCCTTGTAAGGTGAAATAAGAGGCACTTGGGGACTCGTCTTGTACATTGCACCTGTCTTATCATTTAACTCTTATTTGTTGGTCTTACTAAACTGTCAGCAATTCCCTTCTTTCTTGGCCTTCACTTTTAAAACACCATGGAAATGCTGACAGTCTGCCAAACCTGAGCTGTCTGGAAAAGACCGCATCTGGTTTTTCTTTAACTTTGACCATGTATTGTCAGAATTAGATGCACATGCACAGAGCTGCATTTAGCTGCATTTATATTCCACTGTCCACCTTTCAAATACAAATTCAATTAACAGTGCCTTCCTCCAATTGACTCTTCACAACTCAGCAGTAGCTTAGCAATATATATTTTCTGATCATCCTGAAACATGTTTTACCCATTCCTGCAGTCTGTGTCAGTGGTGTTTCAATGTAATTGTGTATCTTTCTGGACCAATTCAATTGTCTCCTGATGTATTCCTCGCTCAGCTGAGCATGTCATTACACACATCATTTGTGTGCAATTTAATGTGGTATGCAACAAGGTTACATTTCTTTGGTGGTTCAATTTGAGAACATTTCAGCTGCAATTATTTCTTTCTCTGTTTCTCGTTTTCACTCGCTCTCAGAAATTGCTTTGGCAATGATTACGCCTTGGTCGGTCATGCCACATTTTAAGTTCACATTGGGAGATATTCCAATTATCAGTCAGGTAATATGATGAAAATGGGAACTTTCTCTCTTCAGGTTGGGTGTATTGATCAATTATTTCTCTCAAGTGGGATGATACAAATATCGCTATCTGCTTTATGTCATTTTCACTGGATGTACCAGTTGTATGATTTGCTTATTGTTGACTCTTGAATGGTGATTGTAATGAAGATTTTTTCTGGTCCTGGTAAGCTTAAATACTAAGGACTGCGATTGTCCCTGGGACAGTATTATCCACTACATTTGTCCAAAAGGACAGTTTGTCTGTTATCTGAGCTGCACTAATGCAGATTCCCAACCAAGTTCCAGTTCAAACACTAAAAATGATTTTGTAGCTGTATTTGATCAAGGCAGTATGGTTGCCTTCTCTTTGACCTATCACAGAATAATTATCGCCTCCTATTACCTTTCTTTGTTTTGCTTGACACACTGTTCAATCACAGTGCCAGGGTGTATGTGAAAGTGACAGGGTTCTCATTAACTTTAATTACTGTGTGCCAAGTCATCTGAAGGCAGTGTTTTGTCCCAGGAACCGCCCAGCCCCCTACTTGCAGCCACAGGCCCTGTCCTTCATCACCTGTGAAGGTCTAATCTTATCTGCTTCTCCTGCACGGCTCTTCATTAATCACTCCGCTGGCCCAATCAAATGGAGACTGATGGTTGACGTAGCCTTGTCCGGCCATGCCTCAGGTGCTGGGTGAGTCTTGGGTTGGCTGTGGCACAATACCGTGTAGGTTCCGTGGCCAATTGTGATCATTGTCTGTGTGTGCATAAACATGGCTGTATCCTCTACATGGGGTACACAGCGTGCCATGTAACCCTGTGCTAACGATCCACCTCAGCTGAAGTTCAACAGCGTGTTGAACTTCAGCTGTTGACACACTGCTGCTGACTTTGTCTTATCAGGAGCAGTGAGCTCTTAGCCTGACTTTGAATTGGTAGAGTTCAAGCTGTGATCTGGGTACCATACATTTTTGCTCAATGACACAAAACTTTAAACTATCGTCCCATCTCTTGGTGAGCTCAGTTTAAGATATGCAATGAATGACTAACCAGCAATATTATGAATGGAAAGGGTTCTGTGATGAAAGGAGGTTGCAGGTCAGAGAAGAAGGAGGGAGATGGAATAGAAATAGTTTGTTCTAGTAGCGACAGGATATAAATGGCACAAAGATGAAACAAATCAACCTTAGGTAGCCCCGGCCGTTAGCTAATCCATAGTAATCAGTGAGGCTGCATTGAGCTCTTCGCTTCATGGACCCTTACCAATCAGCAGAGAAAACAGAGATCCGTCATCTGTTTTCCTATGGGCAGTGAGACAAGGGGCAGACAAGGGGCAGTGAGAGTGAAATGTGGTAATTATCTATGAAAGGTGGGTATGGAAGGGGTTGGGGGCGCAGCCTTCTCAGTTTTAGTGTCATAATCACCTTTTTAAAGTGGGTTTTCTCTAAACTATTTGTCAGTCACTCAACAGAGAGTGTCCCACTGGCAGTGATTAGAGGATTGATCAGGGATGTGAACTAATACATGCCCACAGCTGGTGTCAAAACACAGATGGCATGACTCACTTTGCAGCCTTCTAAAAGAGATTTTATTTAATCGTGTCTAATGGACAAGTCTGGCCAAATGACTTCCAAGGGGGATGTGCAGCGTCTATTTGTATTGATATCCATTAATTGCTGTGACAGTGAAATATGAAATTAAACGTGAGGAGATGTATAATTCCGGAGATATCACTGATCTCACAAAATGTGCAGCAACAAAGGCTGTGAACATACAGACAAGAGACACACACATATGCACACACATATGCACAAAACACACCACATCTGTTTTGTATGCAGTGGCATCACATAGTGATGGTAGGCAGACAACTTGGCATCACTGTGCTCAGGTTTTCACAACCTTTGGATGCCTCCCATCCTTGTCCTACAGAGAACTGAGGACAAAGCCCTGCCCTATTAGAGATGAATAATGAGCCTGTTGGCAAAAGAGACGTTGCTAATGTTTTGTCCAAATATCTCAAATCTGTCCCCAATGATAATGTATTCTGTGGCAGTGCCAAACAGCTCTATATTTGAAGGAGGTGATTTTATCACAGATATGACTTTAAAATCTTTAGACTGGAAAAAGGAAAAAATCCCCCTCACATTGCAATGTCTGGCGGGTGTAGAGGCATCACAATAAGGGCTTAGTTTGTTTTCCTGTAATTGATGTCTGGCCTGTGTGGCGGCATAGCTTTGTTTGTTTATGCTAATGGCTGTGATGACCTGTTGGTCCCCAATCTAGCAGGGAAATGGCAGCCAATGCTTTGGGGAGTGAGCCATTGATCTCTCTTCAGTGCCTCTTTCTTCACAGGTACTTGGGATTAACTGAGCCAGAGCAAGGCAAAAGGAAAATGTGCATGTATATGTAGCTTCAGGCTAATTGATGCTTGCATGCTTCTACCAAACTGCCTGCCGCAAAAGTGCTCACTCTGCTTCTGTTATATCGGGCTCTTGAGGCTTGATGCTGTCTTAACGGCACAGCTAAAATTCAATATATTCAATTAAATATACATACAACACATAAACAAAAACAAGGATGGGTGTTATGCATGTGCTTATCCAGAGCACTTAATAATCTATAGTGTTGCACTGTCCAGTAGAAGACTTGGTAGATCCCAAGCCACGATCGAAGCAACGTCAGTCTAGAGAAATGTTGTTGTTGATTACAATATGTTTTTTTGACCAGTTATAGATAATTTCTGCTGAGAATTTAGTAAAATATGTTTATGATGTTGTGTGTTTATACATATAGAACTTTTTGATGTGTCCCACTGCCCACATTACTGTGAAAACCAATTTTAAAACTACTAAAATACAGAAGCTTTAGGAACATGTCTTTCTACAGTACGTGAATAAATAAGAGTCTACCACCGTTTCTGCCTACTGCTGAAGGTCCACATTAGTTGATCAGAGGCACAAAGGTTGGCTTCACAGGAGTCAGCAAGGATTTTCCTCTTTAAGACTGTGACATTTTACTTTTCTCTTTTCAAACTGGAAAACAACATTAGGAAAGTAAGGGTGAGGGGACCAGGGGAGCAGGCTCACAAAGTCGTTCCCCAGGGTACATTATTGCTCTGTAAAAAAACACCCCCAACAAATCTTTGAACAGGAGCACTCTCTTTCTACCATGAACACACACTCCTGGTCGCACATTTTTTGAAATGTCAGTTATTTAGGGCCACAGTTCTAATTTTTGTTTTACTCATTGTAAAGCAAATAGGTCTGACTGTGAGTTTTTGTTCACACATCCCAGGAGAGTGGCATGCATGCTCAGCAGAGAGACCTCTCAATGAAACCTCCCTCTAACATATTGATCAGGAGTGGTTATTGGCGTTAGCCCTGTGAATAAAATGCTGCTCAACTGAGTTCAATTCCCCACTGGGCAACTGAATGGAGAGACAAAACCTTTATCACTTTTTTTCTGCACTGCTATTTAGTTCCTAGGTCTAATAACGTCATAGCCAGGCGAAGAAGAAACAGTGGAAATGTCAGTGCTGTAGACTATATATATATATATATATATATATATATATATATATATATATATATATATATATATATATATATATATATATATATATTTTTTTTTTTTTTTTTTCATCCATAAACCCTTAATTTGGCTTTCACTCTTATGTTTCAGCCTCTGCAGCATACCAAGACGAGTTCAAATTGAGATCATTTATAAAATTAATAGTGTTGTTTTCTGGCTCTCGCTTAAAGTTGTTTGTCGACATCAAAGAGAAGAAGAGGCTTGACATGTGCATCTAGATACATTACCCCGCTGAAAGCAACAAACCTCTTGACATTTGAAATAACTGGAACATGAAAAAAAGACAATGTTTATACAGATTCAGAGTACAGAATGTGCAGCGTTTTGTATCCACATTATAGGAACAAGCATTTTTTTTTTTTTTTTTGTGACTTATACTATTGTATGAGGAGGGGAAAGGACCTCTTCATACTCCACAACTATTTTTGAAATGTACCCTTGAAATTTTCTATAATAAAAATGATTGCTTTTATAATCTCTGTCAGTGTTTCCAATGATTAAACATAGGGAATCCCTTTAGCATTAGAACAGGCACTAACCTTTTGGTCCACCAGTAACTTTCATCTTAAAGATCTGCTTTGCTTCATTTCATCGTGTTTTCCCTGAGCCTCAGAATAACTTTAGGTAGTCGAGTGATTTCCCATATATCATTTATTTATTTAGTAATTAATTAATTTGTGTATTAATCTATGAGCTATGTATTTAATATTAAATAATGCACAGTCCTCTTCATGAGAATTATGATAAACTTAGGGCTTTCTCAGTGGTCCTTTGTTTTCTGTTTGGTTGGAATATAGGGCAGTACAGTTTGGGTGCTCTTGTCAGAGACAGTTTGTGTGCTGCTATTTCGTAACAGTTTTTTGCGGCAGCCGGGGTTTAAGAGACCTTTCCTGGGAAGTGTGTGAGCTCCCGTCATCCCCTTCACTGGTGAGGAGACATAGGAAGGGTCCAGACAGTTATGGAGGAGAGAGTGCTCAGAGGATGAACGTTTGGGAGCGACTGAGCTTGACAGGAGACTGGGTTCACTATCGCTATCTGGTGTAGCACAGCCACTCTTGTCCTCCTGCAATTCCTCTTGCTCCTCCTCCTCCTCCTCGTCATCGTCACAGCACAATGCATGGTACAGTATTTTGTCACTGAAGCGGACTCTTTCTCTTGTTCCAGAGGTACGGGAGGTCTTGTGGCTGTGCGTGGAGCTGCTGGCCTCCTCGCTAGACGAATCTGGAGTAATAATGCGGGGCCCATTGGGGATGGGCAGTCCGCCATTCATCTGGGAGTAGACCGAGGCAGTGGTGGGGGGCGGGGTGGGGGTCTGCGTCTGGGTGGGGATGGTTCCACGGCCCAGCTCCAGTCGTGGATCTCCTGGTTGCTCACCAGGTCTGCGGGCAGCAGCGCCAGCGGCCTCCAGGTAGCTGCAGAACTCCCAGCTATCAGAAAGCACATCTGCATTAAGGAAGTCCAGCCTGAAGGCCTCTCCCAAACCTCGCTCACTGCTGGACGTGCTGCTGGCTGTGGCCACCGTCCAGTCATCTGGCTCCAGGTCAAAGTCAAAGTCGGACGTTAGTTTATCGATCTGACCCACCACCTGCAATACAAAAGGGACAAGCACGAGAGAGAGATGGTGAGATATCGTATAGAAGCATATTTAAGGCAAAAATTGATATAGACTAGAGATTTCATTCAGATCAAGATATTTTGTATATATCTTTTTTTTGTCAAGTTAGCAGAATGGATCTATGGGTAGGAATGTTGGTCTATTAGTCCACCGTTTTTGGTGATTACTTTACGTTTTATATAGTGTCATCATCAGGTCTAAATGTTAATTAGCAAACGTCTTCGTGCTAACACACTAAACTAAGATGGTGTACATGGTAAACAGTATACCTATAAAACAATTAAAGTATGTTTGTATTGTCATTGTGAGCATATTAGAATAGCAATGTAGCATTTTGTTTAAAGCACAGTACAGCCCAAAAGAGCCGCTACCATGGCTGTAGACTGCAGGATTTAAAATATTTCAAATAATAATAAAAGCTGAATACTAAATATCAACTTTAAAAACATTTTATGAGAAACACTTTTGTTAGACCTCATGGATACACACAATGTACATGCATACAAGAACCACTCATACAAACAGATCTGTTCTTGTCAAATTCAGCGAATATGTGAGCTAAAAAAAGAATCCGATGTCTGGTGTCAGCATAAACATAACAATCTAAGTGGCCCAACCCCCACCCCCAACACTATTACCAGCCATGATTTGTTTGTCAGGTAACATTAAATTACTCACCCATGGACATTCAGCTTACTTTCTACTTTGCTAAGATACAGTGTTTTTATGAAATTAGCTATAGGTACAGAGGAGTTGGGAGTATTGCTGTCTGGAGCTGCTATGCTGGCTATGGGACCGTTTCTTGCTAACCCACAACTTGGCTAACATTAGTTACATTACTAGCTGTGCCATTGTTTGCTCTATACCATGGTATAAGTCATGGATTTGGATTTCCCCAGAATCACATACCCCACTTGTAAGTGGCTTGTATGAGTGATTTAGGAATTTTCTTGTATTTTGAATTTTCTCTTAGGCACAAACAATTTATGAATGGTCCAGATTCATGTACTAATGAGCTGTATATTTCATTGCAAAGTTCTAAAATCCTGTATAAATTCATTATCATGTTGATGTGATCCTGTTAAAATCTATATATTTGAGAATATTATCAACTTAATATTAATCTAAATATGCTCATATTGCCTAATAATTTCATCAATCATTTAAATTGGCTATTAATGCTATTGTATAACACTAAAATATCAATATATACATTTGAAACCACAAAACGACTTGATGATGATGCACTAATTGAAGGTTAATTTGTCTCTGTACATAATAAATTATATCCGCTTGAAGTGTAATCTTATAGATGCCTTAGCACCTTGAGAGAGTGACTACGTGCTGATATATTGGCAGACAGATGAATGGTTGTTGTCAGAGTTTAGATTGTGCTTCTGCAATTCCACAGACAGACACACTAATCCAGCCCATTGCCTTAATTCCACTGCTGACGCTGTTAAAACTGATAGACTTTACTATATGGAGCTTCACTAGTAGGACTCCAAACTCATAAAATTTATATTTTTACTCTTGATGTCATCATTTTCTGACGTAAAAATTACGTAGCCTTATGTTTCATTATTATACATTAATTAAGATAATTTACAATTCATATGAAGGTAAGCTCACTTACACACAGAAGGCATTCATCATGTTTACAACATTTACATAGTTATCTGAAGTCAGGAGCATTTCCTGAATGTGACATGTCACAACCATGCAAAAAAAGGCTTGTAGTTAAGAAGTTAAGAATACCAAAATGCCCTTTCATGAGCCCCTGTGCCTTTTGGTGAGTAACAATGAACACAATAATAACTTTTGTTTGTTTACAGGAAAACTCTACAGGGCTCCTTTAATGTACACAGTTCATTAAAACTCATATTCAGGATCTTTTAGCATTACAAATGTAAAATGCAGACTGATCTATTTACAAATATAGTACCTAAATAGACTCTAATAAAAAAGTTAACAAAGGTGTGGAAGAAACTTAGCCAAAAGTACTAATTGTGAAACTCACATTATCATAAATCTCTGTGACAGTTTACCCCGTATTACATTACATAACATGTCCAGATGCTTTACATCTCACTGATTTACCCCCCCACAGGCAGGTTTCAACAAAAGCTTTATTCACAGCTGCTAATATATCTGTGTTTGTCTTTACACCGTGCCATTACACTTCTTTTCATCCATAAATCCTTAATTGTTTGTTCATGTTTTGTTTTTTGTTTTTTTTTTCTGCCAAGGCCTCCTGTGGACAGGTGTTGTAAACTAGCGTTATGCTACATCAAGACAAAATTAAATATCCACTGGAATGAGGTTGCACCATTGAAGACGCGTCATGACTCATCAAAGAGGCTTCTTCAGCTCTGAGGGAGAGAAGAAGAGAGAAGAAGTGAAGAAGCGTCTTAGATGAGTGGTGCATCCTCCTCAGTCCAATGGCTGATTCATTTTGCCTTGATGTTGTACTGTACTTACTAGGATGAATGTGATGAACCAACACAGACACATAGCTTTATGGTACAAACACTCAACCCAGTGCTTTGCATGCTTGTACGTTGATGTATATTTTAATTCCAGTGCAATTGTAATGTCCATGTAAAACACAATAAACTCAGATTTTCACTTACTGCATGGAAATATATCACGTAAAAGCATTTGATTTATTGTTGCCTCAAAATTAACCTCAGTGCTTCTATCATCAGCAGCCACAGTGTTGAGTGTTTGATGAATAGAAAGCACTTCAGCTAAAATCACACTGGTTTGCGAAAATCCAAGCCCTCTATACTTGACATTTTAGCACCTTCAATCAGCATGTTCTGCTCTCAACAACAAGCTATTGTAAAATGAAAACACTCAGCATTCACACAGCTTGTAAATGATACATTTCCCCAAACCATTCAGCAATTAAGCCCAGTGGTTTGAACTCCAAAAAGTTTATTTTTTTATTTTATTTTATTTTTTACAAGATGCATTATTTTGAACCATAATTGCACCTGAATAGCAAAGAAAATGTAGCTCAGATTTGTGGAACATGATCCTTTCTACCTCCCTCTTTCTAGCTCCATAATTATTTGCAGTGTTCTTCTTTCTTTATGACTACAAATGTGCATGGATGTATTAACAACACAATGTTTTATCTGTCCATTTAGAACTAAAATCCATGTCTATTATCTGTCGAACTTTAAAAGAGAACTTGTGCGTCTCACAATTCTGGTCCGCTCATGTCCAAAACCTCAGGTAATCTCCACTGCAAACATGGCAACTGACATCCATGAGCTTGGTAGCTTGTGCGAATATCTCAAGATGATGATTTGAATCTGACATAAATTTGCTCACTTAATCATTGAATTAAAAATAAGAACAGACTTACATTAGTAGCCACAAATTTAAGAGAAAGAGATTATGGGCGCATTGACAAAATGCTGCTGTTCTCCTCACTCTTTCATTTTGTATAGCTCCTGAATCCTTTTTATTATAGATATTTTATGCTAGTAAGTCACACCACTGACTGTCTATGTCCGCATGGCATTGGCTCACCTGTCAATGAGCTTCTTCACAAATCAGCCTGTTGTGGCGTCGTACTCCTCATGAGTACCTGGACTGTGCTTCACTATTGGCAGACTGCCCGGAGAGAATAGCGCTGTATGAATTCCCTAATCCTTGAGTTACTCAACCTGTTTGCTGTGTGATTTGCTGATTTTTTTACTCACGGAGTTGATAATGTAATATGGCGAAAAGCTTTGTGTACTTGATTGCACAAGTTGAGCAAGAGACTTAATTTAATCAATCAAGTTAAGAAATTAATTCAATTCAATTTGCTTTATTGGCATGACTGTAGCACAATATTGCCAAAGCATCATACATATAACATAACAATCACCCCCAAATTATCTGTTGAATGTACTGTATATCGTAAGCTTGCCATGACACCAGCGCACAGTATTGTTTGGTTAGCAGTTAATGCTATGAGCAGAAAGTCATTTTAATTAAATCTCATTTTGATTTGTATGTCGACAAAGTTTAAAGTTCAAACACTGATGCGCTACTGTGACATTTTAAAGGAAAGCTACAAGGAATTGTAAGAATGACATTTCTGATTGCCTCACCTTTGTGTTGCTGTTCCTCTGTGGTGGATGATGACCCTGCTTATTTTAAGTTTATTAATTAATTAAATCCCAAGTGTTAATGGTAAGCTGTGCAAGCTTCCACCGCTGGTTAGCCTGACCCCTGCCTGCGGTATGTAGGCTAATTTAGCTTGATAAGTGTCTCAGCTGGAAGGGGTCTGCTGAATCTTTCTAGGTCACAATACAGCACATGCTCTATGCAGCAACAATAAATACTAGTCTCTGCTTTTTCATCCAGTCAGAGAATGTGTGATGAAGGAGCTACAGAGTGAATTGGAGGAGCAGATTGTGTTAGCACAAAGGATGAATGAGCATATCAGGAACCAGTCATTAACAATGCGCACAATGTGTTTAAAATAGAAAACGCATTATGAAAATCTACAAGAGTCCGATATAGAAGGCAAAAGTAATTATGTGACTTTACAACGCAGCATTTTATAGAGGAGCACCATCAGATCTGCACAGCAATGAAAAAAGATACTAGATAATTTCTTTTTTGAGATTAACCTATAGTAGCTTCCGTAGTGCAGCTATAAAATAACAGACCACATAAATAGAAATTTACCAAACATTACCTGAGTAAACAGAATGAATCCAATGCTGATTCCGCATGCAATGAGCAGCTCATGTTTACTGTACCGTTTTTAATGGTGCACATGAGTCTAATCAGGCAGAATTTTTGAAAACACCTGTGTGGGTGGACAAAACACAGAGTGTTAAACTGACTTATATCATCCTGAGTGTTGTTATAATAGCTTCAAACAGTGCTTTAAATGTAGGCCCACTGGTAGTAAATATTGAGTATTAATGACTTCAACTTTTTTGTTTCCTAAAAATTCTGGATATGCAACTAGAAGTTATGATAAAGCTACGGGGTTAGGCTATGAACTTTATGGTGCTACTATTCCACAAAGTTTATGATGCAGTGATGGCATATCCTTGTGACTGGAAAGACTCAATTTGCAACACAGTTAAACAGTAATGTATAGTATAAGCGTGGATGTAAGTGCTGGGGATTTGAGTTTATCTTTAGTCTTTAATTTTCTCTCAATGTCTCTGCTGACAACTTAACTTTTTTTTCTTTACTCTAAATGGTGTCTAGTGGAAGCTACTAAAAACTATGATGATGAATATAACAACAAATATGATTCTGCTTGTAAATGATTAGCACTCAAATTGTAGCAATAAACACATGTTTTAAAGGATTGCCCGGCCTACACGAAGCACTTCTGATCTTGTTTATGCAGTCCATACAGAGCAATAAGTGGTATCGCAATTTTTTTTTCCTTACTGCACACTATCAGCCGGCAGCCACGAGTCAACTGTGGTCACAGCACCTGATCAACACAGAGTTCAGTCATTTCAGAGCTCTCAGAGGTACTTTAAAAGAGAGGCTGCCTCGGCAGCATCAGGCAAGGGTTTATTACTGTACCTCAACACCTGTCTGAGATGATTGGGCTGGGTAATTGAGGGTCAGAGTGAAAGAGGGCACTTGGAGCCTTGTCTGTGACAGAAAGGTACAGTGATGGAAAAGACAGGCAAGGATAATCTAACACAGAGTGATGGTCAGTAATGTAAAAACTCTCCTAAGTGCCTCTTCTCTGGTGGAGTGGTGATTTGGGAAATAGATTCCGTACTGTCCACTCTCATTACAAGAGTCCTTCTCTCTGATGTTCAGCTCCACCTGGTATGATGATTTATTTATTGTGAGTGGTACCTGTTTCTTCCCCCCCAAGTGAGCGCCTGTCTTCTGTTAATGCTCATTGAAAATGCACTGGAATATTAGTATTGGAATAATATATTCCACTTGTAATGTTGCAATGCTTTGTTGAAAAATACAAGCTCAAATCAGCAAATGTGAAAATTTGGGTGTAAAATTGCCATAATGAGGGGGATTTTTACCACATGTTCTAATCAGACTGTTGATCTTTAAACAGATGGGTATAACTTGTTTTGATGTGCACTGATGACTTTCTGTATGAAAAGGGCTTTGTTAAACGTGTGGTAAACAGCTGTAGATTGCCAATCTTTGCCAGTCTTATATACGTTAATGATGTACAAGTGCATCTTTAACATGCTTCTAATGATCTGGATATCATGTTTTCCGAGTTTGTGCCATCTAACATGTTCTAGTATTTATCTGCAAATAAAAATAGCTTTGAAATATGACATCTGTAGCAATGCAGTCTGTACATATGTAAAAAATACATCAGTGAGTTAGAAAAATAAATGAGACATAACACCCTCACTGGGTTCATTTGAAATGTACGCTGTATGAGTGAATTTTCTGTGGATCGCTTCATTACACTGTGTTCAAGTGGCCTCTATCCATCTGTTCCTGTGCCACCCGTTCTTCCAGGAGTCATTTCCAGTGTAGACTGAGAGAAGTTTGCAGTGCTTGTTTGTTAATTATGCAGCATCCAGTGTCTAGCATGGCTTTGCTTTATTCATGGGAAAATCTAAAATGTGTTCAGTGGAGCCATTCAAACACATCTAAGTGTTATTTCTTTCTCAACATGTCACAATAGATTTCCAGCCTGCCCCTGTGCAGCACTTCCAGCGCTGGAAGCGGTTTATGCCAGTTAGGAAGTCTCAGCAATTATCACAATAGCTTTGCATGCTGGCTTCGTAAGTAATACATTCGCAAATATTGTTTTAATGCAGTTTGCTCCTGCAGTTTTTCAGTGCCTTCTTACTCGGTACCCCATGCTTATTTCCCCTCAATTTAATTCTCCTCGAGACGTGAAGAGGGGAGCATCCAAGCCGCTCACATTGTGGTGATATGGTTTATCTTATCCCCCAGAAGCTAATTTATCATCCCCGACTTACTCTGAAAGAACATATTTACTGGATTCACTAGAAAAACTGTCCAGTGACTCATAAATGTGTGCAATCTCTTACCAAACACTGTATTCACTATTGGATGAAACAGCATTTTCGGATCATTTTGAATTTCTTGTTACATACTTATTATTACCCTGCTGTATGTGAACAACATGCAGAACGTTGCAATGTCTGCACAGCACTGTGGACTTGAAAGGTTAGATCACATTACATGAAAGCTCAGGGCAGATTTGTGAAGCAGGAGGCTGGTGCTCTGACTGATGCACACAGACCAATGCACATGCCTGCTGTAATCTCAACAAGGCTGCATATGAAGATTGAGACAGAAGCAGAGTATTTAGGCAATTGTTTAGAACATACTGAGCGCATGAATGGACAGCAGAGTAATTAATTATGCTCCAGGAGACAGGAAATTGACACTTAGATGCTTCTTTCTGCTGTTAAAGCATTGAAATACCATTGAAACACCCTGTGATGTCAACCTGACAATATACAAGATAAGATAAAATAAAATATACTTTGATGTTCCAGTAGGGAAATTTGCTCTGGACTGGAAGATAAAACCATACATACTGCACTGCATAGTAAAAAACAAGACACCCAGGCAACAACACATAGTAGCTAGCTTGCATAGTGTCCAAGACAGAGCAAACTAAAAACTTACTCATAGCAACATTTCAAGTTTACAGGAAGTCAGTGTTTCATGCTAACTCCACGTAAATACAAAGACAGAATTTGAGTGGATTATTTCTTAGATATAGCTGCTCATTTTTACATCCACACTTCCCAAATTGTATATCCCAAATGGACAGATATTGTGTGAACTTTAGTATTTTCAGAGGAATGCATGCTGCACTCATTTCCTTCATCCCTTTACAGTAGAGGTCACTACTAGGCGGACCGCGGCCCGGATCTGGACCCAGCCGCCGTCCTCTCCGGACCGCAGACGATTTATTATAGAGAATGATTACCTTGTGACGGAGCGTTTCTTTTTTAAACCCGCGCAGCTTTCCTAGCATTTACTGTACTGATTTAATGGCCCAGGAAACTCTCAGACCAATCACATGTGCTCTAATCATCTCATGTGATGCTGCTCAGCCAATAAAATCTATGCATTCCAACAGGCATTGTGAGTCTGCGAGTGTGATACACCAGAGACATTTTAGAAACACTCAGGGAGTGAGGAGGCGAAATGAGAGAAGATATTTCATATGGCTTTTAATCAAGAATGTACAGATTCTTACATGTACATTCTTCCCACGGGCAGTTCACCAGAATATCTAATACAGTATTTCTTCAACGCTAGCTGGCAGGACAATCTAGAGCTCATGTTTCTCACTGAACAAGAGAAAGTAGGAAAGTAGTAGCTCTATGAGAGGGAATGAAATCGAAGAGGAGGCATTACAACTGTTCATATGTTAGGATGTGTTGAGTGTTTAGTATAAAATTGCTTAAAAAAATAAAAAGACTACACTTCATTACTTCAAGCTACACTTATATTTTTTCCCCTGAAATTAAGGACTTTATATAGCCCCTGTTAAAATATTGTCAGTTGTTGACTAAAAACATATGTCGATACAACTATGTTATGACATGAATGATAAGGAACTTTGGTTTGGGAAATTTTCTCTAACTGGACCTCTTTTAATTTTAATTGAATACCCCTGCTTTCCCGAATATACATGTAAAAGTAAAACAGTTAACTGATGGTATGCAAGGTGCCACTCAGATAACATATGTTTGCGTGTTTCAAAATCTTAGCACACACTGCTATTGTGTGTTTGCTCTCATTAGCACTACAAATGACATCCTGTTACATACTATGGGAATTACTTCTCAATATGTTCCTGCGGCAACTTCAGTAAGACTCATTCCTTTATGCTTATAGCTTATAGTGTGGTTATGATTCTAATGCAGTTGACTCTGTGGAGGTCCAGCGGGTCTGTGACAAGCTAGGGGGAGCTGATTTAGGTCAGGCCATCTTGATTGGTATGATGTGTTGCGTGGTGTTGGCACAGGGATGAAGTGTCCTTTGAAGTGTTCGCTGGAAGCATTTGGTGTAATTATCCTGTCATGAGAGGGGCTATAAACCTGAGACTTCATTAGGCACATGCCCCCTACTTTTTCATCTTTTCTCAAAAAACACTCATCATTATGGAGACCTTAAAGTGCTAAACAACGCTGTGATGAGCGTAGGGCCAATACCTCCCGACAACTCACTAATCAAAAGCATCATTACAAACTTCACTGCATAATGGCCGTCATTTATCCCTTTGGGACTTTAGAAGAGGTGGGCTCAAGCAGTCCTTGAGACCTGGGAAATCAACCACTTCCTTACCCACATTTAGGTCATTAGACTGGGCAGACTCATCCACCTTGCTGTATGGCAAATTTGGAAGGTTTATACTATTATGTTGGAGAGGTTATGGGTTGTACAATCAGTGAGGGAGAAAGATGGGAACTCTGTCTTCCAGAAACAGGGAGGCAGCAGATGCAGCATGTGTTTGGTGCTGGCAGAGAACACTGATCATTTATTGAGGTTCTCCTTCATTGATTCTATCCCTGTTGAGAGGCCTAGCACCCGTAATGACCAGAGAAAGATGGTAGTGCCATGCTACGGGGCTTCTCAGTGTATCTGCTTGGCGGAGATAGCACACGGATTAAAGCTGAGAACTGCCAGGTCATGCTGGTCACATGCGAGGGAAAAACGCGTGCATGTGAGCGCATCCAGGCCACAGTGACCCATTTTAATGACTCTGTGGTGTTTTTCCGTAGAAGGTCTAGTGATTGCAGTTTGTTAGCACACGGCAAGTGTGTGTGTGTGTGTGTGTGTGTGTGTGTGTGTGTGTGTGTGTGGTGGGTTGGAGGGTAAACATAGTTGACCTGTACTGGTAAAAATGGGGAGAATCTCTCTGGCAGGGGAGAATACACCTCTACAGGAAACGGCTCAGCCCAATCCTGCAGTAAATCCCTCACCCTGACACTTCACACAGCTAGTTTGTCTACAGGCCAAACCAGTAAGCAGATAAGTCTACCCTTAAAAAAAAGAAAAAAAAAAAAGAGAAAGAGAGTACAATTCAGAGCTACATGGCTATCCCATTTTGTCCTGATGACTAATAATACTTTCTGTGTTGTGTGGGAAATGTATGAAGATTGTTTTACTGTATAGTTCAAGCTTATATTGATTATGGGAGGAAAATAATCTTAAGCACATGTAAATCACAAGTAAATATTTTACCTATCCCTGCACAAACTGCAATTGGCCACATTGTAGATATTCTTTATTCTAGTATTCTTCTATATCGTTGTCAATTTTATATTTTATTTATAATTCTTGACCTGCAGTATCATCCCTATATATTATACCTACTGTTTATTGTTATGCACCAAAATACCAAAGCAATTTGTTCTATGTGTATACCGTCTTAATAAAGCTGATTCTGATGGGTTACAATAACAGTGCCTCACATAGTTTTTACTATCGTAGTAAATAGGCACTAAAAAACTGCTGTAAACATGTTGGTACATAAAAATATCTTAATGAAACCTCATAATGCGTAATACAAACCATTTTTTCTGGGCTGTCAAGCCTATTTGCACCAGATGCAGTGTATAGTCCAGCCAAAATGTTGAGGTTGACTGAAAATGAAATACAGTTGTTATATTAAAGTTATTATATTGGACTAATAGCTCTGAGTGCTTCCTGGGGTTTGGGTTGTTTATTTGCCTTATACGGTTGTGAAGAGGCACTGACCTATCAATTTACAATTGACAAGATCAAATTTTTGTCTCAAACGTTAATCACTTATTGTCAAAGGGAACATCTCTTTCACATTTTGTTTAGAAAACGCCAACTTAAAGATTTTAGGCTTCATTGAGATGAACACATTCTGGCAAAAATGTCAGTCTCAGGCATATGTAACCCCTAATTAGTTACGAACACACTGGTGTCCGCCTCCATTTCAACATTATTTGGAGAAGCAACATGAGAAAGATGAAGGATGACTGGAGGAACAGGACTATGAGGGTGGGGAGACAGCCAGGTGAAAGACTGATTAGCAGGAAACACATCTCCAGCCAAATTTATTTTCACATTTAAATTGCGCAACTTTTTAGGCTCTCATTGTCAGCCTCTGTTTCACTTTTGTATCTATTAGGAACAGATCCATATCTTTAAAAACAAATATAGCCTACAATAAAGCTTCTTTACAAGGTCAGAGTTGATTTGCACCTCCCTCACATACAGTCACATTATCAGCCACATACAGTCACCCACAGCCATCTATGCCTTTATCATAAGTGAGCATGTAACTGCAAACCCCCCTACTCAGCAAAATATTTTGCAGTGTCCACTCCCTTCAGCCAACAAAACTGAGAGTTCTATTTATGGTTATGTGAGAAATGATCCATGTCTTGAGTTACCATGCAAAAGCTACCACCTGCTCTATTTTTGCAATTAAAAAAGTCCATCTTTTTTTCTAAATCCCTGTTATGCCTCCTATCACTGCCTGTCTTCCTGGGCTGGGGACAGATGATATCACCTGATGACAGTTTCTATGCGGCAGTCCTGGGTGTCATTTCACAATTCCAGGGGTGTAAATGGATTTACACACCCCCAAAAGTCTGAAATAGCACACCAAGGTGCAAAAAAAAAACTACCCTGAAGGCTTACAGTTTTATCAGAGGAGAACATGTTTTTACTGTTTTCCATACACGATTCTGCATTTAGATCTATCAGCTGTGTTGACTGTGAAGAAAAAAGGAGATGTGAATATGCAGTCTGTTTGTGGACGATCAGGTATGTGGATGTGTAAAACTGGACAACTCTGCCATGCAGCATGTCATTCAGGTATCGCCCAAAACAGACTGTTTTCAGTTGCTGACATTACCGTCACTTATGTCAACAAATCAGTTACTGCAAACACTTAATAGTTCTACATAAAACGAAGGGTTTGTTTTGTTGCTCTATGTTTTCATAACATTACAGATGGGTTTGAGTTCAGTGTCAGCTTCACACTGTCAACAGTGCACACTGTCACTGTTTGTCGTCAGCAGGCAGCAACCACCAGTGCAGAAGTGTCTTAAGCTGCAGTTCTTATAGCTGCAAGGTGTAATTTATACGTCTGCATTGAATCGATGGCATAGGTTTTGGCATAGGCTACGGGGCTATGCAGAGGCTACGGCGTCTCCTGACGTGCACCTCCTCAAAAATGTAACTACACGTCGAGTCGACGCGGACCTTAAGCTCTGTGATTGGTTGGCTGGGTAGCCGCGCAATGCCTCTGAGCCGACCGGAAGTACTCCACGCTTTGAAGTAACTTTTACTTGCGATCAAAACGGCGGCTGTAACACAGTGAATCAATATATTTGACTGTCGCAACCCGAGCGAAATGACTAGTTTTATCATCAGAATGTGATCCATTCGGTCGGTAACATTTGAAAAGGCTACACTAGCCGCACGTATACAATTTTACCCCATTTACGTTAGCGGAGGGCTAAACCGGAAGTTAGCCTGCCCGACCGGGAAAAGTCAACACAATGGACCCTGTAACAGTACTGCCAAATAGCGTTTGGGGGTGTAATCGCAGAATGACGGACAAACCTACGTACAAGAATAAATGCATGGCTCCGTGCGTAGCCTATGAAGTAGATATGCACGTAGACCCTACGCAGGAGTATGAATGGGCCTTTATCTGTTGGGAAAACTGACTCTACTGAAAGAAATTGTAATATCTTCAAAGCTCAATCAATTTAGGCTTTCAAAAGGCCTCAACGGAGCTAGGTTTTGTGCAACACATGCCTCTTACACAATAAAATAGGTTGTGCATAAATGGTAGTAAAAATGAAATGGGGGTTTGAGTTCATGAAAATTTTTAGATATTGTAATTTAAGGTAGAGGAAAGATCGCCTTCATGGTTAAGACCCCAACTCTGACTGCTGATAGACCCGATGTAAGATGTGGTCTCAAAGTCATGTACTCAACTATCCTCCCCAAACTCCGTCCTAAGCCTTTTTGCAGAGGTATGCTATGACTTCACACAACTTAAACCCTTGCTTTTTCACTTGTCAGAAAAAACATGGGCAGGTATTTGAACAACCAATGCTGTTCATTTCCTGGTGAGGACAGTCTCTGCATTTATTGATCAAAACATTAACATATGTTATACAGTGTGCAGTGCTTGTACTAATAATTTGAAGATAGCTGTCAGCAATCTACAATAGCAGAAATACCACCATTTACACACCGTGACATGTTACCTAAACTATTCAACATACAGGTCACATCTGCAACTCTGCTCCATGGGCATCAATTTATTAGGCGATTATAAATTATGTGAGCGTGTCCCTCTTTTCATTCAAGCGTCAGCCATGAATCTGCTCTTCCTGGCTGTAAGTTTTCTGCAACTATGTAGCATTTGCAGTTGTTCACACATAGAACTCATATATCCTGATTAAGTAAGACATATCCATCAACAACATGCCAGCAACAGAAAGAATATGTCATACAAAAAAAAAAAACAAAACTGTCCTTGTCTATACCAGGCAGAAAGCTTACTGACGTGCTCTGGGCTCACAGACTTGTTTTGTTATTAGTCTATGTATTAGTATGCTTATAGTTGATGATGCTTATTAGCTGGCACATAAGAATATATATGTGATTAGTTATGGAGCCAATCCCAGCTGACATTGGGCAAACGGCGCGGTACACCCTGGACAGGTCGGGTGATTTAATATAGTTAAATCACAGGCCTAAAACAGCACACATTTTCACCATTTAATTTGCACTGCTTTGCCTTTAAATGGACTTCAACTGTCTTTTCAGCTTTTAAGCACTTGGGCTAAGTTATCATTGCTGCTCATTGTTGTCAGGCTATGACTTTGGAAGAAATGTCCAGACTGAGAGAGCAGTAGCTAACCCTGCTATTAATACAGGGCATGCAATCAATATGCCAGTGGCATTTCTAGGTTTCCCTGGCCTGCAGCGCTTATCTTAATGGGAGTGTGCTCCCATTTTCTTTTATTGTGTGAACCCATATATCATTACCAATATAACTGGATCTACCACGCTGAAGTGAAAACATTGAGGCTCACAGAAAAAAACCCAAACATTAATGCAATTTATTTTTATTTTAACCTTCTCTTTGCTGCTCATGGCACTGGTGGTAGACAGCAGGCATTTATTTAAAGCTATTCATTCATTCCTCCTCAGTCTTCTTTGTCTTTTCTCTGCACTTTCAGCTTTTCCCAATGTTCACAGCAGCATTATTCCTCATGAACCACACCATGTGAGTAGAGGATCATGTGCTATACAGTAAGGGCTTGATTTAGAGGCAGAAACAGATCCATATGGACATATATTTTCAGTCGCATCCTTCATGCTCACCTGGAATAATCTTGAAATGATACACACTTAGTCACATGGTGCATTATTCTGCCAAAAGGCATCTGGTCAGCAGCTATGTTGATTAATTCACTGTGGCAACATTCTTAGCTGTTAGTCAGGCAATTACTAAATTTTTTCTATTTAAAACAAACATCATGCAAGCGCATCACCACCGTCTTTCACAGAGAGTGACACTGACCTTTTATCTCCATGTCACACCAAATCCTGTTATTCTGTAATTCCCCTATTAGGAGATTTAGTGAGTGGTTATCACTAGCTGAGAGGTTTCATCTTGCTGTTAGGTAACAGGAGGGGAACCTGGCATTACTACTGTCTCAAGCTATCCATACTTTGAAGGCTTGATGGTCAATATTTATTTTTAAATGCCTCTTTTCACTTTGTTGCTGCATTGAGCAGTTACTTGTGGCCACTCTGTTAACTTGAATAGGTCTCCTCCGACCTCTCATCAACAAAGTATTTTCGCCCTTAGGCCTGTGACTGTGACTCACTGTCTGGAGGAGTGAGCTGTTTAAAACAAGCAGTCTATTTCACCTTACCCTGGTAACCGATATGCTATGCTAGGATCTCATTTACAGTGATGCATTATCCTAAGGCATTATTGACTTTTAAAGTTGCACTCAACTTTAAAACATTTCCAGAAATAAAAACAAAAGTGGCTATTGCCTATAAATATAAACTTCTATAGTAAATTTGTGATCCTTAAACAATGAAAAAAAATTGATTGACTCTATTATTTTAGACATTTGGTCTAAAATAATATCCTGGGTCTGTTTCTCCTGAGCAACACATGGAAGAACAAGAGAACCATAAGTAGTGATGACTTCAAGAGCTAAAAACCTGTAGCTGCTCTATTAAAAATTGGAGATTGAATTGTGCACTCATAAAATGTTTGTTTGAGCTTTTACACCCAAATTAGCTTTATCTGGTATGGTGCTAGCAGTTACGAACCAGAAAATGTGCCCATATCTCTGTGAAATCACTCTGGCTTCTGTTACTGTGTTCACATTGTCGTACTCACACTCTCTCAGTGGAGCAGATCAAGGATTGCTCTCTTGATGACATAAAGAGAGTATTGACTTCTTTTTTTATCATGATAGAATTGTTCATGTGCACATTAGGGCTGTCCCCGAATCACGGTGCTCAGAGTTGACTCATAGTTGGCCAAGCAGCCACCCCACACTAAACTACTACGTTAGCCTATGTGAGTCACATGTTTTACCTGGAAGGCCCAAGTTTTAATGCCTTTGACATCATCTGTGTTGTGAAAACAGAGAAAGTAAAATTTGCGTCACAGATCAGCTATAAAATTCTAGCACATCACAGAACAAAGTCGCACCAGCGTCTAGGTCAAAAATAGTTTAGTGGACTTCATTGACAGTCAGCACCGGAGGTGAGAGCTTCATAGCAGCCAATAGACACAAGTCGTGCTGCCCTTCTTCACGCTGTCCTGCGTCATGCTGCCCTTTGTTTCCATTACCCCTTCTCTGTTTCCAGCACAGCTAGTTTTGTGGCAAGGTCATTTTGAGACAAGATTTGTAAAATGTACCATGCTATTGCTTCTGCATTTCTTTTTGTACAAAGACACAGCTTAAAGGTGAAAATATTTGAGTGACAAAATGTGAGTTGTCATCAAAATCCTCAATTTTTAGGGGGCAGCCCTAGTGCACATATGTGCTGTATCCACGCTCTACCACGCCAAGGTGAAAACATCAAAGGCTACAGAATTACAGAGAAGGTTATTTCTTTAGTGCGGGCATTTGGTAACACAATTTAAAGGTTCAGTGTGTAATACATAGGAGGATCTATTGACAGAAATGCAATATTACCCATAACTATGTTTTCAGTGGTGTATAAAGACCTTATATAATGAACCGTTATGTTTTTATTACCTTAGAATGAGCCATTTATATCTACATACACCACGGTTCTTCACATAGACGTTGCCATGTTGCGATGCCATGTTTCTACAGTAGTCCAAACGGCGCTACAGAGCATATTTGGTCACTATAAAGAAGAAGAAGAAGAGGGAAGAGGAAGAGGAAGAAGAAGTGGAGGAAGAAGAAGAAGAAAAAGAGGAAGAAGAAAAGTGTACATGGGACATAAGTATTATACAGAACTTTGAATTGTGCAAAATCAGGTATTACATCTACATATTTTGTAGACATGTTATTTGTATTATAGTTGTTATAACAGTTAATTTGCTGTCCATGTAGAGTGAACTAGATGTCTGCATGTTGTTTGTATGCTCTGATAATGCTAATCCAACACATTTTTGTAACAACATCCACGTTGATTCCACATTCTGCCTTAAGAGCACATGAACACACTGACATCAGAAGAACGACTTAACAACTTGGGAAATGGGATCATCTGAGGAGCATGTGAATGCACGTTGAGCTGCTGGTTGCAATTTGCAACCCACACCACTGGAGGCCACTAAAACACATACACAAACCACTGAACCTTTAATTCAAAAATCGGTTCAATATGAAATCATTTAGAACAACCTAAACATAGGTTGTTTTTTACTCAACCTCTACAACCTCTTTGATTGTAAAAAAAAATAGCTGTAATAAATGCTCACGTCCTCACATTTCAATTAGATAAGCTTTTAAATATATATTTTTTTATATTATCCACTCCTATAACAACCAGCAGTCCATGTAACATACTGTAGGGTACATTTAGGTAATTTAGTTAGATGATTGTGTTGCTGAGAACATCACTTTGCTTAATGAATAGCTCTTTATACACTGCAAACATCTTCCCAATCTGCAGCTATTTATGTACAACAGAGAGAACCCCATTTGTGAAGGGTTGAACGATGGCCCTCTCCCCTCCTTCCCCACCACCCTGTTGAAGTAGGCCACAGATATTGGCATGACTCACTCTCCTACTTCTTTGTCTCAAAACAATTTGTCGTTGCTTCCAGGGTCCTGCCATTTCTATCTGTGACAATCTGTAGGGCGGTCGCCTCAGAGAGTGACAAAACCTGTCACAGTGCATCACTTTCACTCTCTCTCTGGCAAGCGGCAGGACATCTTTGAGTCTGCAGCACCTTTATCAGATATGGCAGTTCCTAAAGCTCTGCCTATAACAGCAGGCAAGTTGGAGGAGAGGAGCCTGCGACTTTACAGAGACCTATTTGCAAACAAAATCACTGGGAGACATTCCCCACAAGGCACCATCTGGCTGCCACACATACCTGCCTCCATCACTACCTTGCCATCGCCGGCTTCTCTATTTATAGACACTCTCCTGTCCACCCACCCACACACTGCATCTTGTAAAACAGCAACCAAAATGTAGCAAACTGAAGAATCTCCTTCAGGCAATCAATCATCAGGGTGACACACGTCAACACATCTTCCCGTATTATGTGGATAACATCTTCCTAACAGTTTGCCATCGCCTACAATAGAAATGAACAACCAGCCGGCTCCTTGCCAGACCTTGCGGAGATAGTGAGGCTGGCAATGACCTCCTTTGTCATTATCAGAACTCTTTGCCTATTTTTAGCTTGGCTGTGTTACAGTAAGTAGTGAGATGAGCAATGAAAAAGAATGAAGACCTGAGTGTGAGGAAACTTGCGGTGACCGGTGGGAGCAGATGTTCAGGGTGTTAGGCGTGATCTAATCTTTGTGTATCCCGAGATGACACGAACAGAATTTGTGATGATGTGGGATGTCAGCCATCAAACACCAGTGGGCTATCAGAGTTATCAATAAACCATTTAGTGTCTCATCTCTGAGGGGAGTAAGCTGAATTCTGATTATTGGTATTATGTTATTGAACGAGCATTCCCTCAGCGAGGGAATGATATTGAGAGGCCTAACACAGAACGTGTACTTGCAAGCTAGTCAGGAATTTGCTGCATTTTTATGCAGGCCCACAGTGACGATATTTTGAATGAAGACTTATAGCAAGGTAGTTTTTTGATTGCAATGCTAAAATGTCACATATAATTAAACTTAAGGAAGCAAGGACCGCAAAATACTGCCTCACAAATAGATGTTCTCAATTTGTGCATTTAACACATCCTCTTTCCATTTATGCTTAATCCAAGGTTTTATCCTATCCTGAACTTTAACATAATTCCAATGTAAAATAAAGCCTTTGAATGTGAAATTAGTCATCAAAATCCAGATGTGCTGGCACAGCTCCCCATTAAGAAGCTCCTCTCTCATTCTCTCTTTTTGTTTTGGATGGATTTCATCAGCCATCTCATAGCAAGAACAATTAGTCAATGTGCATGGATCAGCTCCTTTAATTACATATTGAAAAAATTACTCATAAGTTCAAAAACATATTGATTACTTGCCTGAAATCTGCAGAGAATACATATATGTTCCCCTCAGAGCAATAACCCAACATATTCTCCTCCCAACAATTCTCTTGATTTGCGCTGTAGTGTGTGTGTGTGTGTGTGTGTGTGTGTGTGTGTGTGTGTGTCTCTCTCTCTTGATAATTATAGGTTGCAGAGTTGGCAGGGAAACATGGTGGTGTGTGGAGAAACGCTACCTCACTCACACAAGCCCTTCCGGCAAGAGGAGCCTGGTAAACAAATCTTACCAATGTGAGAGAAAAAATTCTGTTTAACTAGGGCAGTATTTTAGTGCACTATTAATATTGCTCTACTACTTTCTGGTAGTTCTTGTCTCCACTGTAGGAGAAGGGGTTGTGGTTGTCCAGGCAAAGGAACGCCACCAGATGACTGTGTCCTTCTTTAGTATCCATCCATCCATCGTCAACCGCTTATCCTGTGTATAGGGTTGCGGGGGGTTGGAGCCTATACCAGCTTACATTGGGCGAGAAACAGGTCGCCAGACCATCGCAGGGCCACATACAGACAAACAACCACTCACACTCACACCTAAGGGAGAAACCAATTGCATGTCTTTGGATGGTGGGAGGAAGCCGGAGCACCCAAAGAGAACCCACACAGACACGGGGAGAACATGCAAACTCCACACAGAAAGCCGGGCAACCACAAGTCACAGTGGCCGGTCTGGAATATTTTCCATTGTAACATGCATCGTCCTTCAGATTTCCTCCTGTCTGCTACATTCTGCTCACTTAGAAAAAAACACATAACACAGTGGGGTTCTCTACCTGCATTCCCCAGGAACATTAAAAGGGCCAATTACCACAGACAAATAAGCAATGTACAGTGAAGGTGAAGGACAGGAGAGGCAATTTCCCATCTTGTTCTCCCCTCACATCATCTCTTGCTTTCACGCTTTAAATTGCCAGTCCATAAACAGTGGGCCCATTGTACTGCACTGTTGACACAAATTGGAAGGAGTGAAGAATGGAGATGTACCGTTCCATGTAAAGCATATTCATCTTTTCAATAAAGTTGGCATTGGTAGGGAAGAGAAAGTGTGAAGTCAGGCGCAGCATGTAATTAGCAGGCATAGGTATAGTATGGATGCTTCATCAAGCCGTCTGTGGGTAACATATTTGAGGATCTCTGTGACTGATCCTCTCTCACTTCTTTACCTTCACCTGCATTTCTCCATGACCCTCTCCCCCATATGCTCAGCCTGCCAGCACATTGCCTCCTCCAAACCTACTGTAGTGCCTGTTTGCAAGTCTGCATGATGCAATAACCGATGTTCGCCAAGGCACCTTCTGATGCAAGCTCCTCGCTTTTCACACACCATTATACAAGGTTCCTGGAAACATTTGAAAAGGGGCCGAGTTAATAATCCATGGATTCTGTGTCTGTGCGTAAATGCAGTGCTAATCTACAAGTGCAAGTCCTCAGTTGGCCACTGTTTTGACACCTTTCAGGGTTTCTCCCTCTCTCTCTGGCAGCCGAGCTTTGATTGATGACAACAAAAGGAGTGGTGAAATCTGAGGGCTGGATGGAGAGATAACTGACTGGCTCAGAATGACTCAGTCTGTAGCACAGAGTCAGTCTGCTGCAGCCTAGAGGAAGACAGCGAGACAGGAGTGCAACAGCGAGATGGAGCGGGAAAAGGGAGAAGGTATCATGGGGTAAATGAGGCCTTGCAGTTTGGTAGTGCACATAGCTTCATCATCCTTGGCTCAAGTTTGGAGGCAAACATGACTGGGCTAATGTTGCTTTATTTGAGAACAGAAACATCAGAGACAGTCAGAGCGATGTGACCAAACACACAGAGGGGCCTCGCCAACAGCATTCTATCCATTCAATCTACTGTGGGACGATGGAAAACAAACAACATGCACTCACACAAGAACCCCAAGAAAACTACAGTATATGTGAATACACTCCCATACATACAGCCCATCTCATTTCTTCTGGCAGATACTCATACACCCACGTAAACACTTGCATCAATCACTAGCTCTTTTTCCCCCTCTCAAATAAAAACACACTGTCATACTCACACAGCAGACATATACAGCACACTCCAAATCAGTCTGACTTCCAGGCTGGCTCATCCTACTTCCTGATGGGAAACGGAGATTATTCTGATGGCAGTTCGTGCGTCTAACCTCAGGGTTAGAGTTTTATTTATAGGCCAACAATAACCCTTAAAAATGTGTAGTGCAGCCATGACTGCATTCCTGACGTCATCAAGCAAATTCCCTCTTGTGTGATCTTCACTTTTATGCAGTGGATCTACGCAGATTCAGAGAAGAAACACAATCAGGTCAGTCAAGGCAGAGGGAAAAGCCCCCCTCCACGCCCCCTTTTGTAGCCATCATTTTATGCTTCATGTTTTTTAGTCACAAGGTGATGGCTGCCAATGATGTCAGAGTGGTGGCGGTTGCAGTGTGGACACTGGCGTCGGGGGCTTTGGCGTGCTCTCCCTCCTTAAATAGCCCCAGATCTAATCTGCAGACAGCAGCAGAGTTCTGACAGATCCTGCCTCGGTGCCTCCTCCCACTAGGTGACACATTCTTTATTTATTTTTCCTCTCCTCCGCTCTGGTATTCACTCCATGGAGCACTGGCCCCTCAAGCTATTGTCAGTTCCGTTCTCCTTCCATGTCTGAAAAACCAAATGGATTTACAGGGTTTACTGTCAGCCCCTCCCTTTTTCTGGGCTTGAATGTGGCACAGTCTTTTATTTCCACTCTTTTATTTCTACACTGTCCAATCCTTTATGATGATCGGTCATTCTTCTTATCTTGGGCCTCTGCTGTTGGCACTGGCTTTACTTTGTCTACTTTCAATGACTTTCCCATGTGACATCCTGATATGTCTTGACCTGTGTGCAGTCAATAATAGTGCAAGTTTATAAGGTGATTAGGGCAGTTTCAAAGACACACAACATCTTTGAATACTTTTAACCCTCATTGTTTTCTTTCCATTGGGCATAAGAGAAAGGTAAAGATGTAGTCCCATTCAGAGAAACCCTCAAAACAACAAATGTTTAGGTTCAAGTGACAAGGCCCTCAAGCAGACTTAGTAATTATGACTGTTGGGAGCAAATAAGGAAGTCAGGTGACATTATAGAGTGAGTCCACAGAGGGATGAGATCAGGGTTGAAGAATGGGTCAACAAATTATTGGACTTTGATACGGGAGAGCACTTTTCGTTTTCCTGCAACCTTTCTTTTAACCATGACTGTTCAGAAACCGTTAACCACGTGGTTATTATTGTAACAGTAACAACAAAAGTCCCCTAAACTTAAAAAAGTAGTAATTTAAGTAGTAATTAAGGACTCTGCTGCCTCAGGGTTCACTGCTGTGAACATGGTTGTGCCTTAACACAGCTTGCCTGATATCATAAATGAAAGTGCAAATGAATAAACGGTTCTAATTTGAAGAGGTAAAATAGACACTTTCAATCGTAGGTTTTCAACTGGAAGCAGTTTTTTAACAATCTAGAAAGAGTGAAGCAGTGACCTTTAACGCCTTTTCTTATCTAATACTAAATATGTCACTCCTCAAAAGCAGCTCTACACCTGGCTAACAATAGAAAATGACACTTATACAGATCAGCTCCAATGTAAATATCATGTATGCTAAGAAAATATTATCATCCATTTAACAGTTACAAAGCAGTTATCATGTCAGAATTATTCAAATTATCCGTACATATTTAAACTTATGAACTGTGTTCAGACATTCCATCATCAGCTACAGAAACTGTGCTCCAGAGATGCATTGAATCACCATTGGCCACCATCACACTGAACCTACGTAAGTCTTTTAATTGAGACATAACTTCTATCTATATGATGATATATGAGTAAAATATATAACTAAAAGAAATTTCTGGAAAAGCGTGATAACAATAACTCTGACAGCAATAATTCATAATGATGACAGAAAGTGTTTCAAAGGATTTGCTCAAGTGGTGCACCATAGCTGGATGTTGAATCCAGCATGGAAGTGCCTCACAATGCAGTTATTTTATTTTGTAGATGCTTGCTCCAAAACAAAGAAGATTCTATCGAAGACAATAATAAAACCTTAACTTGCTCAACCCACCTCAGGTACACTCAGGCTCTGTGCTGTGTCTCAAATTTGGGATTTTCTGGCCCCAACTACAGCGGCAATCATGATAAACCACACAGATTTTCAAGTTTTCACTATCCATTAGAGAGGGTAGATGTCCATAAATAATTCCTGACAAGTTTCACCTCGTGACTTAAGTGTTAAGGCAGAAAGAACCACTGCACCAATAGAAGACTTCAAAGCCATGGGATAATCCTAAGGCAGTAGTCGCTCATCATATGTTGGCTTGCATAGTCATTTCAGTGTAAATGCCGTGCAAACCATCCCTCTCCACACCATGCTGACAGCCCTGGAAAATGAGCTAATATGTAATACCGGACCATATCTGTGCACTGCATTCTGTATTCTAGTGGAGGCAGCAGTTGTGTGGACTTTGCTGGGATAAAAAAGAAGACAAGGAAAATAGTTTTCCTTAATGCAGTTGTGTGATGACATGGTGAAATCCATTGCTATGAGATATTCTCTCGACCCTCCTCACTCCATGCACAATTAATTTGATACAAGCTAGAAGCATAAATCCTAGATGATTATGCTGTGTTCAGGACAACAGCAATGAATATTTTCATCTTCTCAGGACTCAAGAACAGCAGGAGAGAGGGAAATTAGTTTTGTTGTATTATGTAGATGCTGGCGTGTTCTGCAGCATCAACAGGATTCAGCAGCCGAGGTGTATATGTGTTTGGGGGTGGGGAGGTCAAGGTTATTAAAGTAAAGAAAAAAGACAATGAAATATAATTTTATGGAGTTTTTTTCACAAAAAATGGTTACATTTTAACGGCAGCAGGTGTTCTGTCGATGACACCTTGTCATACTGTGTCTTGAGCAGTGATCCTGTGAAGTGAGACTCTTTGGTAATGATCAAAATGTAAATGTAATTGTAACCCCTTCCCCCAGAACACAAGCACAATTAAAAGCGCAGTCGTTGAAGCTGGAAAGTGGCCAGCTGTTGTGGGTTAATAGATGGGCTTGGCCAGACGTCTGCGAGGTGACCGCTAGCTGGCAGCCTGCTGGATAGGGTTGCAGATTGTAAGTGGACATGTACTTTGCTTCCATCTGTGTGCAGTTGTCACTGGAGATGATGAAGCACCCTGAATCTCTCTTCTCTGTCTTTAGTCTTCTCGCCCTTATTCTAACCTTCCTAACCCTATTTTCTCTCTCCAAGGCCGAAGCAAATGTATTGCTGAAATGTGGGTATCACCTCCCTGGCACCATGACTTTAGACTCCAGAGTAGAGTCTCTCTGTTGACTCAGGGGAGATCATGAAAAGACAGAGACTGGGAGGAAGAGGCAACAGGAGCCAAAGAACATGCTCTTTGACGTAACCCAGGCTCCATCACTCTGAAAAACAACCCATATCGTCAACTGTGCTTATTTGGCACTACCCTACAATAATTTTACATACACATACCCTCAAACCAGGAGTTAAATCAAAGCAGGCACAGGCTAGATCTGCTTTGACCTGGAATGACATGAAATGGCATGCTAAAATATGTACATTGCTCTAAATATTCACCCAGTGTGTCCCGGTTACAGCTATTTCTTATTTCAGTACTGCTCTGCTTAGTGGTTTCATTTGGCATCTGTTCTCATTTCCAGAGCAGAAAAAAAAGAAAAAAAACTGAGCAAGATGGGGGTTGGTGTGCTTGTTCAGCCACAAATGTTACTCTATCTTCTACTGTAATCTTTGAAGTAGAGCTGTGTTATCGATGTTGAACACAAATGTTGGTCAGAAAACGAGCAGTAAAAGTCTCATAGACATGTTACCTCATAAGTTGCCAGGAAGGCTTCCTATTCAAGCACTTAAGGGCAAATACATTATCCATGTGTTGCTGTATGGTATTAAAATCAAAGACTGGAACACACTATTTTTGACTGACAATATAAGAGCTAACAGATCACAATTCAAGTCTATTTTATAATGGTGTACACATTGTGTCTATATCAGCAATGTTTGTAAATACTGGAATAAAACCTATTAAAATATATTTCCAATATTTATATTCTGAAATATGATCAATTTAGAAATACACAAAATGCTGATTTTCCATCTACAATTCAACCTTTTCAATTATGTATGTGAATATACTGCAGCTACTCAATAATTGATATAGTCAAACAAATGACTGATTGAGCAAAAAAGCATTCACTCTTATGCAAACTGTAAGGAAATCAGAGTATGTTAGCAGGACAATAAATTTTAGGTAATATTTGCAGAGCTAAATAGATCCCATCAAAATGCACATGAAATATTCATTTAATGGGTCACACTTTATTTGGATAGTACAGTGGTGAAAATTGCCGTCCTGTTAAGTGACTTTAATGTGTCACTAAAATGCCCTGGGCGTTCCAAATGCTGCTCATAATTGTGTGAGAAGTAGTCAATATATCTCTGGGCTACAGTTTAACTTATGGCTAGGGTTACTCCAGTAGTACAGTGTCTTGAAAGCTTTAATGCAGTAGAAATGGAGGAGGAATACAGGAGTGAAGTCTCTTGCTGCTCTCTTTTTGGCTTCACACTGGCCTGATTAGTATTCTATCTGCAGCGTAGGACACTGGTCTAAATTTAACCAATAAAAAATAAGGAACTGGACTCACCCTTCCAACTTTGAGAGAATAGAGTTGAGCAGACCTGAACTGCTCTTAATACCTGTTGGAAGACAAATATTTGTATTTTTTTTTTCTGTTTGCGTGTGTGTGTGTGTGTGTGTGTGTGTGTGTGTGTGTGTGTGTGTGTGTGTGTGTGTGTGTTTTGCCTCTGGCCACAATTCTGGCATATGAGCCACAGTCCTCTGCCTGGGCTTGATTGGGTACTTGTTATGACTGCTGGCATGGTGCTTTGGGCCTACACTTACACCAGAGCACAGCCCTGCTACTGTATTGCTGGGATCTGGCCTAGAGATGGCACATCAATAATACTTACTCTCTCAAGTTGCATGGCATGAGGGAGGCACTTCAATCAGTGGCTGAATAAACATGGAAACAAACACGTATCTCAAGAGCTCTCATATGCAGAATTGATATAAAGATGCATGTAGCTATGCAATTTACAGTTGGCCACTAATCAAGGAATAAATGGAGATATGTAAGGGGAAAAAGGAAATCATGTCTGCTATGTAACACATCAGGCAGCAGTAGCTTTTAGTTCCTTGTTTCTCTTTTGTCACTCTGAACATGTCAGTAAGTGTCCTCAGATAGAGAAGGCAGATGCTGCTGCAATCACTGCAGTCCACCTAATTCATTAGCCTCCAGATACCCAGAACTGATCTCAAAAACTCACCGTTCTTCTCCGAGTAATGAAAGTGGCAATAAATGGATAGCTTTGTGCGGAGCGGGGGAGAGTGGAAAAAAAAAAGAATAGAGCTCTTGCATCTATCAATTAAATGACAGGGGCAGAGTCTGTGTGTGGTGAATTAAGAGAATCCGATGGCCTATTTTTCCTCTCTCATTGGAAATCATCAACACTAAATACAGCAATAGCAGATAGAGGAAGGAAATCCAATAAAGTATAAAATGGATGGAAAATACAGCCACTGGCTGTCGCAAAAGTTTACAGCGAGGTTGTTGTCAGAAGAATTCTCCACTGCTTCAAAATGGAGTCTCACAATTACGAGTTGCTAAGGCTTGCTGTGGTGCACCATTCATCAAAAAATTATATTTCTAAATTGAACTGTTATGCCAGATTGTTTCTTTCTTTATTGTCCACACAGCACCTCCCACAAAGTCCAACATTTTTTCCAGCAGTTTTGAGGCATGAAACACTTCTGACAGTTATTTTGACGATGTGGTGTGAAAGGAGAGTAAGAAGTGGGTGTGTGGGCTGAGTGACGATGTTGTTAGCAGTGCCAGCACTCCTTTTTCCTTCCTTCCTTGATGCTTGTTTTCGCCTTTAATGGCTCAATGCCCCTCAAAGAGATGATACCCGAGGCAACCTTCAATTGTTTGTTTTCTCTTTCTTTCCAGTCCTTTAAAAAAAAAGATGATTGGCTGAAATCATCTGCTGCTTTTTCATTTGTCAGTCCAAGATAAAGGACATGCATATTGAAGGATGTACGAGTGGAAAATAAAATCCAATTTATGAATCTCCATGGATCAGAGATTTTAGTATCCACAGCATTTGAAGCCAGTCATTCTAAGATAATATGTTGATATGCAGATTTACCTCTGCACACCTCATTACAATGCACAACTATTTGTGTTGCAGTGCTGGAACATTATTTATTGAATTGTTTGTTTTTTCAAGGATGTAAGGCTTGATTGCACCTGATCTTGGTGTGCAAAACCACTGATACAACTGTGTGTTGACAACACTAGATGTTAACTAAAGTTAAGTTTAACCATCAAAGTTTGTTATTCCTCAAGGATATGTACTGGTGTCCTAGAATCAGAGATCAATATCTTCTGCCTCCACAAGTCTATCTGATAAAAAAAAACAAACCCAACATATTTGTGAAGTGAAAGTAACATTTATTGATCTTCGTTACCCCTTTTTTCTATGTTTAGGTGGATACAAGCAGGTTTAATTTCATTACTCAGACTGCAACCATGGCAAATACAATGGCAGGTCAGGTGACTTGGTGCTTTAAGTTTGTATGTCCAAGCAAATAGAAAGAGAAGCAAGGGATTCAACTATTAAGCCAATAACAGTTCAACAAAACTTTTTCCGAAAATTAGAAAGTTATAATGGCATGTAGTGGTTAAACAAGAGACAGAGCATGTCCATGATGGGAAGTAGCTCTAGATTACAACCCATTAAAAGACAACCTGTATTCAAAAGTGAATATGTTTATGGCTCATAGGTGGTTTGCTACTCCTCTCTTCCTGAGCTTACTCTCTCTTACTCTATACGTATTCATATGTATAGTGCAGAGGCCGGCAGGCAAGAGTGGGTTGAGAACAGCATGAGGCCGTATTTTGCACTGTGTATATCTAATTGCCTGACCACCAACAGTTACAGCCACATTCAAACCCAACACTAAATGTTTCCTGAGTTTTTTCTACTTCCCATCCAAGCCAATGCCAACGTACCTGGAGCCCCATGGAGGAGAGAAAAAAGGACCTGCGGCGAACCTTTATCAATCTGTCAATCAGGCAGGGACTGTCAGAACAAATTTCAGAGCATGAAGCCCCTGCTACCTCTCCTGCAGAATCTAGCTTCAGAACACTTTCCCAACTGCCAATGTTATGTCCATGCAATTAGACTTAGGGAGAGGTAATGGTGTCACTCTCCTCCAGGTGTCTGAACAGGCTGCATCTGGTCAAGCAGAGAACTAGAATCCCTTGTATGTGTCTCACTTTTTAAATTTGTACCTCTAGAGAAACATGCAACTCCGGCGATGAGCATAAGTTGTATTCAAGTCATGCACATCATGCTCATAGATTGTATTATTCATATAGATTGCTGAGTGACGATAATTAAAAATATAGGTTTTACATTTGCAATTTAGATTTAGTTGTCTGTCCACTGCTAATCCATGTGTTAAACAATCCACCAATCTGTTTGAGGATGATAGCAGGTTATGGTCATTGCTTTGGTCTTTGGGTTGTTGATGTTGAAGGCATGGATTTCTTTTATCACAAAATGAATTAATAATACAGTATTATGCGTTATTAGCAGTTCTTGAAATATCTTGCCAAATTAAGTTTAGATGCCATCAGTATACTGACAATAGCGTATATATTCAAATTCAGAAAACAGTTTAAGAAAAAAAAAATAGGGAACTTAATCTCATCTTGTGGCGGAGGGGTAAGCATTACTTTGGTGGTTTTATGATTCCAACTTGGTATTTATCAATCTTTTTTGTTTTTACATATGTATAAATATACTGCATGTAGACATCATGTACTTTATAGATACAAGCAACCGAAATACAAAAACAATGTTGTAAGATATATACTATATACCTATTTTTGTTGTTGTTACTGATTTCAACCTGTATCTCGGTGGGCGTACTTAATTCAGCACTTCTTGCAGTTCCTTGTAAAATGCCTTAAAGTCACAGTGGGATGAATAATTATTTTTTCATTTTGTATGCTAATTTTCCATGTAAAAACATTTACATTGCAATAAATGCCCCCAAAAGTGCTCTTTTAAAAAATGCTCTTATGGCTTAAAACCTAAATCCAATTTGAATACTAATTTAGTTCTTGTACATTCTGGAAAATTGTGTTTTCATTGTATTCTGTCCCTTTAGCCCCCCATCAACAAAACGATATTTTTCTCTTCCTAACTGATATTACATTAGATTATATTCTTATGATATGCCTCCCTCCGCCACCCGAACCCAACCCCCCCTTCTTAATTCTGACTTGAAATGTCAGAACTGAACACAGATCCCTTCAAAGAGTGTGTGTGCCACCACAAATTTAGCTTCTTGCAGCCCATTTAATATTGCCTCCATTTAGGTCATACCAGATGTCATTGACTAAATCTAGACCAAAGCTATTTTTGGTTGTTGCAAATGACTCTGCAAAGCAATAGTGACGCAAGACAGATGGATGTGATGCTTAGGGGCAAAGGAGTCATGAAATTCCGGCATCAGTTAAAAATAAGTCAGTTCTAAAAAAATAAAAAATAAAATATGTGCACAGATGGATAAAGAGAAATCTTCCGTGTTCCTTTGTGAACTCTTGCAAATATGCTTTGGCTAACAGCCACTCTAGTCAGCTCCCAGTGCAGATGCATAAATGACAGGTGTTAAATAGCTAGACCCAGTTTTTTATTGTTGCGCATCTGCAACTGACATGCAGCCATAGAATTATGGGATGAACTGCTGACCCCTGGCTCAGGCACCCCGAAGAGGAACACACTCACCCCCCTCCCCCGGGCCTGTGCATATGGCTCCAGCTCTGAAGAAAGAACTGTTGTCTGCAGGCCAAGAGATAAGCCTTCTCTCTGTCTGCCTGCTCTCTTTTCTTTTTCTCTGTCTCTCCATCCCTCCTCTCTCACCCTGCCTCCATCCCTTCCTCTTTTCCACATCATCTCTTGATACCCAGTCTCTAAATATTTTCTCTACACACACTGACACCACAGACACGACAGACCGCGGCAGACATTGAATGCCCTGCTGTGCTATATACCCTTATTCTATTTGTTTTGTGCTGACAAAAGCCTCCCCACTCTAAACCAACAATGGATGACCTGAGTGTCTTCACCCTCACCTGCCTCTGAAAGTCCTGACTGTGGGCAAACCACTCCATCAAGCTGCCCTCTTTGCCAACTTGAACAGCTGATTCTAGGAATTACAATTCCAGCTTTGACCTTGATAGCTACGCAGAGGACATCATTGCATCTCCACCTCTGCTTTGTCTTCCCTCCTCCCTCTATGTCCATGTCAATGGCTCTAAAGCCAAAAAAAGACATGGTCTAAACATTAGGACAATTAGTCAAATAATTTTCTTTTGTCACAGATGCACACAGAATTTGTAATAAACCTTAAGCAGCAGACTGAGCACCATGATTTATGTGGAAGTGCGAGAAAATGGCCACTCTATGAGGGTCATTGCCGTCATGATTAACCTTAAGTCCCGGATCACACACACAAATTGCAACAGTTTTTTCTCTCACACTGTGTTGATCCTCACACTGCATTGAGTGATCAGTGAAACCATAAATGCATTTTTTTTGACATAAAGTTTTTCAAAAATATAAAATATGAAAATATAATTATAATTAAGAATGATTAAGATTATTAATAGGATGTAAAATTTTTCATCCTAATTTGCCAACACAGCTACAAAGTGAGATACAGTAACTTATCACTTGAAAAAACGTAAAGTATATATCTTATTCCGTCCAAAAAGTCAATCTTAATATCTATATCAACTATATAATTTCCAGAGAATAATCTGTGCTCACTCACTGGGAGCCACAAAACTGTGAGTCATAGTTGATTTGAGGACAGTGGAGCAGCTTTACTTGTCAGACTCTTCACCTATTTCATACTTTTCCTTTACCTCACACAGCATAGAAATATGGATTTTGCTGTTCTGAGCTGAATGTACTACTGTGCATGTGCATTACTTGTGCCTGAGTCAGTGTGGACAAACATAAGCATGCCTTGCATGATGTATTCACAAAAGATATTACCATAGTTAATGATCTATGATCTATGTAACTACCTAGGCTGTACTAAATATATTTTATAGTGTATGGCAGGAAAGTGATCGAAGCACTACTTACATTAAATCAGTCAATTAAACCATATTAATTTCATTCAATTGTAGAGTGTATGTCCTCGCAGACTTGTAAGCTTCAAAGACCAGAGTCAAGGTGACAAGCACTAAAATCAATAGGATATGTCACTAAAATGGCTTTTTAGGTTGTTCTGTGTCTTTAAAAGAATAAAATAAATCATGGTGTCGACTTGTGTTGAATTGTAATGTTACAATTAGAGGCTGAATTATTGCTTTTAGGATCATCCTTTGTTCTATTGGCTCTAGAACAACCTATACATCAGAAATCATAAAGCCTCTTTCACAGTGAACAGTGTTTTCCTAGGATGGCCTAAAATCAAACAAAGTGCAGTGTAAAATGTTCAATTGTATTTAGGGCTGCAACTAACAGTTATTTTTTTTATCACAGATACATCTGTAGATTTCATTTTTTATTCAGTCTGTACAACATCTAAAAACAGTAAAACAGTACCCACCACAATTACCTGCAGCTGATGATATCATCAACGAAAGTCCAAAACCTAAACATATTTACTGCAGTGTCATACCAGGAAAGTCAAGAAGTTCTCACATTTTAGATTGCCATTGGCATTTTGCTTGAAAAATTACTTTTAAAATCAATCATGAGTCATCATTAAGTTTCTGTTGATCAACTAATCAGTTGATCAATTTATCATTGCAGCTGTTATTGTGTTCCATTAAGATATAATGTGATAATTGCCCTGATTCTATTCTTCTGCCAGAAAAAGGCATTCTTTAATACATCCATTTTATATTAAGTGGTCACATTATTTTTCAACTTAAACTCTATAAATGAAGAGGATCTGTTCAGCTCTCAGTTTCTTCCATTGCTTTTGATTGTGTCTTTGATCTGTGCATGTTTCTCTTATCAAACAGCTGCATGCTTGCAAAATAAATTGTTATAAAACTAGCAGAGAATGGTAATACCTGGGCTGGTAGCCACTTGAGACCCTTGATCAGATCACCCTTTTAATAATTATGCAGGCCTCCCACCTGTGATGATTGACTGTTGTGTTTACGTTGTAGCCACAAGTTAGTGTGTCCACATACCTACAGACAGTCCAGAAGGTTATTAACCTTGGGAATTTGCTAATGCATGTTCATCAGTAAATTCATCAGTAAATTCATTTTTCCCAATCTGCTTTTTGCATAATCATAGTCATTAGGATTTTTCACTCTAATCAGAACCTGCAGCACACGGTCCGCTGCAGACCACATCAACCTGCAGTCCCATTCCCAGTTAATATGCTTGAGAATAACAGCAGACCAAAAAGCCTAATGATATTTTTCACCCCCATAGACCTTGCTGTGTCATCTGCTTTGCATAAAAATCAGAAATCTTGGGCTTCATCATCTTGGCCATAAGATGCCATCTGCACAGGTGACTGCGCAGATGACAAAAAATATTAATCACCCAAACAATTTGTTGACATGTTCTTTCCCTGTCTGCTCTTAGATGTGTGTGAATAATAAGCTGTCCTCTCTGCTGTGCCTCTTTCATCTTACCCTGCCCTGCATTAGATGGTGTGTTGTTATGCTATTGACAGTGACGGTGGTGGCAGTCATCCATGCCGTGCCACTGGCAGCTCACACTCTACCAGTGTGTGCAATGAGAGAAAAAGAGAGAGGGAGATTCCAGAAACATGGAGAGCTGAATTAGAAGAACAGGATTATATTGGGATTATATTTTGTGGTTTTACATTTTAGACTCAGAGATTGTAAAGGTGCTGCCCTTTATGGGGATTCACTGTGACTGCGGGGAAACATGTACAAACATCATGGGAAAGGTCACTTATAAGCTGAGCAAAAAGCATTCCTCATTCAGAAACACAATCACTGCTGAATTCATACTAGTATAACTCGTTATATGGCTCATATAAGTATAACTTGTTATAATGGCTATTGGCTAACTTCTTAACATGCAGCCTCAACACCTACTCCATCAACACTTTAATCAGACCTTTCTCCATGTTGGATAGATGGCTTCCCCTTGGATATCTTCATCCCTAAAGAAATCTAACACTACCAATCCAACTTGCACTACCCCCCTGGCCAAAACAATTGAACAAATAGTGCACTATGCTGAATCAAAGAAAACCTCAGAAATGTAGGAACCTACCTGATCAGTGGTCACAGTCTTATTTTCCCCATTTTTGAATCCCAGCATGCAAAGAGGCTTCCTAAGTGAACAGATGCTACGCATTGATGCAGCTCTGTGTGTCTCTGTTTTACTTGGCTTTTTTTCCATGCAAATTTTTGTGATTCATGCGTTTAGTACAGTGTTTAAAACTTTCACTATTTTCTTGAAGATTAATATCTCACTCTCTAACAACAGTTCTGCAATACTCAGGTGGCCACTTTACCACAGCGTAACAATATCGGGACCAAAAACTGGCACAAACTCACTTCAGATTAGTAGACTTTACCAGTGTCATCCATATTCAAATGTTCACTTGTATAATAAGTGAAAACAAAAATAACATTAATAAGACAGGTCCAACTCAGGTCCATGGCACAGATTAACTAGAACACCGTGGGCCAAGCTCAGACACCCTGCTTTGATATTCAGACCGACAGGCTCCTCAGAAATTGAAGAAATTAATGACATTTAAATGTTAAATGGATCTCTGTCTTGTTGGCATTAATTAGGTGGATTAGACACAAATCCCAGGAAGAGAATCTAATGTTTTGGCATTTCTAGAGTCTTGTCGCTCACATGGCAAGGTGCATTACCTCCATATTAGCCTATTATTCCCTCCAGGAGTTCTATGATTCTTGCAATCAGAGAAATATATGCAAATTCTACCAATCCCTGCATTATTTGCCAGAACCTGGAATTGTTTCTATTCTTTCCTTTATTTCCAAAATTGAGGACAAATTAAATAAATCTAGTAAATAGTATAGTATAGTATAATAGTATGTAGTAGGCCGTAGTTCTGAAGTAAAATGTGCTTTGGTTGAAAATCCCATTGAAATGAATGGGGTATTTGAGCTTCGATTACAGCGCCACCTTTAGGCTGAACTGCACCAAATTTTTGTGGTGTCATCAGGGGCCCATAGGAAATAATTCCACCAAATTTGGTTTGATTCGGACTTGTGGTTCTGGAGATATAAAATGAATGTAAAGTCAATGGGATTTTTTTAGAGTAGCGCCAACTAGCGGTGAACTACACCAAATTTTGCACAGCCCTTCAGGGGGGTGTTCTACATAAGGTACTGAAGTTTGGTTTTGATCGGTCACTCCTAACCTGAGATCTGACATGACTTCCTTTTTTTAGCGCTTTTCGCAAAAGTTTGTTAGCATATAATTGCGCCATTTTTTGTCATATCAAAATTCCCTCTACAAACTTTGTAGAGCTCGGTCCAGAGATTATCCGTGCCAAGTTTCGGACGATCGGACTTGCGGCTTCGGAGGAGTTAATTAAAGTAGGTTTTTCAGTTTTCGCGATGTAGCGAAAAAAAAGTCTAGGCGGAAATGGGCGTGGCCTATACCAGGAGATTCAGCACGATCCCCCGAGCGCGTGGATATAAGGTTTTTGATATCCACCTTCATAGGTGGGAGTTCTAAGGCAAAACGCGTCGACCTTGCTTATAGCGCCCCCTAGAGGTAGAAGTGTGCGAATTTTTGCGCCTGCGGTCGCTGCGGTGAACTGGATCTACCCTGTGAGTTTCGCGCCCCTACCACTTACCATCTAGGCCGCAGTATGGGTTTTCTTCACGGAAGAATAATAATAAAAATCCAAGCGAATACAATAGGGTTCCCAGCCACTTCGTAGTACTGGGCACCGCGATGCCTTGCATACACAGGTTCCCAGCCCACTTCGGGCTTGGACTCCTAACAAGTGAGGAGAGGACAACCTAGCAGATGTGCCAAAATTTATAGACCTTAAAAAATTAGTTCCCCTTCGAGGGAACTCGAACTGCGACACTATGGGAACGCCTCTAGGCGTGGCAGGGCTGAATTATGAATGAAACTACTCCAATTCTATTGGTGTTGCTAGAACGGTAGCGTATGACGGCGTAACCGGAGGCGTATATAAGCATGCCGGCACACAGGACACATTAGCTTGTTTCTATTCAGCAGGCACTCTGAGTATGTTTGAAAGCTCCACTATCGAGAAAGTTGTTGTCATACCTGGAAATCCTGACGAAGCAGTAGAGACCATGTCTGGTAATGAGTTCCGACAATGTGTTTTTCCATGTCCACGCTACATCGCGGCTGGGGAGACTCATGACATGTGTGTTTCCTGTCTGGGGATGTCGCACGCCCAGGCAGCTCTCGACAGGGCTGCCTGCGGCCATTACGAGGCCCTGTCCCTGAGGATGCTGAGGTCTCGTGCGGCTCTCCCCGGGAAGACTCTCCCCGTGGCTCAGGTCCCACGGTCGCTGAGGCGTCACGGCGGCTATGGTCATGGGGATCGCAGCGCGATATCTCCGAAGGCTGAGGCCTTTTCCGGTCCTCGTCTGCTGACTCCGCCCCTCCCTTCCCTGTTCGGGAGCCCTTTTCTCGGCTTCTTCCGCCCCAGGGATGAGTTCGGAAAGGCTTGCACAGTCTGATTCTTATGAGCTAGATGTGCTTAACCTCATGGAGGATGACTTCCAGGAGCTGGGCCGACGTCATCAAGAGCTGCAGGCCGGAAGTAAACTCAATGAGCTTTTTCTGCAGCACCACGTGCCACTCCCGCGGTGATCCTTGCCATTCTTTCTTGATTTACACAATGAGCTGTGTAAATCGAGGAACAGACCAAGAGAGCGAAAAAAAAAAGCTGCTCTGCACGGCTGACTGCATCCACTCTGCTGGACTACAGCACCGTGACAGAAACTAAGCAGCACGGCTATGGTATGATGCCTCGGGTGGAGGAAGCGCTCGCGAGCTATCTTTTTCTCACCCTCGCTTCATCCCTCCAGACGCTGGCGCTCCCCACCAAGCCGTGTCAGACGACAAGGCCTACATGGCAGCGGGTCGAGTTTGTGCAAGCCTGCACACTATGGCTATCTTGCAGGCGTACCAGGCCGATCTTCTCAAAGACTGTGACCTAGGGGGAGGTCCCTCTGAGGAGGACCTGACTGAGCTCAGTAGAGCTACGGACTTAGCACTCCGTGTTACCAAGGAGACGGCCCCATCCATTGGCCGCTCCATGACAGCATTGGTGGCTACGGAGCGCCATCTGTAGCTCTACCTCTCGGGCATCCAGGGGAGGTGCACGCGGGGCAGAGCCAGGTTGTTGGGACTTGAAGTTTGCTCTCTGCTGGACAACAGGGCCATTGAGCTTATTTCCCAACCGATCAGGGAGTCTGGGTTCTACACCTGGTACTTCATAACTCCGAAGAAGGACGAAGGGGTGCGTCCATTGTAGATCTGCGGTCCCTGAACCAGTCTCTGAGGAGATTCAGGTTCAAGATACTCAAAAAACCATTCCCGCCATCATCTTTTCACATCCAATCTGAGGATTGGTTTGTCACGTTAGATCTGCAAGACGCATATTTCCACATCTCCATCTGTCCCTCTCACAGGAAGTTCGTGAAGTTCGCCTTCGGGGGGCACGGCTTACCAGTATTGGGTTCTTCCGTTCGGCCTAGCACTCTCCCCTCGCACGTTCACCAAATGCATGGATGCAGCTCTGGCCCCGCTGAGGCTCCAGGGCATCCGCATACTGAACTACATCAACGACTGGCTCATTCTGGCCCAGTCTCGGGAGTTAGGGGTTCAGCATCGAGATGTCGATCTCGCCCACCTTCAGCATTTGTGGCTGCGGCTCAACGCGAAGAAGAGCGTGCTGACACCCACCCAACCGACTATATTGCTAGGGGTGGTGTGGGACTCAACGACGATGCGGGCCCACCTGTTGTCCACAGTGACTAGAGTGCAGTTAGGCCGCACCATCACTGCAAAACACTTTCAGAGGGTGCTGGGTCTCCTGGCACCAGCGTCCAATGGAATACCTACTGGCCTGCTGCATATGAGAGCCCTGCAGTGGTGGTTAAAATCCAAGAAATTCTCCCCGAGGGGAAATCCGCTACATCTGATACGAGTTATGAGCAGGTGCCTTCGTTCCCTGTCTGTATGGAGGAAACCTTGATCCATGTCCCGGGGTCCTGTGTTGGGAGCATCATGTCGCCAGACAATTATTTCGACAGATGCCTCACTCAAGGGGTGGGAAGCGACACATCCTTGTCAGAACTGAAAATACGACAGTGGTGGCCTATTTGAATCAACAGGGGGGTCTGCGCTCGTGCCCATGATGCAAGCTGGCGCATCAGACCCTCCTGTGGTCCAAGCAGAGACAGTTGTCTCTCAGAGCGATGTATATCCCTGGGACCCAGATTCAGGGAGCAGACGTGCTGTCGAGACAGGGACTGAGGCACGGGGAATGGAGAATCCACCCCGAAGGTTCGGCCCTTAGACGTGGACTTGTTTGCGTCTCAAGAGACTATGCACTGTCCACTGTGGTTCTCCCTCTCGCCGCCAGCCCGCTAGGGCTGGATGCCATGGTGCAGACGTGGCCAAGGCCGCGTCTGTATGCTCTTCCCCCAGTTGCTCTGCCCCCGGGGTTCTGGAGTGGGTTTGTCAGGACGGTGTCAACCTACTGTTAGTAGTCCCATTTTTGGCCGGCCAGAGTGTGGTTCTCGGACATAATATCGCTCCTAGAGGGCCTGCCCTGACAGGTTCTGCAGAGGACCAGGCCGTTCACCCACGCCCTGTCCTGTGGCAGTTATGGGTCTGGCTCCTGAGGGGGGCGCAGTTCCTAGAGGCGGGCCTGACGGCAGGAGCAGTCGAGATGCTGCTCAGCTCCAGAGCCCTGTCCACGAGTAGGATGTACGGCCTGAAGTGGAATGTGTTAAAATGCCACCTGGTGTTGAGAACGGGCAGTGGACCCAGTTACCTATTATGGTACTGGAGTTTCTCCAGGACCGTTTCTCCGCTGGCCTCTCCCCGTCCACGCTCAAGGTATATGTGACTGCCATTGCAGCGTTCCATGCCCCTCTGAGTGATGGGCCCTTGGAGAGGCTTCCACTGGTCGTGTGCTTCCTCCGTGAAGCCCGGAGGATGAGACCCATGACTCGTTCCAGGGTTCCCACTGGGACCTGGCAGTGGTTCTCGAAGTGCTGGCTGGGGCCCCCTTCGAACCCCTGGAGTCAGCTGAGGCCAAGCATCTGACCCTTAACACTAGAACGGCCATGACGGTCATTTTGACCGTTTTGATTTTTACATCTGCAATAACTTTGTTGAAAAAATAAATAAAATCCTGCTGGTACCTGACTTTTCCTAAAAGTGTCTGTATTTTCATTTAAAATGTTTTTCATACAAATTACACATAAGGAGAAAAACCCCCCAACATTTTTACCTATTTCGGCCAGAGACGGTGTGTTTTGCTGCAGGCTGTTAGTTCTGCCAGTCCTGTTGTTGTTGTTGTATTATTATTGTTCTATTATTATTGTTATAGACCCTCCCGGATCAGTAGTTCTACCTGCTCTTGAGCCAACTGTGCTCAGTTCATCCTTAGAGGCATCTCAGCCAGAGACGGTTGTGGAAAAGGGGAAGGATGGGACGGTGTGGACGGTCCGTCAGCCAACTGAACGTCCAGGGAGAAGACAGAGCCAAAATGTCCTGACTGAAGCTGCTGGCCCCACAGCGTACGCCAAGCGCAACATCGAATATGCGCTCACAGCCTTCTTGTGTGTGTTTGATGATGGCGTGCTGAAGCATATCAGGGACTGCACTGTGGCTGAGGCACATCAGCATCATGGTGACAGCTCATGGGACCTCACAGTGGCTGAATTAAAAGCCTTTTTAGCCCTGCTATATATCCGTGGCGCACAGGGTGCAAAAAACATGGAGATAGACAGCCTGTGGTCAGAAAAATGGGGCTTTCCATTTTTCAAAGAAACCATGCCCAGAAATCGCTTCAGGGACATAATGATATTCCTGTGGTTCGATGAAAAGGAGACCCGACGTGTGCGCCTGCAGGATGACAAATTTGCCCTGGTGTCGGCCACATGGAACAAGTTCGTTCAGAACAGCATTGCCTGCTACAAGCCCGGTGCTGACATCACAATTAATGAGCAGCTGTTCCCCACCAAGGCCCGGTGCAAATTTATTCAGTATATGGGGAATAAGCCTGATAAATTCGGCATCAAATTTTGGCTGGCTGCTGATGTTCAAACCAAATACATGCTGAACGGGGCTCCATATCTGGGAAAAGAGGAGACGCGGAGCAGGGGTCAGCTAGTGGGAGAGAGTGTGGTGCTGAGGCTGGCGGAGCCATTCCTTGGGAAGGGAAGAAATATCACCACCGAAAACTTCTTCACTTCTCTCAACTGGCCATCACCTTATAGGCAAAGAAGACCAGCCTGGTTGACACTGTGGGGAAAACGAAACGTGAGTTGCCCCCTTCCACAAAAGAACAAGCGGAGCTGTTTAGCACAAAGGTGCTGAAATGTGCTGACGCGACGCTTACCATCTACCAGGGAAAGCCGAGGAAGAATGTGTGTATTTTGAGTTCCGTGCACACAAGCGTGAGCATCACCGATGGGCCGAAGGCAAAGCCAGAGTCGGTGACGTACTATAACAACACCAAGTACGGTGTGGACGTCCTCGACCAGATGGCAAGGGCATACTCGGTGAAAGGCGGCACACGTAGATGGCCAGTCGCTGTGTTTTATAACATCCTCGACCTGGCTGGGATCAATGCCCACATCCTCTTCAAGGAGTGCACCAGCAGTAAATTACCTCGGAGGAAGTTCATGCAACTTGCAGAGGAGCTGAGAGCACAGTTCATGGAGGAGACAAGAGCAGTATGGCAGTTGGCATAAGGTTCCAGTCAGCAGCTGAAGCAACCACCGCAGCAGACACCAAAGCGGAGGCAGTGTCAGGTTCGGAGAAGCTGCAGTCAAAACAAAACCCATGACACCTGCTGCAAATGCCACAAACCCGTGTGTGGAAATTGTGCGAGGAGAAGAGAGGTCACTTGCCTTGACTGTGAAGCTTAAATAGCTAAGTATTATATTGATTTAAATAGTTAACATCCAATTTTTAATATAGGCTAATGTTTTTATGTTTCTGTAGCCTACGCTTCCTTCTTTTTAGATCAGCTCGTTTCCAGCTTTTTCTATTAGCCAATTTCATTGTTATTATATTAAAAATAAAATGTTTTATAATTAAATAATTTTAAATGTTTTATAAATTAAATAATAATTTTAGTTGTTATTATCTTGTTCTGAGTTACGTTGAATGGATATGGAAATATAGCCTAGGCCTATATATAGTATATCTGTTGTGAATATGCGATAATTACAGTAGGCTACTAATATATATAGTATATATATATATATATATATATATATATATATATATATATATATATATATATATATATATATATATATGCATAATTAAACTTGTTTAAATGTACAGTTTGGTGTTGTTTTGTTTTTTAAAAGATATCCTAATATAATAAATGCATTAATCTCTCAATTGAGTATTTGTCATTAAAGATACAGAGCTTGGAATCTAGCGGAATCCGCTTGTGGCAGTTCTAGTAGTTTTGGAATTCTGGCGCTTCTAGTGTTAAGATGGCCTATCTCCTTGCTATCACCTCTCTGAGGAGGGTGGGGTATCTCCAGGGACTTTCGGCTTCTCCCCTATGCCTGGAGTTTGCCCCGGGGAGGATCAGGGCGATCCTGCACCCTTGTCCAGGCTATGTCCATAAGGTTCCGTCCAGTTTGGCAGGGTCCACGGTGCTGCAGGCGTTTCATCCCCTACCTCATGTGACGGCAGAGGACGGGAGACTTCATCTGCTCTGTTCTGTCAGAGTGCTGAGTATTTACACTCTGAGGTCTTCCCGGTGGAGGAAAGCAGACCAGTTGCTGGTGTGTTTCGGGTTCCCCAAGGCTGGGCTCCCCACTTCTAAACACACCATCAGCAACTGGATCGTTCAGACTATTTCCCTGGCCTATCAAGTGCGCGGTTTGCCTTCACCTATGGCCGTAAGGGCGCACTCTACTCGAGGCGTGGCAGCCTCTAGGGCTCTCCTCGCAGGGGCATCGCTCCAGGATTTGTGTGACGTGGCTGGCTGGGCCACCCCTCACACTTTCATCTGGTTTTACAGTCTGGACCTTCCTTCTGCACCCGGCACCCGTGCGCTGTCCTCTTAGTCATGCCTATAGGTTTTGCACGCAGGCGGCGTTTTCGGCGTGGCCTAAGTGGGTATCTCGTTCCCATAGTGTCGTCACCGACACAGTTCGTTTTCCATGGCAGTGCGTCCTTATTTTGTCCTCTGTGTGTATGTGTGTTTATGTGTTATGTTTTTTGCAGGACAAAAAAAAACTATGCTTGGGGAAAGTAATGAATGACTAGAGTCTATTCTAATGCATAACTCTGACAACTTCCTTATAGAATCAATGGACGTTTTTTAATAATAAGATCAGAACTAATCACAAATGCACTTAAAAGCAGGATAAACAGGAGATTTAGCTTCATTTATTATAATGCCATGAAAGGTTTTTTTGAAATACATTAACAAAACTGGAATGTTTCAATGAAAGTTCCACCCTCATAATTTCAACACAAAGACATCCTAATGAATAACAAAGGCATTTAATGTGTCTAATTACAAGGACCCATTGATTCTACAAGTTGTCAGGCTAAATGTTACTCTTTGTAATATGTTTTAACTATGACAAATGTGACTCTTTTTTTATCACAAATGCAACACATGATCTAGCATTAAAGACCATCATTAGAAATAAGCGTTTCACCATACAAAAATGCTGATACAATGTAATTTCCCATGGTTCAAATACCATAAATGTTGAATATTCATAGCACTAAAAAAATAACTTGTCAGTTATCTGTAAGTTATGTCAGGCTTGACATGCTATGTGCTTAAACTTGAAATTCCTAAAAAGACCTTAAAAAGCCTTGAAGTTTCTTAAGGCCAGAGGGTACAGATGCTTGGTAGCGTGTCATCTCAGTTCATCTATTTCTGCTGGTTAAAACTGAACAATCTCATGCGAAACTGGGTTGATTTATGATGCATCATAGACTATGCCTAAAAATAACAGGAAGGACAAAAACGCCTCCTGATGATCCCTCAGTATAACACAGTTCCAAAGATTGTAGCTGGATTTAGCTACTACCTCAGGGAGTGAGTTGGCCCATGCTGCCCTGAGCCCTTTCACAGGCTACAGAAATGGAGGAAAAATTATCATTGCTTCAAAATAGTATCAAATTATTAATTTGTATTTCTCATTATGCCATACTTGCATCTGTACTCTTGGTAGAAATTACTATCCACACTCTGCAAAAGAGACAGTCAGTCTGATGGCCTAATGGAGAGCAAGCTGTCCCTCTGCGTACAGTATGCTTTGACACAATGAAATGATGTAGCTATTCTTGGATGCTGCTTGTGCACTCCGATGGATGCCATTTTTCACACCATTAACTACAGCCTACTGGTTTTATTCACAGCACACAGATAGGCCAAAACAATCCTAAACACGCCCACGAATGAGCGCAATTGCAACAATTGATCTAAGCTGTTCCACCCAGTCTGTCGCAATTCTGTGCAGCAGGAGAAACCATTATCTCCATCCACTCTTCATCTCTCTCACTCTTTCACACATTCTCTGTCTTTCTTTGCTCTGCCTTTAACTCCTGTTTTCATCCAATTCAGCTCTATCTTTGCCTCGGGACAAGCAAAGGGTTCGTGGCTGAATCACAAAGTACAAACATGCATGGTAGAAATTTTCACTGCTTCATCTGTAACTGGCCCAGAGTAGGCGTGTTAGTTGATAAAAATCAATGAGCAAGACCAGTGCAATTTTTGGAGTGTTTACCTCAGCAGAGGTCCAAGCTAAAGCCCTCATTACAGTCTATGCTGAGTGCAAGGTTCGCGGAGGGAGGCAGAGCTCAAAGGGCCAGCTAATCCAGTGGGTCTTACAGGCATGATGGGCAAGTCAATATGCTGGGCCTGCATCCTAAAGAAGCTGGAGCTCCACAGCAGACCTAGGTAAAAGAGGCTCAGGGGAATGCTTTGCATGGTGCAGTTTTATTCTCTCCACAGCGGTCAAGGTTAGATGCCGCTTAAAGTCTTAACCCGTTGATTACCGGTACTCCCTCCCTTCTTTGACTCTGCTCTCCTTTCAGTCCTCAACACTGCTTACTTTTTAATATGGGGATCTAGGCATTAAAGATTATTCTGATATTGCTACCTTTGCAAGCTAGACTGGGTAAAAGCATCAGCTGAACACACAAGATGTTTTAATATCCTCTCCTGTCATTAAAGCTGTGATGGGCTATATTTGTATCAGATTATCTGTTAGTCAATGGGGTCACCGTGATGGTTTTGTACTAGCAAACATGTGCATGAATGTGGCCAGGCCATCTATTTAATCTATTTAAAATCAGTTCAACCAAGAGACAATCTGACACTTAACTTCAAATCCCGAAGCAGTATTTCATCAGTCCTGAGAATAATTGAGCCTCTGATTCATTCCAAGTGCGGACAAATTTATGTGGAGCTCAGCTCAAGGCAGCAACACAGGTGTGGAGATGGCAGGGTGTTTTGTGTTCAGCGAAGAATAGATAAGGCTTGAGGTGCCTTGTTCTTGTTGTTTTCCTGAGCAGAGAGAACTCCGCTGGAGGCACGTCACCAAGTTTAATTTAGGAATTTAATTTCTATACACAAAAGAGGTCAGACAAGGAGGAACAAATTGACAGTCACAGCAGGCGAGTACTTGTCATTTCTTCCAAATGACTTTTAATGAGAAGAAACCCTTTGGCCCAGGTATGTCAAGTTGAAGGGTACTTTCCTCTGTGAGTAGTTAAGCTTTCAGCGTTGCCCACTGAGTGTTGTTGGCCTGCAAGCCAACAGCTGGTCGGCATGTTTGCAGGTCGGTCACCAGGCCAAACTCTGCCTTTATCTGAAGTAACTGGATTCTCTGGTGAAGAACAGGCTGGGCCATCCTCTGTGGAGATTACTGGGATGTGGACACTAGGCAGCAAACCCACAACACTGTCAGCCAAGTCAAATTGGTTGCTTTGTGGGAAATGATCCACCAGGACACAGATTTGTGACTGATTGTAATTTCTGATTTTAGACATTCATTTGGACAAACAGAGCACTGCAATCTCCTGCCAAGATGATGTGATATTCTGCCATGTGAAGTCATTGTTAATGGTTGGATTAAAATGCTTTTTAGTTAGCATGTTGGCATATGCAGAGTGGAGGCACTTTTTTGTGAAATGTGCAAGCCCTTTTCTCCATATTTCTCATAAATGTGGTTATAAAGATAGATCTTCCTAATTTGGGGTAGAAAGGTAATGAATTGGGGGTAAATCTAGAATTTGTGAATACTTACTAAATTACATAATCACTTACTTATCATAATAGGTTTAAAATACTCTCTTTTACGTCTCTCTGCAGTGACCCATTTCCCCCACAGGAATCGTCGTAATTTCTAATATCTTCGCCATGCCCTTAAACGTTCCCAAAAATATTCCCTAGTAATAGGATCAACTACTTCATGGAATGAGACTTTGTTTACCACTGTCCTTTTTACTGTTCTACTCCCTGAGTGTAAGTGCTGGTGATTACTGGAGTCCCCCTCATGGTTAAATGTTGAAGGACTCTTGCTAGGCAGTTTTCTCTTCCCTGCTCTGCTCAGCAGCAGCATCAGCAGGGGGAAACACAGAGTGAGGAGAGGATACGGCCCCTGCAGAAAAAAAAATGGCCCTTTGATTTTGGCTTTGGTCTCCCTTGGGCTGCCTCTGGGTTTGGAACAGATTTGGTTCAGTGCTGAGCACGGCAGCTTCTGCAGAGGAGGACAGTGGTCCCCCCCCCAACATGGATGTGTCATAACTGGTTTGAGTCTAGATAAGGAGACACCACTGGCTGGCTTGCTGTCTGGCTTATCTGGGGCCAGTTGTGACCTGGATACCTCCCCCTTCACACCAACATTTAACAATAAAGCATTTAAGCATGCCTCAGACATGAAACATGTTAGCCTTTTGCAAAGCAGTTTTTCTTGACAGGCCCCATTTTAGCATGAATTACTTGATTTGACATCCGGGCCACTGGGAGCATGCAGCTAGTATTGGGTGATGAATAGAAATTGAATAGACCAGCCCATTTGTGCCACTGTGTCTGCCACATTGCCCTCAAATGACTGTAACTTTAAATGAGATGTGCTCGTGCATAGTGGTGGACTAAGCTAGTCGAGCACAAAGTTGACTGTTCTTTATACAAGCTAAACCTTAAATGTGGTTGCTGCTACTCACAGCTGATTTTAAGTAGATCAAAAGCATTCATGACACACATTCAAAAATCCATTATATAGTTCTCACTCTATGTGGTGGCCTGACTCATTAATAAATCTGTTACTCAGAACTAAATTCCTAAAAAGCTGACATTTGGAGGTTGCCATTTTCAGGAAACCAGCATTACGATGAGAATGTGCAGACAACTACCTCAAGGCTGACTGATAGAGGCCAGTGTCTTGGATGTGCTGTACTCTGGTAATTGCTCTTTGTCCAGCTTATATTCACTCCTCTCATTTGGAGCTTTACTTCTGCGAGTCCTGATTGCCTCTCCTGTGTTCATTTGTCTTGAGCCAAGCACAGACGTGCAGCTTTGTCTGCTCATGGTATGATTCTGCATAATAACTACATCCATATAATAACAGCCAACCCCTTTGCCCCAAGTACATGCCACGGCCTCTTCTCCCCAGACAGTTTTTTTTTGTGCTTCATTAATACTTTCAATATTCCAGTCTTTATCTCTCTAATAACCATCATGAGTGCACTCCCACAGTACGTTTGTGTTTCCTTAGTTGCCCTTTTTTTCAGTGAAATTCAGTATTAGAGAAAGGAAGGTGACATTTTTTCCTTGTTTATCCTCAGACTTCCAAGTCCAAGGTTGACATGATACCAAAATGAATTATTTCCTCTAGAGTTGCCATTCCTGCCAGTATTATTATTACAAATGGAGTAGTTTATCAGTATGTTACCTTCCAGTGTCCTTCCTTTAGATCATTCTCATTTCACCTGTCACGAAGCCTGTAATGGGATTCACAAGTAAGACAGGCTGCATTTGACTGTAATAGGCTTTTGAAGGGAGCTTGTGTTCTGTGTTACATTTTTCTATGACAAGTAAAAGAGATTTACTGCCTGAGACAAATGTGATGCATTACATACTTAGATTAAATTGATCTTTCTAATAAAACAGCTTTATGTATACTAATGATATATATATATATATATATATATATATATGTTCAGTATACTACAATGCATATGCTGTAGATTTTAAGTGATTAGATTTTACATATTGTCACTCATTCAACATAAGTATAGGGACTATCTAGTATATTGTACGGCATGTTAATGGCTTTCAAACTGCTGCTTGAGAGCCAATCAGAGATGTTATATGTGGATAAGTTAATCATGTGGCATGAAGATGAGTGCTGTTACCTCTGTACTTGGTAAAATCCAAAACTAGCATTAGTGTTCTCAGAATACCACAGTACAAGGACGGATAGATCTGCCATGTTGTGTGTACATTTCACTGAAAAAAAGCACCTAAAGGGACATTTCTGTGGTATCACTTTTTAAGATTTAACATTCATTATTGCTCATTTCTCAGGTTCCCTTGAAATGTCTGTTGGCTGAGTTTTTCAATAAAAAAAGCATGTAAAATATGAGATTATTAAATGTAAGTTATTTCTATGTTGTTGTTCTGAATGTTTTAATATTGCACATTTCTGATTGCCACACAGGAAACAATTCCCATTGACATGACGGTTTCACAAGGTTCGATTAGATTATTGCTGCACTGAGTGTTTGTAGTGGCCCAAATGATGAACCTATTTTTGCCAGTATTTAAGACGTGAGGTCGGCACTTGTTCTCCAGGGAAGGGACAATAAGGATGATTAATTCTGGCAGACATGAAAGTAAGACCCACGGGTGACCCCTTTCTAAGACTTCTGTGCCTTTTAAGAGGAAAGCAAGCCACTTTGGGGTAGAGTCAGTGGAGGAGAATAATGGCTGCCTACAACTATCAATTATTTTCATTATCAATAAAACTGACGATCATTTTCTCGACTCATTGTTTAGTTATTTGGTCCAGGAAATGATAAAAAATGTTGATCAGTGTTTCAAGATGACATCCTCAAATACCTTGTTTTGTCCGCAACCCAGAAATATTCCATTTCCTTTCATATAGGACTAATGAAACCAGAAAATATTTACATTTACTGAAATTTTACTGAGATTTTGGAAACTTTTCTTAAAAATTGGCTCAAAACGATTAATCGATTAACAAAATAATAGTCAATTTATTGACTAACCATTGCAACTCTAAGATGAATGTTGTTCTAAAAGGGAAATTCTGGTTATGTGTTACATGTATTATTTTCCTAGTTTATACCATCATGTTGACTGTGTTCAGTTTTTATCTGTGCTTTTTTTAATATCAATTATTTAATACCAAAGCTATCATGTCAGTTGCAATGGATAATTCTCATGTTTGAAAGATGCAACAGTACTCTAAATGCCTTCTCATGGATTACCCACAAGCCAAGCCAAGTGTTGGCAAATCAATCTATAAAATATATTTAAACAATTTTCTGTGTCACCTACTTTTGTGGATGTGAGATTCCCCTTGAGCCTTGTTAAATTTTTCCTTGAAATATTTATGCAATTAAAAACTGGTCAGCTTTGTAAATCCTTACAAGTATTTTTCCTTGCACTCTAATGGCCTGAAAAAAAATCTACTGAACATACATTTTTTAATGGTTGATCCACAAGGCTATGAAGACTAGACTGCTAAAACTTGAGTAGAAAACTTCCTAAAACTTTTAACTGTATTTTATGCAGACATATGGACAAGTGGTCTAAATGGAGACTGCAGTTAGTAACTTTGAGGCAATAGAAAGATTGCAGGTTCTATTGCAGTGTGACTAATAAAGGGATTTAAACCAAGTTGTTGTTTCAGCTTTTGTTTCAGCTTTTGTTTCAGCTTTTGTCCAATTGGCACAAAGACACTGTACATAAGTGGTCATTAACTATACCAGTACTGTGAAGTAAGTACGGTAACACACCAGTAACTTCTTCATTTCTTGAGTGTCAGCTTTAACTCTACAGAGCACTGCAGTATCTCCCAAAGACAGTTCCCCAAAGACCTTGTGGGTGATAATCAGTCATTACCGCTCCTTCACTGAGTTATTTATTTCACCACATTTACACGGCAATTCATCATTTATTTATGTGACAGTTGTTATCTATTATGTTGTTCATTTCATGTGGCCAAGAATGAGAGATTTTATGGAACATTAGGCTTCCATGCATCTGATGGCGCTACACTGATTCTGTTTCTTCATCTCCCTTGGTCTGCAATCTCACAGGTCAGTTAATTGCAGGATATTGATACCAGCATTACGACCGCCACTGCAGCTAATATGATTCCTTAGCCATTTCAATATGTGGGATTGTGCTCTCCCAATAAAAAATGACATTTGAGCCACTGTGCAGAGCCCTCTCTAATAGGGTCTCGGATAAGAATGGTAATATGCGTTGGAGCTGGCAGAGGCACAGGCCGTGTTTTTGTTTATAAATAGCTCCAGCCAGCATTATTCCACTTCCAGTTGTCCCATAATCATCAATCACGCCGGCGCGCAGGCTTGCTTCTCCTGCTCACCAGAGAGGAGTTGCACTGTGAGCTGTGCCCTTGCACCTCCAACTCTGCAAGTACATGAGGTAGAGTGTGGTGAGTGGGACAGTGGGAGTTGGGGGTTGGGGAGGGAGGGGGGGGGGGGGTTGTTCCTGTGTGGTGATGGAGTGAGTTATGGCAGCTTCACCCCGGCTGTTCAAAACCCTCCTCCTCTTTCAGGTCATTACATGCACTAATGTCCAACATTTCACTTCTTCAACACATTTAGAAGCACACACATACACTCCCTCTGCATCCCCGATCAGAAACAGGTGGGAGGTTAATCATGTGATGCGCTCAGAGGATGTGGGATGGGTCAGAAACAACTGTTTGCTCAGGTTTCATTTGTCTCTGTCTCTGTATCTGCCTTTTATCTCTTTCTTTGGAGGAGCTTTACAAGAGCTCCCAGCTTTGAGGACACTGCAGGGGAAAGATCCTAAAGAGATGATGAGGGCCATTTTGTTATCTCACACACATGAACAGATGTACTATCATTCAATTATCACACACATTTTTTACCACACACTTGGAGATACATGTAAGAACACATGCACACGTGCATCATCTCTCTTTGTTGATCCTTGTTCAAACTCTGTACTGCAGCTATACACACACATTCACACACAAATATCCCATTGTTACCATGGCAGTTGCAAAAACACAGTAGGAATCCTGTTGATCCTTAACAAAATGGTTATATAACTATTGCGGCACTAAGTCTTGTATCTTATCTAAGCCTGCCTCTGTGTTTCCTTTCAGCCTGGCTTTGCTGCTTTTCAACAGCTCTTCACATCTACTGTACCTCCCACAAGACACCACTGAGCACATGAAGGACATTTGTAATTGGTGATAAGCAATTGTTTGATTGGAAAAGGAAGAGAGCCTTTCTGCGGTTGTAATCAACAATATCCTCCTGGTACAAAAAAAAATTGTGAGCTCTCATCACTTTCAAATCTTAATCAAAATCTCCATGCTGCAAAAAGAATTTTACACTTAATTAAATGCATCCTACTTGAGAAGCACACCCACCTGGCATCCACATCCTCTGTCCCTTCCTCCCCTTGTTCCTATCCCAAAAGCCTGATATGTGTAACCTGATTCTGAACCTCACCTCCCGGAGTTCCTTGGCCACATCCTTGAGCTCTTTGAGGATACCGTCCAGCTGGTTGATCACCATCTTCATGTGGCTGCGGATGCGTTCTCTCGGGCTGGGGGTCTCAGAGGTGTCCCGGGCCGGAGCTCTGCTGAGGGACATCCTTTACAGGGCGACGTGGGGCCAGTGGCCAACAGGCTGAGGGCGTGGGGGAGCCGAGTCGGGGTCCATGTCTTTGGCTACAAGGAGCCTCAGTGCTACTGATCCGAACAGGGGCCCCGGCCACGCAGGGAGACCTCAACATCTTAAAAGCACCTGGGCAGCCAAAACACCTTGCCTCGCCCGCACACTCGGCACAGGGTCACACTCTGACATCCATGCTCTCTCGTAGACGCTTCCAAAAACAAAGAGAAAATGAGCATGGGGAAAGTCAAGCGCTGTAAATCCATGGAAAAGATAGAGGCAAAATACATGGGCTAAAGCTGGTATGAAACTCTTACATAATCGTGTTGAGCCAACTCATCTCATGTGTCAGTGTGTACATTTGAAATTGTTCCCGAGGAGATGCTATTTAAATCGCCTGTCTATACAGGGAAGAGACTTTTTCCCTCTTCCACTTGTCCTGTACAATCTTTTTTACTTGTGGGACACAGTGACATAATGGCAGGCTGACATACAAAAGTGAAAGCAGAAAAGGGGTTCGTATTAACCCTTTTATAGAGAAAGCTATCCAATGTAGATAGAAAAATAGAACTCCCAGCTGTGGCTCAATTTTCAAAATGATCGTGTTCTACATTATTGGCCAGCGGGGACAAGATTTGCATTCTAAATATAGTCCTTCAGTGAGGCTACTGTCTTTTAAGGGAGATAGGACACATCCAGTTTGGGAAATAAAGGGGAATATTCCTGTGTGCAGTGTGACGTTTTCTCCTCCAGGAAAAATAAAAAGAATGTCAGTAGAAACTCACATCAAAATAAACTTTGCTTCACATCCATTTTCTTTCCATGTGATGACTTACTCATGTTGTCCTTCTTTTGTTGTCCATAAAAGGGAGGAAGGTAGGTGCGAGTCTTTTCACAGAGCGTCCAATCTCCCCCAAAGCAGAGCTTATTCCAGGTGGCGTGGGATCAGAATGAATTGATTTCCAAGCCAGCGGAACGTGACTTGTGATGAGAATTTGTGGAGGGATAGAATTTGTGGAGGGATAACAAAAAAATCATGGTGTCCATGAGACACAGTTACAAGAGGCTGGAGGGCGAATGAGCACCGTCCCCTGGAATTTGGGTGGCAGCCTGTCTAATGCCACGGCACTCTCCAAGTCCTATCAGAAAACACTGACCCACAGCAGTCCACAGGGGTGTGCCCAAAAAAACCAAGGGAGCAGAAAGCAAAAAGGATTCTCTTCTCTTCTTCAGTTGTTGCTAAGGGAACCCAGTCTGCCTCCTTGTGCTGTGATTGGATAATTATTTTACTTCTTATCCGTGTAGTGTATGTATTCTCTTTGGACCCTTTTCAGAGAGGCAGAGAGCTCTGTGTCATCCAGCAGGACAGGATAAATCCTAAGAAAGCTTCCCAGAGGAGGCCTGGAGAACAAGCAGGGGGGAGAGCTTCTCGCCAAATAATGGGCGATGCCACTGCCACGGGGCGCGCTGGCCAATCACACATGGCACCTGGACAGACGGGAAGGAAAGCAATCACTTATTCTCTCATGTCTCATCCTCCCTTCCCTTCCATTCATCCTGCTTTCTCGAAATCGTAGCAGCATAAGAAGGAACAGAAACAGAGTAAGGGAGACTCAGACATGGACAGGAATTAACAGCGCTGACAATTTCTAGCTGCCGTTAAAATGCATCTCTTGCTTCAGCATCACCTGCCTCACCTCCACACACACACACACACACAAACTCATATACACACATACACACACGTCAGATCACACACCTACTCACCTTTCCTGTGCATCACTTTGCTGTTGCTATGCCCAGAGCTCTCTGTCCACGCACAGCAGGATCATTCAGGCTACACACAACCTGCTGGTTCTTTAGCTCTGTCACACACACTAACATCATCTCTTCTCTTCCTCTCTTTCTCTCTCTGTCTCACCCGCAGAACCCCCCCCCACACACACACACACACACGCATACACACACACACACACTCAATTCTCTCCCTCCCTCCCCTACTTACTGTCTTGAAAGAGAGAGAGAAGCTTCTGTCAGCAGGGTTATTTCACTCTGAGACTGTGGCTCATCAGAGGAGGAGTAGAAGTGGAGGATGAAGCTGTGGAGGAGGAGGAGGAGGAGGAGGAGGTGGCGGTGGAGGCAGGAGGCATGAGATGGGAACGATGAATGGCCCTGATAGCGCTCTGAGAAGGGAGAAAGGGAAGCTGGAGATGACTAACAGCCAGAGCGGCGAGGAGAGCTCCTGCTCGGGATTGTGAAGCCGCAGCAGCCGCTACCATCACTCAGATAACTGTGCTGCCGAAAACACGCCGCCCGTCATCCCTGTCAGCGTTCGCCTGTATCGTGAGGCAGCAAGACTGAATGGCAAGAGCTTCTGCTGTGAAAAAGGAGCTGTGTGATTCCTATGACAGCCTCTCCCTTTCTGTCTATCTGCCTGTTTTCGTCTCTCTCTCCCCCCCTCTTTCTGTCACTCTTGCTCTTTCCCTTTCTCCGTCCCCGTCTCTCTGCCCCTGCGCCCTCACTGTGTCCTCGCTGACTGCCGGATGAAGGGAAGCTGATGCCAGAGTTTATCGTGGGGCTCAGGCTCCTGCCAGCACCACTCGGCTGTTCTGCTTGGCTCTGTGGAGGAGGGGCTTGCTGCTTTAAAGGCACAGTGTAGCATACTGTCCCTCCTCTGCCTCACTCCTCTTCTGCCTTCTCCTCTCTGCTGCTGGCGTCTGCACTCCCTCACTATCTCCTCTCACACTGCCTATCTAGCCTTTGTCACAGTTCTATCAAGGGTGTTATCTCTCTTTTAAATCAAGATGAAGTCTTCCTCTGCCTCCAGCCAAGCAGTCTCTGGGGACGGGGTGTCCAAAAATCCCTGGCTGTTACATCATTAATATACAAAGCAGGTTGGTGTTTGATGACCTCATCTGACTGAGAGACAGAAATAGGGAGGGAGGGCCAGCATGACTTTTTCTCTCCCCCCGTCCTCTTCATCAGCATTTTTTTTAACACAACAGCCCTGCATAACCCCACCAGAGGCAATTACCCTGATATGAAATTAGTTTTCTCAAGGAGATAATGTAACACTAAAGCAAATTCATAATGACAACTTCTTGAGCAATGCACGCCAGTTTCCAGAGGGTTTTGGCAGATAACATTACTGCACAGCCAGAGGCTCAGTGCATTCCTTAGCATAATTGTAAAGAGAAATGCAGAGTGGTTTCAGGTTAGGTACATCTTCCATGCAGATGAATTTGTTCTGAGGTCCTATGTGGTTTCTACAACTAGGATCACAGACGTTATGCTGATGCTGTTAGGTTATTGGGGGAATATTCTTCCAGTATAATAAATTCTCTTTTGCATGTTTTCTTTGATTAATAAATAATGGAGTTGGCTTTTAAAAAATATAATAAAGAAATGCCTCATGTTCTATGTTATCCCCTTCCAAGTACCCAGCCACATTGTGTCATCTTTGGACTTCTTCACATTTTAAATATGTTATCGCATTCCCAATCACATTGTGGCTCAGTGTGGAGTGCAATGAGATCTTCTGTCTTTCCTTGCATTTATTCATGGCTGCTGCAGCGTTGCTTCTCACAAACTGTTCCATCCAAGAAACAGCTGTCCTTGAGCATGCTTCCTTTGTAGCTTCGCTGCTTAGTCTCTCTGCACACATGGGAGGCTCCCTTCTTAAAACACAGCAACAGTTTGCAGCATTGTTTTTTTTTGCCGTCGTTTCCTTTATTCTTGACATTGCAAAATACTATTTCTTTGGATATTCATGCTGTATTAAATAGAGCTACCCCTAAAAGAGAGAACGTAAACTAAATGACCTCTCAGTGGAAAGGCCCAGGTGCACAGTACAGATAGCTCCATGTCAGTGATGCCTTCATTGGAAGGGAACTGGATTATTTTCCCCTGTAAAATATATATTTTTAATGCTAAGGTCATCCAGACTCGTGAGTTTTACTAGGAATCTGGAGTGGGTCCAGCAAAATATTGGTTCCACTTAATATTTCTGCCTTGGATTTATTGTGCCATGCCGTTTATGGAGACGTTTTATAGAACGTAATTTTTTTCTCGTCGGGCACAGGCTCACAAACAAGCACAAAGATGCATAAACAAACGAATACACACAGGTACACATAGGCACATACCCACATACACACACATAAAATACACACACATAAACACCAGGCTGGCCATTCCTATCCAGAGGAAACTATATTGGTAATTGGGTACCATAAGAATAAAGCCCAGGAGAGATTTTATATGGCTTTCATTGTTTACCTCACAATAAGCTATCATACTCCTACTTATTTGATACAGCAGGGATCAGTCTTTTTTATTATTGTTCTTTGTTTTAGCTACCTTCCCTGCAGTTTCTGTGTTCACAGCCGCTGATACAAGATGACGGAATTTTTTGACAGGATTTTTTTTAAGTAATAAATTTGAGAGAGGCGAATAGCAACGATCAATACAGACACCCTATATAGCTTTATATTTTATTAAAATATCATCAATGACACGTTTCTTTCATATGCCTTTTTCAGAACATGACTAGTGTTAACAACAACTTGCATTACGAGACAATGAAGGCAATGACCTAATTCAACACAGGTGTACAGCAGGCCACATCCAATAGGGTGTAAATGCTCAGATAGCCACAAGAGGTAAGTGAACGAACAGAAACAGAGACTCAGGCTCAGTAACTACATCAAATATAATATAGTACAGGAATACAAGGATACAACTGCTGTAGCGATGACATTATAAGAAAATGTAAATCTGATTGATGGTGTGTCATCTTTTTTAAATGTTTGAATCACCAAAAGGAATTGGTTATTTTGCAAAGAATATTGACATCACACTCATTTCTGCAGGGTAAATATAAGGCTAAAGCTTTGCTTAGCTTAGAAAAAAACTAGAAATCAGATGAAACAGCTGGCCTGTCTCTGTCCAAAGGTAAAGTTAAAAAGATTAGCTCTCATTATTGTACATACCTGTGCATGAGCATCCTAGAAAGTCATTGTTACTAATGCCACCAGGACCTCTAAAGCTCACTGAACAACATGTTATATGTCCTTTGTTTAATTAATACAAAAAACAAAGTGTAAAAATGGCCATTCTGGTGTTATCAGAGGGTTATGTGCCTATTTGAGATTATTAACTATTTCTTGGCCAGGTGCAGTAACCTTACAGACATTTGCCAGACGACCAGTTGAGAAAAACTTTTTTTGTTTGTTTTACATAACAGAATGTGGAAGAGGGAATTTTTTAATAACTGTTTGGCAAAAATTGTATTTCGTCCTGCAGGTGTAAACATAGACTATTTCCAGGAGGACAAAACATTTTTTGAACTAAAGGCATAGAGATATGAGATATCCACACATGAGCATTATACACTTTAAAAACTAACAACATTAAAATCTTTGCATTGTGAATGATCTGTGCGCGACCACATTTCCCTGCAGCCTCAAGGGTACAACCACCCCTCCTGCAGCAATACATCACTCTTTCCTCTTCACTAATTAGCTCTCATTCAGTCCTCAGTACTCTCGATTCTGTTCACAAAGGTGCAGACACACAGTTCCTCCTGTCTTCTACATGGGATGCTCTGACGTGCTTAAAACAAAACCATGTTTGTCATTTAATCAAGACTCTTTGGCAATGAACTCATCATTGAACTTCACGGTGTAATTCCTTTGCATAAATGCCTGTTCCGTGGTGGACTAGGCCAACTTTCATATATGTAGCCTCTCCGACAGTGAATGATTGTTAACTTATTTTTTTGGGGTTTAGATTATCAAACAAAGAAGCATAATGTTATGCTGTTTAGCACCCAAACTTGCTACGAGTATGTTGGACTCCCAGCAGTACATAAACACTGTCTAATGGTTGAAAGTCCCATATCCTGATCATCATCAAAAACTAAGCTGGTTCCAGGGACATGAGTCTTTCCTGTGAATTTCAGCTAAATTTGTTCTGAGATATTTTCTGAACAAACAAGCAAGCAGATAGTGGAGAAAACAATACCCTCTGCCCACTTTGTTATGACCGAAGCTACATTTTTTGGAATTACCCCTTTAATTAATCTGCATTCATTATGCTTTTCCTCTCCTGGCCATTGTGTGGCACTGTGGTGTAGTTGTGACATGTAGCTTTTTTCTTTGCTCTGACTGAGGACTAAAATGGTGGGCAGAAAAGTTGCATTTTTGGTATTCGACTGATGCACTGAATTATTAATTGCCACTTGACATGACTACTGTATGGAGAAATGAAACGATAACATGATGCAGAGTCAAAGGGGGATTTATTGTAGTTTTAAATGCAGATTCAACACATTCATAAATAAATTAAGAAATCCCTGGCAGGCACTTTATGTCTGGCATCATTTATTTAAAAGTATGTATAGTCAAATGATTTTCACTGATAAACTACACTCTCACTGAGAGGTTTAAACATTTTTCCATATAATCTCTGCCATCATAATTCCATTGTTGAATTTTTGGCTTTATGATGGCTGAAACTGAATGATGATTTACAATCCAAAGGAATTGGAAGGCACATCTGACATCTACAATATGCATGGCCAAACATAGACATCATACCATGTTTACAATTTCCAGTTGTTCTTGATTTCACACGGACAAACATTAAGGGACAGAGAGCTCAGAGGCCCAGCCTGTTGTACAATGACACCAGTCTCTCCTTTTGTCTCTCTACTGACCTTTGATATTTCAGTCTGCATCCTGTGTGTATTTGTGTATTTGTGTATACGTGTGTGTGTGTGTGTGTGTGTGTGTGTGTGTGTGTGTGTGTGTAGAGAGAGAGAGAGAGAGAGAGAGTGAGGCACAGAGAGAGTTTTTTTTTCAGCAGTCGTCCAGCATGCAGAGGAGCAGAGGCTGTCTCAGACCATAACACCATGTGATGGATCAGTGCTCTTACACAATGAAATGAAGCTTAAGTGTTTGATTGATTTCTCATTTACTTTCCTCACCAGTGGTGGATATATAGTCAGTGCATGCAGCTCCACTGGGGCCCCTGGTCTGAAAGGGTCTTTGGTCGATATAAAGCTTAAAGGCATTAAAATAATCGTAGCGAATTACCTTAATTTGGTATGAGGAAGTAGCCGATTTGCACTCATTTTCAGAAATAGTGTATCAAATAAAAGAATTAAACTTGGAATTATTCATACATTATTTATTATCTAGTAATTAAAAATACAATCTAAAAGTTGCTACAAAGTTCTTGACTGTTGCTACAAAGTGTAAAGTGACTGTATATATCATATACATAAACCACATAATCAAGCTCTTTATAAAAGAAAGATTTTTTAAAGAACCTACACACACAACTAACAGCTACTAAGCTTAAAAATTACTGAATAAATTCAACCATGAATAAATATGGATAACGAGCTTAAGGGGACTGTAAAAAACAAGTTGGGAAGCCAACTCAAAGCCAACTGAACAAGTCACCATCAAGTGCGGCATATACCAAGGTGTTGCTGTTCTGCATAGACAGAAGGTGGCTACGGATACCGGTTCTGAAGTGAAAAAAACATCACTCACCCCCTCTACATGGATGACATCAAGCTGTGTGCCAGGAATGAGCAAGACATCGACTCACTGATCCACACTACCAGGATCTACAGCAATGACATTAGAATGTCATTTAGACTAGACAAGTGTGGTCAGATGGTATTAAAAAGAGGGAAAAATATCAGAATTGAAGGGATTTAACTACCAGAAGCCAACATTGCAGATGTTTAGGACAGATACAAATACCTTGGGATCCCACAGGCAAAAGGAAACCATGAGGAGGCAGCAAATAAGTCCACTACAGCCAAATACCTGCACAGAGTAAGGCAGGTCCTCTAGAGTCAGCGGAATGGGAAGAACAAGATCCGAGCCATCAACATATATGCCCTGCCAGACATCAGATACCCCACTGGTATAATAAACTGGCCAAAGGAGGAGATAGAGGCCACTGACATCAAGACAAGAAAGCTTCTTACAATGCATGGAGGGTTTCACCCCAGATTGAGCACCCTGTACACTAAGCGGAGCAAGGAGGTTGAGGGCTACTGAGTGTCAAGATCACTGTCCAGGATGAAATAACAAGATGCAGGCAGGAACAGCGGCATACATGAAATGCCATAACCAGGTAGCTGGCATAGTGTATAGGAACATCTGTCATGACAATGGGCTGTAAGTCCCAAGGTCAAAATTAAAGACACCTCGTAAGGTAGTTGAGAAGGACAAAGCTTAGATTCTGTAGGACTTCAAGATCCAGACTGACAAACTGGTGATGGCAAACCATCCAGACATTGCATTGACTGACAAACCGCAGAAGAAGGCAGTGAATAGATGTAACAATCCCAGTGCCAGCAACATCAAGAAGGAAGAACATGAAAAGCTTGAAAAATCCAAGGACTGAAAGAGGAGCTAGAAAAGATATGTAAAAGCAACAGTGGTGCCAGTAGTAATTGCAGCACTGTGGGCTGTGACCCCCAAACTGGGAGAGTGGCTCCAGCATGTACAACATCTGAGGTCTCTGTCCAGAAGAGTGCAGTCCAAGCTATGATAAATGTTCTGATAAATGTTCTTTGAAATAGCATCCTTAGGAAAACATGCATGAAACTGTGTGTGAACAAATTATCAATTGTGCTACTGAAAAATAGTTTTAGGTCCTTACACCAAATAGTGAACCAGCTAAAGTCAGAGATTTGGGGGAGTTATGCTAGTAGCAGCTAATATAACTGCATAGCTATAAGGAATACTGTAACTGTAACCTGCTTTTCTCTTACAGAGCACAACCATGTCATTTACAATGCAATTAATGACAGCTTATTAAATACTGTAAGTGAACACACTCCCCAGACTCGTAAAACCAGTGCAACGTTAACTAAATAAAAGTGTGACGTTGCATAATCAACAATAAACCTGTCTGTTTTTAACTTACAGTGCACAACCATGTAGCCTAATGTACAATGCGTCTACAATTAATGACTTATCATAAGCTTATAAACAACTGTAAGTCAACAAACCCTGCTAACTCTCAAACCCATTGTAAAGTTAACTGTAATAAAACTGTAAAGTTACATGGTCAACAATAAAGCTGTAATCTGTTTTTAACTTACAGAGCACAACCATGTAATGTGCAATGCAGTTAATGACAGCTGATAAACTACTGTAAGTCAACACATCCCCCAGACTGTCAAAACAATAAAATTGTAACCTGTTTTTAACTTACAGAGCACAACCATAATGTGCAATACAATACAACAGACAGCGTAAACTACTGTAAGTCAACACACCCTGCAGACTCTCAAACCAGTGTAACGTTATCACTAAAGAAAACTGCAAGATTAGATGATCACCAATAAACCTGTAACCTCTTTCTAGCCAATAGTAATAATTACCATGATGGCAGCCAGCGAGACGTAAATGATTACCTTAATCGACTACCACAAGTTTGGCAAGTAAATAAATGCTCATTCATCTTTTCATAACGAACAACAGTCGGAGTTAACCTCCCGTAGGTCGTAGTTGAAGCAAGTAGCAAGCTAACATTAGATGGCCAATGCTGAGCTAAACAAATTTTATGATGAACGGCTCATCAGCTGCCCTGTTTGTTGTCCTCTCTCACATGCGGCCACAGACAGCAGATACTTTGTAGGCTGGGTAAAGATAACGGAGGTAGGGGAATAACAGCAAGCAATAACCTTCCTGAAAAGTACACATCCCGCAACTCGAGTCCGAGTCGAGTCTGAAGTCTTTTGAGGAAGCGTCTCAAGTCGAGTCTGAAGTCACTGTGTGTGCAACTTAAGTCTCTAAATTGAGTCCCCATCTCTGGCTAATGTGACGTTGATCCACAAGAACGGATGAAAAGCAGACGTTCCAAAATTCCACCAATGAAACAACAGTCAAACTGTCCAAAACTAGATTTGCACAAGAGATAAATTTTAAAAGGCTCAGGACTTCCTGACTTCCTATACCTCACCCTTCCAGTGGTTTGCCATTGCAAAGCTCTTAAAACAGCAGCAAGAAGTGTTCAGCTTTCATTGACACCAACTTAAAGCACAAACACACGTCGAGCCAATTGGTTTACTGTGATGTCAGCGCTGTCGGTCACGGTTTGGCCCTGCTTATTGTGGGTCAGCGTGATTATCTCTTGCTGTGAGGATGCAGTAGAAATAGAATGTGCCCAGCATGCAAAGACATGCTGTGCCTACCATTATGTATGCTTCGACTACCCCAAGGATTGAAAGCCATAAGCAGAGAGAAACCTGAACGCATCAACATTCTTCCATCAATAACTGCCATTGGTTGATGTATGTCTTGTTAATTTATTTATGTCTTGTTAATTTATTTATTGTTGTACTGGAAATCCATGTTGCTGTTACATTCACTCAAACATCCCCCCAACTTCCCACCACCCCACACCCCTGTGATCTGTATCTGCAAAGTAGATTATTAACAGAAGCCAGCAAGAAGTACTAAAGCATAAATTAAAGACATAACATGAGTCAAGAGCAGATTCTTACTCAGAAATGCAAAAATAAATTTGTTCTACTTGAACACCTGAGAGAGATAAATCTTTGTTTCATTACTTTGTTTGGTTAACAAATGTACAGAAATCCTTGTTCCTTGTTGGATTGTCTGACATTGGACCTGTATAATGCTTGGATGCTTTGGACTAGTTTGAATATTGCTGAAATAGTTGAGTGCCGATTAAGTTTAAGTCAATTGCTAGCAGGTCATCACATTATATGTTCATATTTCTTTGTGATGGCAGACTTTCTATGCTGCATTTATGGACTCATTTGCCCTGATTATGCTTCTGCATGGGCTTTATCTTGCACTGTAGAAGGTGGTAGAAAAATGTACATCATCAGATGTGCATCATGTGAAAGCAAAATCCAGCCTTTTATCAGGAAGATAAAGGGGGGAAGGATAGCAGTGAAATTCAACACTGCAGGTCATACAAAATACCTTCAATATAAGGTTGCGCAATCTATATGTGTCTAAATGATTCAGCCATTGGATTTAAAATGACATTGTGCTTTGTCCATGGTAGGCATCATTTTTGACTGCAGTGGTAAAATGGTTGATTCACTCGACTATTTTCTTCGTTATCTTGCATTTGTAGTTTAGAGAATTTACAGAAATTACCACAATTTGTATCATGAGGAAAACTTGTCAACACCTGTAGGTCAGAAGCCATGTGGATAACATAGTCAAATAGCTCCTGTCATTTTAACACACCTAAACCAATCATGTTAAAGTGCTGCGAGCAGCTCAGGTTACATCATCTTTCTCTCTGTCTCTCTCTCGCTCACACACATAAACACACACACACATACACATAAACACATTCCCTGTAGGTCTGCGTGTGTATTTGTAACAAGAGTTGCTAATTTGCAGGTGCAACTATTATCCCTACTCTACTGAACAAAAGCATAGTGTAACCAACTCTGCATTTACTTTAGCTGTGTCAGTTGGCATCTCTTAAACTGGCACAGCACTTGAAACTGGTTGAAGGAATGTCACTCAAAAATATTCTCAATATTCATGCAGACCAGGGAGATTTTTACAAATCCTCTCAAATTGTGCTAGGGATAGGACATAAAGGTTCAAATTCATAGAAAGATTAGGAAAAAACATAATCCATGGTAACATGTAATCCCATAGTGTTTTTGCACTGTTTGGTCCTCTTACCAAGCATCAGTACTTTAACAGTCAGCTCAGTTTTATCTGTATTTTTCAATCTGCTCTTTCCTCACTTCCCCTGCGTGCTCACTTTGCTCAGGATGCCCTCTCTGTCTCCTTGTGAAATGCTAAGTAGTCGTCCCTCTTTAACCCTGCCCTTCTCTCAGAAGGTAAAGTATCTTTGGTGTGCTGTTTGCCAAGAGCTATAAACAAGTGTAACAGAATTGCAGAGGGGTTAGCCGAGATAGCCAACTGCACATCTCCCATCACCCCTGGCTCCCCAGCCATGTGCTAACAACCCAGAAGCATCATTGCAAATTCATAACGAGTCGCACCAATGTGGGTGTCGCACCAATGTGGGTCCTCTCTTCTGCCTGTACATCTTTTTCATTGCTGCCACCCCCCCCTTTTCTGTATTTCAAAAAACAGCAAAGCTCCTCTTTTCACCCTTTTCACACGCTTTGTTTTAGCTATGGAGTGATACATCTTTGTGGGGAGTTGCACACGCACAGTTCCTAGTTAAGGACTACTAGGCACTCAGAAGCAGAGAAGGGCTGGTCAACGAGAAGATGGTAAACAGCTTTGATTCAGCTGTAGGCTTCTTGTTGCCGACCAGCTTGGCAACACAGACTGGAGCAAGAGTTTCAGAGTGGTGAGTTATTAATCTGTAACAAAAGTATTTTTCATCCATAAAGTTTTAGCTGAACTCTGTCTCTACATCACAGTAACTACTTTATGTCCATTGACTGCCTGGAGGGTAGCTAGTGTTTGGAAGGGAGAGGAGAGGTGTGATGGAGCTCAGTGTTTTTCCACTGCTGTTTTTGAAGGCGTGTTGGACTAGCTGCTTGGCGAGCGTTATTTGAGGCGCATTTTGCTTCCATGAAAGGGAAGTGGCTGGACTACAAACAAGCTGTTTTCAGGCAGTTCAGAGCAGAGTTTTCAATGGGAGATGGGAACTCCCTTTGGGGTGAACTTTGGGCTTTTTCAATTTGCAAACCTATTACATGTAAAAAAGGTATATAACTTAATAAAGGAGAAGGAAATAACCAAAAAGCATAATACCACCTCTTTAAGAGTCTGTATAAAAGTTGTCACTCATTAAGATCAGAAATGTGATGTATACATTTTTAAAAGTCTACCTCTATATCTTGGATGGTCTGGACATTAATAAATTGTATGCATTGTATTGAGTTTTAAATAGTATGCCAATATGCCATCCTTTCAGCAAGAAATGCAGTAATTGATCTTTAATGCTTGTGTTGACAATAGTAAACAGGGAAATGCTGTACATTAAATGCATGCTTGGTTTCCTGATAACATATAACTTTGCTGTGATACAGATCAATCCTTGAGACTGTTTTCCTAATCGGCATTGACAGAAGTCCTAACAGTACATCACACCCAGCCTTCAGGTGCTGGCTAATGATGCCTTTTTAATTCCTCAAGAGGAGTCATTAGTTGATTCAGATATATATGGGGTCTGAAAAGGAAGATGCATTCAGGCAGAGGAGGATTGCTCAGATAAATGTGCCAGTGAAAATATGAATATGAAAATGTGATCCAGGAGCTGAATTATTCAGCTCGACCCTGATGCCTACTGCCAGTCTTGTTTCATTGCCTAAGGCAACCCAAGTTCCTCTCTCAGTGCCATGGTCTGGAGTCTAGCAGAAGACACCAGAGGAAGACTGCTATCCTGTAGTTCGTGGCTCTTGTGGAGTAACAGTCAAGATCTGGCGTAAGAATGGAAGCATCTACATATTACATGAGTCAATGGATCAGTTCACTATGATCTCAAACTCACTTCAGGATCTCACTTCATAAAAGTAAATGCCCAGCCTTGCTGTTCTCCCATGGAAAGATCTTTTTTGTGATTAAAGTTTGTATGATATTCATCTTCATGGTTTGTATATGAATCTGTCGCAGTACAAACATAACCAAACTCCCATCTGTTTAAATGTATTTATTTTAATTTCCTTGATTGAAGTAAGTTAAAATTCAATATTTTATCTATGTTTATTCATTGCCGTTAAAATCTATTGACATGTCTTGGTTTAAGACGACAAGACTCCAAGAGAAACAGAGTCAGATCAATTAAGACAAAATTGAAAAAAAATGTATTTTTTTATGTGTGTGTGTGTGTGTGTGTGTGTGTGTTGTGTGTGCTCAATATCAATCAATATCAGTTTTATTTATATAGCACACTTAAAACATCCAAGGCTGACCAAGGTAATGTACAGGTTAAAAATACAGCAATAAAACAATAATTACAAAGTAAACGCACAGCAATAAAACATTAATTAGAAGTATATGATATATAATGATATTAATTGACCAAGTATAATAACTTAAAGTGTTCAAGAGTCTGAGGCAGTTCTAATATGGCAGGTTGTTCCACATGTTAGGGGCAGCTACACCAAAGTTCTCTCTTCTCTGTTTTGGTTTAGGAAGTTTAGGTTCATCCATTTTTGATGACAGTGACAGTGAGTCCTTTGTTTTTAAATTTAGAGTCAAATAAATTTGTATGTTGTCTGCAAAACAGTAGAAAAAGACCTCAAACTTCTCAAAAATGGATGCCAGGGGGAGCTTATAGAAACAAAATAGGATAGGGCCCAAGACAGATCCTTGAGGGACACCACAGGTAAATGGGCCCTTTCAAAGGAATAATCACTGAGGTGGACAGAGAAACCCTTAGGTAGGATCAAAACCACATAAGTGCAGTACCTTTAATTCCTACACAGTTTTCCAAACGTGACAAGAGGATTGAGTGGTCAAAAGTATCAAAGGCATCACTCCTGAATCAATAATTAAAATCAAGTCATTAAAACTTGTGCAGTTTCAGTGCTGTGACTGAAATTGGACTAGAACTTTTTATAAACATTATGGTTAATTAAACATTTTTGTAGCTAGGTAAAAACTACTTTCTTCAGGCCTTTAGATAAGAAAGACAGTTTAAAGATGGGTCTGAAGTTAGAAAGAACAGAGGGGTTGAGATTTTCCTTTTTTAACAGGAGCTGCACAACAGCATGTTTAAAGGCAGACGGAACATAACCAGAGAAAAGACAGGTATTTATCAATGGCAATATACATGGTCAAATAATGTCAAAGACTTCCCTAATTAGAAGAGGAACAGTATGGGTGTATCCTCCTATACACAAGCATTATGTTCTGACTTACATGTTGTTGTAATACAAATCTAATTGGGCAATGCAAAGCTGTCAAAAATATGTTGTAGATAAGAGCACTTCACATTATCTGTGGTTAGTGTTGATTTAACAGTATATCTTATTTTTATACATTCATTTGTACCAAAGGAAGTACGATAATTACCTGGGTCTTGAAAGTTGGATCATCGTTTTAGCCACTCGTGGCTGTAAGCATGACAATGTTGGTCTGGTGGTCTTTAGTTGGTTGGTCATTCCACCAAAATTTCTCTGCCATAAAAAAAAATAGAACAGACAATTCTGGTCCCCATTTACCATAAACTTTGTTGAGCCTCTTACTTTTCCACATGCTTCATCGCCAGATAAAATTTGACTTTGGTTTAAATTTCTGCACAACTAATGACATTCATATCAACTTTAGTTGTGCAGTGTTTAGTAGCAAGTGTTAGCATGCTAACATGTGGTAAACATGTAGCTCAAAGCACTGCTGTGCTTAAGCCTCACAGAGCTTGAGACGGTCTTGTTTATGCCCAGATAAAATAACAATCACACATATTTTAGGTGTGCTTTATAACTTTAGACAGAAAATATATGAAAAACAAAAACACCACCATTTTATAAATACTTACAACAATGTTATAAGAGTAATAATAAAAGTAATAATGAAACGTGTCTTTACTTTTATACAAATCACGTTCGCTATGGTTAGTACAGCTCCAATCCAAGAGTCTCGGTACAGCAGATTTCAGGCCGAGCGGGTCCTCCGCCCTCTGATTCTCCCCACTCTCATCAACACATCACATAGACAGAGTGCTGCGCCCCCCCTATCCCACCCATCCCTCGTCACTGACTCATCACAGCCTCTCAACATGTGTCAGGCTAGCCAGCGGCCTCCATCTGTCTCCCCTAGAGTCAGCCAGCCATGTCCATCCCAGAAAACCACACAGGAAGAGAAAAAGTAATTCTCAAGACAAAGTGTGTTATGCCATGCAGTCGTTCCCCTTGAAAATGAGAACTCCATTTGGGGAGCGGGGGTAGTTTAGCAGGCAGTCCGCTTTCCTGTGTGTCAGAGAGGCTGAGAAACATGGCCCCGGCCGTGGAGAGCTGCATGGCTGTAGATAGTGAGAAGAGATTTGTCATCCTGAGCCACATGCTGACATGCTGTTACTTCTTTAATATAGATGAACAAACGCACACAAGCTGAAAGTACACATACACAAGCACACCTGCACAGACAAACATACATATATAGCATGTATACATTAAATCTATGCATATTGTTATATAGTTCAGTGACCTTTATAACAATTTGCATAAATAGACATAGGTTTCTTAAGATTATCAAGGTTATTCAAGGTATAATGAGACATTTGGAAATTTAACTAACTCAGCAACAAGTTAAATCTGCTCAAAAATTATTTTCTTAAATACTTAATGCAACTGCTCACAGCTGGCAGTTTTGGAAAACAAAGAGCTATCACGCCATGTGCTACCCACTACCTCTGATACAATGTCTCTTTCTTTCTCACACACATATAAAGCTCACAGACAGTGTCTCAGCAGGTAACCAGAGCAAAAAACGACAAAGAGATTAGTACCCACTGTGTGTTGTCTTTTGGTATTTGCGATGTAAAATATCTAAATGCATGGAACAGACATGAATGCCTCCCACCACAGTGCTAATGAGAGCGTGAATAACATGGACAGTAATAAGTGACATTGGACAAGTGAGCATGTGGCTGTAAAAAGAGTGCTGAACTTCACTGCTAATGCTACAGGATGGTACTGGTTAAAGGTAGATAAAATATTTGTAAAGAAACATGAGTGCACTTTAGCTTATTTTAGACACACATGTTGTGAGTTTAAACAGTCACAGAATATGTGGTCAAGCAGCCTCTTTATCTCCCAAAACTGACCCAAAACTGTAGCTTTGTTGATAACAAGCTTATGTAGAACCCTCTCCAAACCTTTGACTGCTATTGAGACCCTTGCAATGACCATGGCAGACACTCGCTGGATTTTGCATCAGCTTTGGAGCATGTGCTAATCAATTTCATTTGATTATCACTGTACAGAGTGTCTGTACAGTGATAAAAGTGACTTACCCTGTAACCAGGGAATTTTCAAGGCCAATACTTCTCTGCTGTGACCCGAGAAAGTAAAGTCTTTTTGCTAGAGTAAAAAATATCGCAATTTGATTAATCTCTGCCTACAGCAGAGATTGTCAGGGAAGATATAGGGATAGGGGTTAGAGCCATCAACGCAACTTGCACAATGACAGCAGAATAAAACACTCACGAAACCCTTATCGTTGTTAAACGAACGCTGCTAAAAATTAATCTTGTAGCCTTGATTTATTTTTAAAGGCAGATTTTCTTAAAAACTCTTGTGGCAAAGGCATTGGAACAGGTGACATTATCTCACCCAACTGCTGTGCTTACTTATAAATCACATTTCAAGGCAGAATATAAAATTAAATGACTTATTAAGATGTCTTTGCAACAACACTTCACAGCTTCCATTTGGGGCATGGTTGTGTATTTCAATAAGAAATGAGAAAAACAATTAAATGAAAAAAAAAAAAAAAGAATGGTTGGCAATACACACACACACACACACACACACACACACACACACAAATTCATACACCCTTTCCCACATTAAAGCATTACCTTGCCTTTTAGAGGAGGCTGTCATTGTCAATGTGGATGTATTAATTTCCTCTGATAGCAAGTAAGTAAAATGGGCTCATGGCTGTGCAGAACCTTACACTCACCGTCTTCCAGTGTTAAAAAGAAATAAAGGAACAGAATGTGGATCCTTTTTATGTTACTTTTTATGCTGTTTATGTATACACTGATCGCTTTTTTCCATATCTGTGATATCCATCACCTCCTCTCATTGATATTCTCCTACACATAACTACTTACCAATTGGGTATCATTAAATTTTAGCAGTACTATGGGTTTGTCCAAAACTGGATCATGCGGCGAATGTGAAAGCCTCAATGTTCTTGTTTTTACCTTGTTGTCAGTCTTCTACACTAACAACTGAATTTCTGACAGGCGGCAGTGCTGCCTTTGCTGTTCACAGTCCTCTGTGTATTACAGCCTGCTCACTGATGATGCTGATGGTTTTCTGTGGATAGAGATTTGGCTATAAGGGAATCTTGCTGATACACAGGGTAAAAACATTTTTTCTTATGTCTGATAATCCCAAAGAGGGACCATGTATTATAGGACCCTGTGAGGTTTATATATGTTTATATATATTATATATGCTCTGGCTGATGGTCTTCCCACTTTGAAGATGGTTTATCATGTTGTTGAGGTGCTAAATGGATGAGATTCTGACTTTATTTTGAGTGAGTTAGTATGCATTTTTAAATGTAGCTGTATATTACTTTATACATGTGCCCATATACTATATAGACTACTGTATGTGTTCACCTTGCTTCCTGAGAGGAAAAAAGGGAATGTTTCATTATATGTGGTGGTTGAAGGCAGCCTATGATAACTTGTAAGTGCATGAAGGCCACAGCTGTGAGGAATAGCAATAGCAGGGAGACAACAGTGTGACTGTGTGTGTGTGTGTGTGTGTGTGTGTGTGTGTGTGTGTGTGTGTGTAGGGCTGTGTGTCTCTTCATGTGGGTGGATGCATATTGAATACATTAATTTCTGTCTTTACCTGTGCATTTGTGGCAGTGTAAAGTCTCTGCAAGCAACCCTTATATAGACATTGTATGTATCGCAATACCTCTGCATTTGCTGGCATGCATGTGTGTGGGTGTGTACTGTAGATGTCCAGCATTATTCTTCATCCCCGGTGCATGCTGCTCCTCATGAAGACGGCGGTCCTAACAGGGCACAGTCACTCAATGCCAGAGTGTGTCACTCAGCACTAGGACTCCCTCTATCTCCTCACTGCTCATACGCTGCCCTCTGCTCAGTTGTCTCACTGACCGGCAAATGATGAGAAGTGACAGCCAAGGACAGCCCTGTGCTCACTCACAACCTTGGAATTGAGTCACCATTCAAAGAAGCAGCAGACCCACAAAGACACACATGGATACATACTGAGGCAACCACACATACATGCCTGCACATTGAAACACTTGCACAGTCATCCACAGTAATGTTGCGAAATGTTTATCAATACTACTTTACTTTATACTACTTAACTCAGTGATTAACAATTGACTTTTGTTACTCAGCACAGCTTTGGGTGCTTTTTGGGACCTAAAAAATGCTTTCAGCTGGGATTTCTAAATTTCCCCAAATGTCCGGGATTGGGCCTTTGTTTTCTTTGTGTGCGTTTTTGTATTGCTTTGACTTTTTCCTTTAAGTCCCAGCTTTTTGTACGCCACCAATGGTTGGTCATGTAGGCCTTCACATCCTTAACGCAAACATTTATCAAACTGAATCTCAACGATTACCCTCATGGGACGGTACATTAAAAAAGGTTGACCTGGAGCTAGAGCAAACTTTCGAAATTTTGATCTAGTTATGCATGAATGGTCATAAGTATTTACAAATTAGAGACTCCCACCGGTTTACAACTATCAAGTCCACCTCCAGCTCCTGCTCCTGCTGCAAGCTAACAGGACCCAGACATGTTTCTCCACGGAAAGACATGAAAAACCTCAACCATGCTAGTCCTGATAAGATTGTCTTTGAAGAGAATGTACCTGAGATTAATGTTTTGAGGCCACCATGTCAAATCAGTCCAAAAAAATTTACTTGTTTCTCTTTATAAATACACAGGACACAAACACAAACAAGCATGCACACACACACACACACACACACTGTTCAATGGGTCACCCAGCCACAAGTGGGAGATACTTAATCAAATTGCAGCTGGGGCTTGACACATCTTCATGCACAATGTGGTATTGTTGTAATTTTCGCTGAATTGTCTGTCCTCATTCTACCTCCGAACTCAATATCAAATATCTGCATATTTCTATGACAACATCAATATATGAATCACTTCAGGGCCTCTGTCAACTACAGACTGCTATGTTTGATGGATTATGTGTCCATGTATATATATGTTTGAGCACCACGCTTTGCTGCAATAATCCTTTGGTGGAATAATGTACAAATATGGAATGATAATGTTACTAAACATAGTATGCCAATTGAAGTGCCGTTTAAGGTGCAATAATTTGTATGCATTTAAATAAACAACATGACTGCTCTGCATTTATCTTAATGATACATTATTGATCAAATACATCTCTCCCATTACTGTGGGCCTAAACATGAGGTGAGTTGAGAGTCTCCCAGGAGCCAAAGTGAAACTAATGCAACTACATCTTATTCATAATGAGACAGTGCTATGGGTCTTTCAAAGGCAAGGTTGTTTGTTTTAAAAATTTATCAGTGAAAATAACCTCTCCTACAGTGAAGCATGATGCATTGCTGAACTGGTAAAGCATGCATTATTTAAAAACCCCAACACATATCACATTTAAGCAATCTGGAGAAAGTGCAAACCTCATATTGGTACAATTTAGTGTTGATAATGCTAAATACAAGGTGACATAACAGACAATATGGTGAGCAAAAGGCGGTAAAATCACAAATTAATAATGGATGCAGACTTTCATTTCTGGTGGTAAAATGGGACTTTGACTTTGTAATTTTGCTTCCTCATTATAGCGGGATTGTGTATTTCTAAAAGCCAGTGCAACTTTTAAAAGCCAGGGGAATTGTTGATACAGATTTTAATGGCAGAATCTGCAAAACCTTTGCATACGCTTTAGAGGACAATTTAAGTGGAAGTTTTATTAGACCCTTAATTTGACTTAATTCTGCCATGCGGGCAGTCCGGAAGATTCAATAAAAAGAACAAACCTTTCACTGTAGAGGAATTGTGCATTAATACAATGGCTTCATTTCTCCGAGACAGGTGAAATGAGAGAAGAAAAAAAAATGCTAACCTTTGTGGTGAACAAAGACAACAGCTTTGAGAAGGGTTCCTCTCTACAGATGGCTACACTGGGATCTTGCAGAGACACTGACACGGCTAGACATTAAAGAAGTCAGTCTGGGATGACTTCACAAACTTTGGTGAGCTCCAGCAGCAGCTAGCTCCCTGGGGCACAAAACAGATCACGCCTCACACAAGCTGGATTGCGTGAGGCCAGAGAGATGCTTGGCCTTGGTACACAGAAGCTGAGGCCTTGAGGGCTGAAACACCAAGCAACAGACAATGATGTCCTCTATCAGTCTCTCTTCTCAAAGCCGATTAGAGTACTGGGGGCCTAGGAGAAGTGACTATATCATGCCTGTCCGTCTGGAGACAGCTTTTTTCTCAGCCAAACCTCCAGACATAAAGTGGCAGAGCTCTGAGGGATGCGACTGAAATCACAGAGAGTAGTGCAGTTTAGGAAACTATACATCGTCGGAGAGTGGTTAACCTTGGTGGGGGGTGGGGGTGGGGTTGGGGGGGGCTGAGGTTGTTTATTGCTTCAATCAATCAGTCTATATTGACATATAAAAACGATCTCAACATGAGCACAGGCAGTTCTGGTTTTGAGTAAAATGTGTCTGAAAGCTGGTTATATGTTATTTAAGCTCTGTCAAAAGGAATGACAAATGTGCACAATCAGTGTGGATCGCTATTGAGGTAATAGCCAAGTTTTATATTTGGGTGAGGAGAAAACTCATTTTTTCACTGACACCCCTACTTCCCTATCATTCACAGATATAACCTTCCTCCTCAAATAGGACCAAAAAAGAACATGTCCTGAAGTCATATCTATCAAACCTATCTATCCATACTGTTTGAGACAGAATTGTCCGGGATGGGGTCAAACCAGTCCAGTAGTACTTTTCTAGACATTAATTTCTACATCCAAGGGTGACCATAAAAAATACTCTGAAAGTAGTACAGCCAGTGAGAGCTACAGAAACAATAAAATGATTTAAGAATTGATATAATGTACTATTTTAGACATATAACTTTGAAAAAGATGAGGTATACCCCATAGTTTCACCAGTGTTTAACCGTGCCACTGACAAATAATAATTTAATCAGCAATTTTCATGAAGTCAACAGTAAAAAACATAATAATGAATCTGTATCCAGACCATCGCCAAACCAGATCTGTAGTTCACATATAATGACTGTAATTGCCAACTAAAATTACTTTTAGATTATACAAAAGTGTAATTACATTTAGTGGTGAGTCTACTATAATTACAAACATTTGGTTAAGTAGTGTGGCAGGGAAGTGGACTGGTAGGGATTGTCTATTGTCGGGAGACTCTTTCATCCATCGTAGTTATAGATAGAATTTAAACACTCTAACATATGTTAATTTCAGGTTTTTGAGTGCTGTCACATCTCACAGCTCAATTGAGAGCTTCACCTAAAGTTTCAAACTGTAACCTCCAGTCCATTTATATAATTAGAGTAACTTACCATACTACCAAGCTGACAGTAGTGGTCATGTCTGGTTGCACTTGTAACAGTGGCATCACCAACAGTTCATCATCTACAGAGATGTCACCGTATACCGACACAGCACATGTCCACATTTTTGGACAGCTGAGATGTGAAAGCAGTAGTACTCAATTACAATGAAAAGTAAATACTCAATTAAAAGTACTTATATCAGCAAATAAAATTACAAGAATGCTTGGGATGTTTTTAAAGGTTCAGTGTGTAAGTTTTTGTGGCATCTAGTGGTGAGGGTTTTTAATTGCAACCATCTGTCCAGTCTACCACTGCCCCCTAACCTTTCAAAGAGGGTAGGACAGCTACCGGTGGCTGACAGCAGCACAGAAGGTGTCTCTTCTGAGACAGTCAAGAAATGAGGTTTCTTTAGGTAGATATATTAAGAAATTGTGTTTACTTAATTATTCAGTAAGACCACAAGTTATTGTGACTTAGCCACTGACAGATAACATGGAAAATGTAAGCCAAGACTGTGAAACATTGTCACTGTTTCTGCACCACGGTCCATTATACATTATCCACACTAGATAAAGTTCAAACAAAATTGACAAGGGAAACACATTAAATCTCTCTGTGATTTTGGACCCTCACCAAAACTGCCCACCATCAATTATATCTGGTCCCTGGCAAAAAATATAAATAAATACTTTGATAGCATTGCTGAAAAATATCTCAGTCATGGCAGCAACAGTTACTCACATAATCACTTCCTCTTTAATGGTTTTGCCTACAAAATCATAGCGCTAGAAGCTTGTTTACTGTAATGCAGTATTTAGAGTTAAACTGAGCTTTTACTTTGAAAATTCTGAATGACGTTAAAAGAGTCTTTAGCATGCTTAACATCTCTGAAAGAGCCATCAGGAAACGTGATTCCCCTAAATGTCCTCTGCCTGGAGACACTGGGGAAATGCAAAATTCAAATGCAACGTGGCAACGTCCATGGAAGGGGGCACTTGCAGTTATATAGATATAAATGGCTCATTCTAAGGTAATAAAAACATAACAATTCATGTATGGTTTTTATAAAGCACAGAAAACATAGTTATAGATCTTATATTGCATTTCTGTCAATAAACCCTCAGAAATATTACACGGTGAACCTTTGAGTTTATCCTAATACAACAATCACATGCGATTTGAACATGGTGATGGTTCACTGTTGTCTCCTCTCCATACTGGGCAGGAAACCAAAGCTAATATGCAACTCCAGATTTTCAAGACAAGCTGAGTGTAACTTGAAGGGCAGTGATATTTTCATGGCAAAACTCCATGGAAGCTGTAGATTTTTTAATGCTAACAAATTAATTGTGGTTTGCCTTTATGTAAATCATGATGTCTTCTTATTGTAGCAACTGCTGTAGTAGACACTCGTGTGTCTTAGATTTTGGATTGTAAGTGCCACAAAGAAAGTTAAACTTTTCAGAAAGACTCATGAAAGAAACCCTCAATAACAGACAATGCTGTATTACAAAACACTAGTGGAAACATGACTATACCAGATGTGTTATGGTATGTTTTGAAATCTCTTAGTGGCACTAAAGAGCAGAGTTTCAGGAGCAGGACCACACATCACTCCTGGCATTTTTATAAATACCCACACAACTCATCTCCTCTTCTTCACTATTGCATTCTGCACCCCTCCCCCCAACCCCTTTCTCTGTCTGGTCTCCTCATCTCCTTCTTCCCCTCCTTAGAATTATAGGGGGGGTTCGTCTTGCCGTATGGTAGCTTCCCCACAATGCTTTCGAATGTCCTTGTATCTTTTTTTTTGTTCATCAGTAAATCATTTAATCGAATCTGTTGATTGTGGTCCTTGCAAGTGAATCTGCATATATTAACTATTGCTGTAGAATAAATATAACAATGTGTCCCTATGAATTTGGTGGAGGAGAGCATAATGTCAACAAGGCCAAACATGTGTGCCCCTGAGAAGCACGTATGTCTGAGTTGAAGTTAAATGTCATATATTTTGTCTTCTTGATCCAGCTTCCAGCTGTATTGTTTTGTTCTGCTGCCACCTTACCAACGATCCGGCTTTGCTTACTGTTAATCAACTTTACTTCAATGCTGAGGGAGTTTTACAGCAGTAGGAAACAATAAGTGGAAGGAGTAGAGTGCATAGCCCGCTAATGGGACTATTTCACTCCATTTAAAAGGGCAATATTCAGCCCAGCTGTTTAAATAAGCATTGCTAATGTACCTCAGGAGCTTAGCGATAGGCATTATCTACCAAACAGGGCTCCATCTGGCAGAGGCACACTGATTTTTATTTTTATTCCCTACTGTTTTTACTCAGGTTTGTTTAACAGAGAACAGGGCAACCATACCGTTGCTCTTCTATGTAGTTTGAAGATCACAGGGGTTCTTGCTCTCTGAACAAAGCAATGCCTGAGCAGAACCTGATGTATATTTCCCCAACTTTCCCACTAAAAACAAATCAAGACTGTCTTCACACTCATTCATGAATATTTGTGTAGACTGAAACCATGCAAATGAGTGACTGGAAACAACAGGCAATTTCTCTAAAGACTGAAATTTGCCTTTCACAGGAGATTTTGGTTGCCAGCTGGGGAAACATGGACGAGATTGCAGCCCCTGAGCAAGGTATTTAAATGAGGCTGCCACATCTGTGTTTGCTTGGCTACAGGGGGTAGATCTTGCTACAAGCCAAGGAGCCGGAGGCTGGGATGATGAGCTTGTGAGGCCTGTGTTCAGCTTGGTCAGTTCCTCTCTGACTTCAATCAGATTCTCTGTTATAGGAATTTAATTTGCATCACATGCCTCACCGGTCAAGTCTCCCATTTTATCAAAGCATTTTCAGAGGCGTCACCCCTACTGACTTGTCTCAGCCTGGTCTGATATGCACCTCTGCATTTAAGCTTTAAGATGGACTCCAGTGGTGAAAGCGATGCCTCGGCTATTTTGTTTCAAAAGCGAAGTATCATTTTCAATTTTTTATGATTCCGTGCACTGTATATTGTGGCTCAGCTCAGTTGCACAGGAAGGCAGACACAGTGTCAGAATTACTTAACCCAATGGAGAGCTGATTTTGACCCAGTCTGTCAACCCAGTCAGAGGTATCCCTCCTCCTTCTGTCAGAGTCTGCCTATCAGAGAAAAGAGGCTGTGTCAGGGAGATGCACCAGAGTCAACTAACCTAATTGGACATGTAATGCTATTAGCTTCCTAGCTACTGAGGTTCAAGTTGATTGGGGCCTGTCATTACAGATTCTCATCTCCTTATTGGGGATAGGTGAGTATAGATTATCATCACTGCTTGATATGATGCTCTTCCAGACAGCTGAAATCTGTGCACCTTAGTCCTATCCTGCGTTCCATTATGACGATATACAAGGAAGGGCAAGATTTTAACAAACTCCATCATGCAATATACATTTGGGCAATGACATTTTGTTGGGCAACCCATTTTTTGCAGTTGCGTCTCTTTGGTAATTTCCTGGCTCCAAATGAATGCACTTCACTGGGTTGGTAGAGTGGTGCGGATATGATGCTAATGCCAATTTGTGCAGACAGTTAGTGTGTATACATTTTCTAGTACACATATACAGTGCCTATCAAAAGGCAATCTCAAAGTGTGATTAAGGCAAAGTCTGGGTTAGATAAGTGAGTGATTCTTACCAATAAAGTAATTTACAACTGCTTGAATATTGAGTAGGATCCTTCCATTTAAACTGATAAAATATTTGCTGCCATCATGATACGTGTCATCTACAGTGTCCACTTTGAGGAATGCACTGCATGTAATTATGCAAAGGATGAGCAGTGTACAGATATCACTGAATTTGATAAACTGTTTCAAGTAGCACCAAGATCTAGTGAAGTAAGTGCACAACCTAAACCATACTTGTAAAGGTTTTCACAAACTACAGGCTTGTAAGCTACAGTGAAATAATTTATAGTAGAGAATAGCCTGTGTGTGCGTTCATCACAAATGTTTCACAATTTGTTTTTTCCACAACTCTCCAATAACTTTGTTCATGTTTCAATCATGTAAGCAGGATCATTATATAGACTTCTCAATTTTGCTCCAAAATGCAATCATAAAAGTGGACAAACATTTTAACAGTTCTTACATGGCTGTGCGTACATAAGGTGCAAGATTGTAGAGCTCAGCATCAGTTCAATCAGAAAGACTATCTTCATTTATTTGCGATTTTTTTCTCTTTAGCCCCTCCACCGCAATCAGCTGACTGATGCCAGTGACACATTTTAGTTCAATCACTCATATAGTATGAGATGATTAGCTCAAATAATCTTTAAAATTGGCTTTTCTTTGCTGCTGTCAGCTGTTACTTCAGTGTCTGATAAATGGGCCCCACATAGGAAAACAGACATATAGGCAACAGACAGTAATAAAAGAAACACATTTTTTGTACTACTAGTTACTGTAGTTTGTCACATGTACGTATACTATTTGTGTGCCAGTGCTACAGTAGTGATTGTGCTTGTACCAACCTTCTGGAAATTAGAAGCACCTGAAATGGCGACAAAGTTGTATCTACAGAAACATGTGGTCTGTGTGTGATTTCCATTGTTTGGGAGTTCATGTTTTAATTATGAACTATACAGGCCCTCCTAAATAGCAGATAAAAGGTTCTTCTCACATTAAAGGCATAATACGGTCTGTGGCTAGATACTATTAAAAGGAGAGTTGTCAACATTAATACAAAAAAAACATATGTTGAAACATATTTACAGCATGTGTTCATTCATTTCTCATGATGTCTGCCCTTGCTATCTAAACTCTGAACAGACATCTTGAAGGTTTGGTTGTGGGCTTAGATTATACCTTCATCTTTTTTTGTTGTTGTAACTGTCTCGTTTCTTCAGCTCTTTTTTGATTTCCAGGTAACCAAATAAACAGTTCATGTTAATTTTGAGCTTTAACGGCGAACGAAAGGACAATGGAGGCAGTGTGTTAAGAGAATAAATGTCTCTCTCCTAGCTTGTAGTGCCAGAAGATGCATTAAAGCATTACTATCAAATGCAATTTAAGGTACAGACCTTATTACAAAACACTAAGTCAAAATAATAATCCAAGTTACACGAAATCTTTAAAGAGGTGGTATTATGCTTTTTGGCTTTTCCCCCTCCTTTATTGAGTCATATACTTTTTTGTGCATGTAATAGGTTTGCAAAGTGAAAAAGCCCAAAGTCCACCCCAAAGGGAGTTCTCATCTCCCACAGAAAACTCTGCTCTGAACTGCTTAAAAACAGCTTGTAGTCCAGCCATTTCTCTTTCATCCCTGTGACGTCCCTGTGAAAAGCTAAAAGCTAAATGCGCCTCATATAACACTAAGTGGCTAGTCCGACACACCCTCAAAAACACCAGTGGAAAAACACCGAACTGCAGCAGACCTCTCCTCTCCCTTTCAAACACTAGTTACCCTCCAGGCAGTCAATGAACATAAAGTAGTTACTGTGATGTAGAGACAGAGCTTAATTAAAACTTTATCAATGAAAAATGCTTTTTTTACAGATTAATAACTCACCACTCTGAATCTCTTGTAGTCTACAGCTGAATCGAAGCTGTTTAATGTCTTCTCGCTGACCCGCCCTTCTCTGCTTCTGATTGGCTAGTAGTCCTTAACTAGGAACTGCACATGTGCAACTCCCAACAAAGATAATTTAGAGACAAGATCTATCACTCCTTAGCTAAAACAAAGCGTTCAGCACAGGATGAAAAGAGGAGCAGGAGCAATGTGTAGTATAAAAAAGGTGTTTTGGGAAAATTAAACCTTAAACCCCCTAAATAGGATTTTGAACCTGAAAATGAGCATAATGCCACCTCTTTAACAAACTTTCTGCATCTGTTTAGATTATGACATACTGTACCTCAATTTGACTCCGGTCCATGGAAAAGGGCTGCAGATGCCTGCAGAGACATGCTAATGGCATCTCTGGTATCACACGGTTTTATTTACTGTATGAATTTATGTATGAATTTATATTCCACACTTTTCATAATTTTTCATCTAAGTAGCTTTAATTTTAGAGCCTAACGCTCTTGGCAGACATTAATATAAAGAAGCTCAAAGACATATTTACATTGATATATAATGGGTATGTATGTAATACAACGCAGTGTGGGCCTTACTGTAGTACTGTTGCCTATTTCTCTTAAGATACATGAATATGGTCTCATTCATTCTTTATATTTTATTACATGCTCACAATGGAGACTGCCAAATAGTAATGACTAGATAGATTTAACAAACAAAATGAAGAAAAAATAGTTTGAACAGCATACCTAAATTCTGTGTCCTGATGTTGTATACTTTTGGCATTCATTTTATTTTTATTTTCTTCTCCTTTGTACTTCCCCTCTGGCTGGTGTTGCTTTTCTCTGAGTTTATGTGAGCAGTGATGCATGGTGACCAGACGGAATAATTACCCAATTTCAGGTCCATTGTGCAGGAGTGCACATTGCTTTGCTGAAGCCATGACCACCACAATCTAGACCAATCAGCTGGCAGATTAGGAAAAACACAGGGTGAGCTGTGGTAATTTATTGTAATCGTACCTGTAGAGTCCTGGGTCAGTGTGTATGTGTCAAATGAAACTGAAAGACCATCACTCTGATTGACAGGTGACATAATCTCATGATGGATAGGGTAATTCTGAGCCAGGATGTTGATGATTATGACTTGGTTTTGTCTGATTGTTTGTGTGTGTGTGTGTGTGTGTGTGAGAGAGAGAGCGCACCAGAGAGTGATGAGCTGTTAAAAGTATTAGACATGTAATCAGTGGGGCTGTTCATCTCTCCAATTGGGTTAGTGAAATCCTGGGGGGCAAGTATGGAGTGTGGATAGCCCCCTGAGGACCCAAAGCACCGCAGCCTCTCATCTGCCTCTGTAGGGCCTTGTAATGCTCACACAAGAGAGGTACTGATGGAAAAAGAAAGCGCCATACAGAGTAGATTTTCATTCATATCGCTCTCGTTCCTTCTGCATCTGCTCTGCACTGCAAACAATCTTGCACAATCTCTTCTACATTGCCCCTTAAGACTCGCTACCTATCCCAGCTTGTCTTTCCCCACTTGGTGATACAGCCCCTCCTCTTCCTGTTGAGCCATTTCATTATGCTGTTGTTGAATATACTGCAACCAATTGTGCCAAAGGAGTTGGTTTGCTATAATATGAAAATCTGACCTCATCTTGCGGGGGTCATGGGCAATAAACACCTGACAAGAGGGTGGGCAGACGGAGCTTCAAATTCTAATCTTCTTTTAGCACCCTGTTGGTTCGTGGTGTTACCAGGGTCAGCTCGCTTCCCCCTCCCAGTGGTCAGTTCGAGCCAGAAGAGTGTGGAGTATTTTATTTCCATGCCTCTGCCTTTCTCCCTTCTCTAGCATCAGATTTATTGATATTGACCTTTTGCTGAAATTAAGCGTGTAGATCCCTGAGCAACGAGAGCAAAGTTTAAACCAATTAAAGAGCACTTCACCAATCAGCAAGACAAGGCTAGAGCTGTCTCACAGGCTGGCCTGGTGAAATTAAAATCATTTGCACTGTATCAAAACCTGTTCACAGGGCAAACAGTGCCTAAGTAATCTTATTAGGTGAGCCCTCTAAAAAAGAGCAAAGGATCTCCTCCAGTCTGGAACCATTATGATAGAAATGACAATAAAGAATCTGGGCACATACAGTCCCCTCCAGGGACCTATGCAAATATTATAAAATGATTCCTATGTTACTGTCTGAATGCTAAACACATTAAATTACTTCCATCATGCTGTTTAAGTGTATGCATAATTGTTTGCAATCTAATGTGTTCCAAGTGACTTCTCATACACTCTTAAGATGAACTCAGTAGAGGAAACACTGTTTCAATGGTAAAATCATAAAATGTAATATGTACATGTGAAGGTTAATGCACATTTTGAATTAGCACATAAAACACATGAAGAATAATGCCAGATAACAACATTGTAAAAGAATGGATGAATTCATAACAAGTTGAAGTAAATGCTAACATACCCACAGCACTCACAAACAATGGCTTGTCCGTTTCTGGGTTGGTAGCAAGTTGCTACCCAAAGTGAAGAATTTCATATGTATGCATGTATGCCGGGGTCTGGTTCATGAGTGAGCATAAGAATAGTGTGAAATAGACAGGGTTGGTGTTTCAGCTTTCACCTACAGTCAAGAGCTCAGGCTAGTGATCAAAAGTAATATGCCATTGGTTTACGTTGTTGCGCTTAGACATCCGGACGGATCTTAAAAGTGTTGCTAATTGCATCAAAAGGTAGTTTAGGTCTCTAATCTGGAACAGGAGCCATCTTGTATTCTGGCCAATACACAACAATGGAAGTGAGTTGGGCAAACCCAGGACATACTGGCCTGGGAATGCTGCATGATATCATAGGAGTTAGAAACATACCTGGGCTGTTTTCTTTAGTTTGCTGCAATGCAACCAGGACCATCTTCCAACCTCCATCTTCGGCTCAGTGTGTAATGTGCTTAATTGGCCCCAACTACTCTCCTGGCTAAGTTAGAGCAAGACAGTATGAGGGGCCATGTTAAAACAGTGTATGCTCAACCACTTACTAGCTGCAGCGGCACAAGCTGGGCTAATGCCAAGCTAGGTCAGCTGTAGCCGGAGAGACCCAACCAGACGGCACTTGTCTTCCAGCGTTGCAGCCCATGGCGCTTTGTCACAGCAAACAGCAGCTCATCCTCCCAGCAGCAGCTTGCTGCAGTGGAGGGGGGAGGAGGCGCTGTGTTGATATTGACTGCACCACCAATTGCACTCACAGCTACACTGTTGCCTGTTGGGCCGTCATCAGAGCAGTGAGCCATGGTGCATTCAATGGGCTGTGGTGTGTTAAAAGACATCATGGATCAACGTGCTCTGGTGCGTTAAAGGACACCACGGAACAGCAAGCTGTGGTGTGTTCAAAGACACCGCTGAGCAACCAGCCCTTGTGCGTTCAGGGACACCATGGCCCACTGCTAGATGGCCTTGCAAGGCCAGCTTTACTATATGACCTTACAAAGCCGGCAATGCTAGATGAGATTGCGAAGCCGGCTTTACAAAGGCCTCAGAAAAGGTCTGCGGAAGGCCTCCATTGACTTAACATGGGCTTGACCCCTGACCCCTGGCCCTGTGGACGCCAGAGAATCGGTGCGGGGTGTTCCTGAAAGCTCTCGACGAGCTACATTGTGTACGTCTGAACTGAGTCGGTAGCCGCTGCTCTGGCCCTTGGCCCGACTGCAAGCCGCACAGTTTCCAGATGTCAAAAGCCCACTCCATGTGGGTCAGCTTCACAAGGTCACCAAAGGACAACCAGTTGTGCTGCTCCCACGTTTCAACTGAATCCACAGTGAATGAACTAATCTGGAATGTTCTCGTTGCCTGTATGTATGCATGACCGGGATATCTGCAGATACATACAAGCTTATACAATATGCCAAGACGAAGGCTGTTCCTGTCTTAGAAGGGATTCAAAGAATCACCACCCTCCTGTCAAGAGGTCCCAGACCACCACCTACTGTTGAGGGCCACCGCTTGATGATCCTGTTTATGACCCCCAACCCCTTCTCCCTGAACCTAACTAGTGTTGCCTAAACCCAGTTATTTTGGTGGATATTGCCTCCTTACCTCAACCTAACCGTTGCAGGTCAGTGTTGCCTAAACCCAACCGTCGTTGTTGTATTGGCTATTACCTCCTTACCTCAACCAACCTGCTATAGCTCTCTTTAGTACTGCTACATAATATCAGTTTTCCAGGACATAATGGAAACCAGTCTATCCTCTCAGGATGACGCAGACATCGTGAGTTCCAGGCCACTGTGGTGGAAATTTGATATTTTACTGTATTTACTGTTTCACCCTACATGCTCCATCAGAATATTTCACTGTTTCACTGTGTGGTATTTGATTATTTTATTATGTTACAGCTAGGTGAAGTTTCCCATGGGAAAGATGCTCGTTAGAGAGTTTTCTTATCAGACTGTCCTTGATAAGTCTTCAACTCATAGCTGTGTAATACCCTTACAGTATTAAGTCATGTGTTTCTTCACTGCTCTTTGTCTTACACTCTGCAGACTGCTTGCACTCTGTATGTCTGTCTGACCCTTTGCAAAGAATAAAACCCTCAAAAGATGTCTGGATTGGACTCTTTATTCCAGAAGACTCACCAAAGGACATATTTCCATTTCACCATCTATGCCATCTCTGCACATGACATGCACAGAGGTCTTATTCCATATACTTTCTGGTCCCCAAAAGGATGAGAGGCTTCTGAGTCACCCTGTATCTCCGGGCACTTGAACCAGCATAATGGACAAAAGGCACTTCCACATGCTGATGATCAAGAAACTACTGGAGCTGGTGCAACCCGGGAATTCAATCACTGCCATCAGGGATTTTCTATGCTTCTCCTCTCAGGGAGCAGATTACGAAAACAATAGGCTCCTTGTCAACTACTTGCTAGCCACCCTCACGCTCAGCAGATGCAAGGACACAGAACAGCAATCATTGCAGTGATCACTGTATCTAGGGATTGTGCTTAAGACCACCACCCTGAGAGCGTATGTGTCAGAACTCAGACAGGCGATGCTTCTCCAGGTGATCCACAGGCTGCAGCAGGGGACAGTGGTGACAGCGCTGTCAGTGATGCAGCTGTTGGGCCTCAAGGCAGCAATCCATTTGGTGGTCCTTTTAGGCTTGCTGCAGCCTGCATCTGGACCTCTAGATGCAAAAGCGATGCATGGTGACCACCGGATAGCCCACCCATGGGGATGAACGCATTTGCACATGCACCATGGCCAAAAGGGCTGCTGTATGCATTCTGCCTCACCCAATCTCACCCCTCCTGTTAGATGAAGCAGGAATGGTTGTTTATCCTTCTGGTAGAAGTTACGGAGCTGACGATGACATAGCCCTGGCCTGTACTGGGGGGCGGTCTATGCGCAATACTGCTGTTGGACCAGCCTGTCCAGGTTTGGCTCTTGAAAGGGAGACATAGTCTGGTCCATAGTAGGCCTGTGGCCGACTGGTTGGTGTTATAGAATTGGCTTATCGCGGCTAGGGTGGACATTCATCGGGCTCCACCCACTGTACCCAGAAAGTCCAGTACAGGGCAGAGCCTGTATGAGATAGATTGAAGATTACGATATTATAACCCTAGTTCTATAAGCACAGGCCGAGCCCTCTACCAATGAGCCCTGCTGCTGAACAGGGGGTCGGATGCTGAGGCAGTAGGGATACTGATATTTATACGTCACGTGCGCATCGGTTGCAACGTCCTATTGGACTACGAGCACAGTAAAAATTTCAGTGGGCAAGTGTGTGCGTGTGATTGGAGAAGGTAGTACCCATAGAGTCCTGTAGAGGGCTCTGCCTGTGCTTATAGAACTAGGATTACCATATCATAACCTTCGTTTTTGTCAGCTCGTGCAGGCCACAACACGGCTACCATGTGAAGAAGCTACAAGGCGGGACATCCCCGTTTCCACAGCCACTGGCTGTTGTGGGGCTATAGTAGTTTAGCCTAGTGTTAGCTTAGCCGCTACTGACACAACTAATCTCCTGCATACTATGAAATGTCAGAGTGAAAGGAAAAGTTGTAATCATTGCAGCTGTCTGTTTGTATGGCATCCTGATCCATTCAAGGGCCACACGTGGTGGGAGCCTACCGTGGCTAGGGACATCACCAGTGGTGATTCAACTTAAACCTGAATGCTCATCTGTCCAATGATGTAGTAATTTATAGTAATATCTCTGTCCTACCCCAGCGGGGTTTCCTGCCCGCAGACCAGCCGGCGGAATGGGGCAGTAGGTGGGCAGCGAGGACCCACGCGGTATGGAGATTGACATGTGGTCCAGCACACGCAGGAAGTCGATCAGTCCAGCTACTAGTGCATTCATCCTCCACAGCTCCGCCCAGGATGCTTCGCTACACTGCCAAATATCCATGAGACTTGGGGAGATGAATGGCGAGCTGAGTGTGTAAAATCCATCACCGGGTCTGCTCACCGGCTAGGGCGGAATGCAGGGAAGCCCCAGCAGACTGAAGAAAAATACTCTATAGGGACCATAGACACTGAAATTAACGCAAGCAACGCAATGGACAAGCTGTCATCCTCCTCGGCCTGCGGTGGGGCAGGTAGAGAGCAAAGCACAAGTTGCTGGAGCATCCTCACAGCACAGCGAGAGCTCACACTGTCTGAAAGGCAGGAAAGGCAGAACCCGGCATCCCATGGCGGAGAACTCCGTCCCTGGCATTGTCTCTTCCCAGACATTTAAAATGTAGACTATGAGGGTCAACCTTGGCATTCAGACAGGGGCACAATGGGCAGAGACGAGCTTCCATCAACGGCGACTCCATCCATGGAGGTGAACAACAGTGAGCGACAGCCATTTGCTGAAGAAAAAAAAGATGCTAGGCAGTGTAGACTCTGCTATTTATACGGTTCACACATAAAGGTAGCGGTGTCCCATTAGTCGGCTACTTTCATTTTGCAAATTTCAGTGGATGAGTAAGTGCTTGAGAAAGGAGGAGAGGAAATACCCAAAGAGTCCAGTAGAGGGTGGAGCATGTGTGAGATTATGCAAAATGTGCTTTTAATTTTTATTATAGCCTACTAAATGATCTTCTTCTACAGTCAGCCTAATAAGTATTTAAGCCTGTTTATTATGTTGTTGTTTCAGTGTTGTAGCCTACAGTTTACAGTTTAAAATGTACGCTAATTGAATGTTTTGATCTGTAATGAAATTAAGCTTTTGTAAATGTAATAACACCTTAACTGCCACACTGTCAAAGATGGTAGGTATTCCACAAGCAACGATTGTTTTATTTTACCTGGAGGCTGGCCATTCTATGCGCGAGTGCCCCAGTCACACGTAAAAGATTCCCTTACAGAGATATTAACATTACTCATTAGCAGATTGTAATGAACAAGAAGGTTTGTAAACTTGTTCCTTTTTCTCATGTCATGTTAGGTAGTGTTTTTGGGGTTGTTTTGAAATCTGTCTAAAATTCAGTTTGAAGGAGCTTTAAAACAAAAGTGAGATCTTCACTATATCTCAAGAGCTTTGAGGGTGAAATGCGGCAAAGTGATAGGAAGCAACAATTTCATCATACTGAATGTCTATTAGTCTGACATGTGAATTAATTTGCTGTTTATCAGAATGAATTGTTTTTTTTCTCATGACAGTCTGTATTTGTTGATTCTACACCCCCTACAAATGCTAACATTAAAGGCCTCTTCAGTAAGCCTCAAAAGTGTGGTGCCCTCCAAACGTGATCTCTCTTTCCTAGGTGGCAGCTATGACACTTTGTGGCCTTTTTGGAAAATGTTGAGGCAGTGATGTTATAACAATGTTGTAAGCAGCAGCAAACATCACCCTTCGCCATCTCACTCTGTGGTTGGAGTGCTGGCTGAGAGCCTAGCAGCCACTTTCCAAAATAATTCTGTTAGCTCCAATTTTCACTGTTATGACAGGCCTTGCTGTCTTTGAAGATGAGGCCAAGCTCCTGTGTCCTTCATGCGTGTCAGTCCTTCCTCACACATCAATCTTGTCTTTTTAATTCCATTACCCCTGAGGTTTTTTAAAAGGCTCCTGCCGCTGTTTTCTTAAAGTAGGTCTCTAATGCTCTTCGACAGTTGGAGGAGACTGGTCATTTACACCATTAACCTGTATCCTGTTACCACCCTTAGTAAGTCCACTACAACATGTACATGAACATTTATACAATTGTTTACCTTTTTGTGTCTATTCCTATATAGCCTTGTTTGTCCATCTAGAGTTTGAACTTCCCTATTCTGCTCTGAGGCCCAGCTGGTCCGCAGGTGATGGCTGTGTGTGTTCTGCATACAAACAAACATATCACTCTGAAAGATGCAGTGTACAGTTCAACACAGAGCCCTGCTACTATAAGAATACAGAGGCGCCTTTACCAGTGCAATGCAAACAGAGGAAGAACATGGAACTGTACCTCAAGTACGTTTTGATTGCAAACCGGGGTTGTGGTAGAGTCTTTTTGAGGGCCAGCAGGGGTGCCTTGTTCAGCAGTGCATGAACAATGGGGCAAACGTCTTGTCATCAGACTAGCATGGCCTGGCTTATGTATGTGCATATTTACACCCATTTGCATTTATTCATGAGTTTATTTGTTCCCTTTCTTGTCATGATAAGCTGACATTTGATGCTGGACTTGGCAGTGAATAATCCAATGGAACTGGGTATTTTTAACTCACGTTCTATGTTCTATGTGTTCTGCCAAAAATGTTAAACTAAATGATCTAGAGAAGGGCTCAACATTTGTATTTCACTCTGTTCGTTGAGACAGCAAAATAATTTGTACGCAGGATAACCGACAGAAAAGTTAGCATGTCTGGGATTTTTACTGTGTGTTACAGTGATACTACATTACACTAATCATATTTCTCATACCTAAACACAAACAGGAAAACAGTGGGCAATTTAGATGTTTCTCAGTCAGCAAGGTGGTACCCAAAGAAAAAATAACCTGACTAGAACTACTGGTGGACCTAGCATAGATGTTGAACTAGCAAATCATTATTTCGAAACAAAAACATATTTACACCAGACACTGTGGTTTATATTAAGCTGCAAACATTTCTAAAGGATACCTTGGGTGATTATAATATTCTTGAAGTCAAAGTTGGTTTTAAGATCCCCTGAAAATGATGAAAATGATCAGCTGTTGCAAACTCCTTCCAGGGTACAACAATTGCCATGTACGTTAATGACTGCAATTCTAGTCAATTGAAACATTACAGCTGTTCCAGCTTCACTTTACCTTCAAGGCATCAGTGAATGAAATATTGACACAGTGTAACAAGTGTAGAAGTGTGAAATAATCTGTCTGAAACAGCAGCAGTTCAGTTATTTGAATCAACCAAATATAGAACAGCGCAGTAGGGGCTATACATTAATAAACATGACACTTGACCAGGGAATACCTGACAGTATTAGTAGCAGTGATGTGAAGTGACGGAGATTCCCTTGAAGGTATATATTCTACTTCTGCACACACACATTTGTTTAATTGAATGATTGGCAGACTGTCTAACCCACTGGTTACAAAATTCAAGATAAGTGGACTTTCATGGAACAGCATAAGTGTAGACAAAATTTTAATGGTTAGATGTCTGCTGCTTACATTAGCTTGCTAATCCTCTCCCAGTCAAACAGTCTAAGCCCTATATAGATGAGAAGACCCAGTGGGAAAGGAAAAAAACATAGAACAGCACTGAATTGCTATCCAAACTAAAAAATCTGACTATCTCACCACAATGCACAGTGTGTAGGCTCTTAACAGAACAGGCAAACCTACCTGTCTCCATGTTCCCACTGCTAGCAAACAGACAGGCCTCTGGGCTAGCTTGTGTTGGTCAGTGGCCTTTTCATATATCTGTTAATTTTACCAAAGATATAATATTGGTGATTTTGCCAGAAACAATAATAACACTAGTTGAATTTGGTAATATCCAGAGTTGAGATCTGTAGGGATGGCAGTGTCACTCTATAGGTAGGTAATTTGTTCCACAAAACTTGATCCAGACTTAAATTTCTCGCCTATTGACTTATCTTCCTATGGGGCAACAGCGAGACGGAGACATTTTTGCTTTTAGTTAAATATCTAACTATTTGTGTCATTGGGTCAAACATTCTATTTGCCCAATACTTTAAGGTTTTAACCAAACTCCTGCAAACAAACCTAATGACATTCCCATCATCCTTAAAAATACTTTGTGCTTAGTGCTAATTAACTTTAGCATGCTAACACTAAACTAATATGGTTGAACATGATCACCATTACTCCTGCTTAAATTAAGTATGTTACCATTGTCATTGTCATGTTAGGACGTTAAGTACAGCCTCAAAGAGCCGCTAGTGTGACTGTAGACTCTTTTCATTGCAGGATACCAGAATGTCTGCAACTAACGATTACTTTCATTATTGATTAGTACATTGATTAGTATGCTGACGTCTTCAAATAGCTTATTTTGTCTAATCAACAGTTCAAATCACAGACTCTCGATTTACTATCATAAAAGACAAAGAAAAACAGGATGTCCTTCCATTTAAAACGCTGGAACCAGGATATTTTTGACATTTTTGTTTAAAAAATGACTGTCAAGATTAGTCAAAATAGTTTGATTTACTTGATTGAATTGATTAATCGACTACCTGTTGCAGCTTTAGATACAAGTAGGACAAGTATATAAAATCAGGCATGTATATTAAAAAGATACAGAAATACTGACACACAGCAACTGGCCTTGCTTGAATTTTCATTCAGAATAAAGTAACACTGTTGACTTCTTGCAATCATCTTAGGAGCTGACTATTTTCTCTTATTTAGACCTCAGGATACTTTAGCGACCTTTCAATCCGCTATACAAGAGGACACAGCTTATTTGATGTCGAAGCAGGTCAAAGAGAAAAAATAGTGGAACTCATCTTTCAGCAGAGCACATCAAATAAAGCAGATCAAAGTCAAACATTAAGAACAGAAATTCATCTCTGTAAGTCTAAGTGTGTGTGCATCTAGTCTGCCTGTGTCTCTATGTGTCTGTACTTGCGTGTGTGTGTTTCTTTTGTTATCTCACCGACACTGAAAAGGAAACATCAAACAGAAATACAATTTTGCTTGAAGATGCTTTCTCTTGTCACATGAAAGTGATCACATCTATTAATCTTCCGAAAGAAATCACTGTATCCCACTTTATTTCGTATTTTTGTACAAGTTATCAAACTACCAGTACTTGGGAGTGTTGTTTTGTAAGGTTGTCAGAAAACTTGAAATTCACTCTTGGAACCATTTCCCTTTCATCCCAAACTCATGCGGCTTGGCGTCTATTGCAATCCAATGCAAAGCTGCAGGGTGATTCAGTTGGATGTTTACAACCTTCTCATATAACATTGATCGACGCTGCATGGCTGCACAGGAGGCTTAGTACTCACTCTGTATGCTTGGCGATGGAGAGCTCCTGACCTTCTATTGACAGTTCTTATACTTTGTGTCACCTTGTGGATCAATTCCCCCATCACAGTAGAAAACTGAATGGCACTCCACCTCTGGGGAGCCAGTATACACAGCATGTCAAAATTCCATATGGATGATGGGGGTTGGAAATCTAATCATTGCCCCAATGCTCCGAATAAATCTGTCTGCACAGCATTATTCCAATCAAAAACATAATCTCCTAAATGTTTGTATTCATCAACCCTGTCACCTCTGCTAATCCGTGCCTTTGCTTACTTCTCATTGGCATCCTGGACCTAAATGCTGCTTTCCACATAAAGTCATGAATATTTAACATCGTTGCTGACTCATAGGAGAGCGATTTTCATGCCAGCACCTAACAAAAGATTTCCATTTTTTAACATGTAAATATGGCAGAGACAATTACAAAGCAACAACAAGAGGCTTTTATTCCATCAGTGATTCACAACCCTAATCCCTCCTCTCAGGCGATTTGTCCTCCCACTGGTTGAGATTGAAAATGTGACGTGTCTCAAGCTTATGGCCCAAACTGCCATACCCCATTCATACAGTATTTGTTTATTATTCTGTCCGACCTTTATTTTCCCTGGGCCCCATGACAAATCTTGTATAATATGAAATGTCTTGACTGATATACAGGGCAATGTGTTTTGAATTCATAATGTACTAAACCTTGCCTGCTTGTATATTCTTGTATAATACATTTACTTTGAGGGCAAATAAACAAAACTGCTCATTCTGGAGAAGAGGGAAACGTTTCTGCAGTAAAATCAAGGGGGGATGTACAACTACTCTTTAAGAACTGGTCTGCGAGTGAGTAATCTGAACCCATAGGACATGACTCTTCCTGCTAGAGGGGAAAGGTGAGAGAGTGAGGCCAGGCTGAACCATCAGGCCTCTGTTCATTATCCCTAAGTGACACTAGGTTCGCAGTTCCCACATCAGAGGGAATGTGGAGGCTGGAGCCATGATTGATCACCACAGGAAACATTACATGTGCTAAATCAACAGGTGCACTCAGTAGTCATCTGACAATGGTCATGAGGTGAAATGAGGAATCATTAGAAAATGGAGATTATTGTCACCTGGTTCTATTAATGGAAAATGAACCATATGTCATTATGCAAAATCCTTGTGTGAATTTTGAATATGATGGTATAACAATCTCAAATTTACAATATGATATTGTCGACATCAATTTTGAAATCAACAGTTCAGAAAATGAGGAGAGAAAGTGAGGACGAGAGGTGTAGCCTAAAAAAGTAGATTTGAATGCAAACAAACCCATAAATCTGTCTGAATGTCTGTGTTCTCTTTTGTTTATTTTAATCAAACAATTACTCATTCTCGCTGTGATTATAGCACTAGCACAATTCAAAAGGCAAAGAGTATAGTGAACTGCAGCCTATCGCATTTCATTTGTCTGTGAAAAATCCTCCTTGTTGTTTCCGTAATGAGAGAATTGATTTTATTTGACACATATTGACTTCTTTTGTTTCTTTATTTTGCTCTGGCAAATTCTAGACTGCAAAGTGTTAGCTAGGAAGAAAGGAACAACTCTTTAAGATGTGGTTCACCAGCTGTGTAAAATGCTGCATTCTCATGCTTTAGCGTATACATTATGCAATGTTTCATCCCGCAGTGATTGAATAATATAAGTACCACACTGTGTCACTGCTACAGTAATGTTACTGCTTCAGGCACTGGAAAACTTCTCGCTCCTTGTAAAATACCTTGCTTTGTTTTTGCTTGAAACCTGAAATATTGTAGTATTGTAGTTCATCACAAACGTAGGTATCATGATTCATACTATGCTTAGCATGTTTTCATTCACTTACAGGCAGATGTTTAAGCAAGAAAGAAATCAATGAAAACTGCAGAATATTGCGTCCCCATTGCAATAACGACTTATATGGTAGAAAAACAGATTAGCCATTGCTAATCAACTTACTAATCAAAATCAAAATCATGAGTAATCCAATGGCAGAGGGTGAGCGAGAGGCTTTTTGTTAGTTAGAGGCCCTGCTACCACTCAGGTAAACCTATGCATTAATAACACCAGCTCCAAGCAATTTGCATGGCTGATCCCTCTGCCTGAGGCTATTTTTGTATAATAAAACATAGTTATAAAACAGCATTAGTCACTCAGAATGTATATGTGCATAAGAGTTCAAATAGTTCTTATACTTAAAGTACTACCGTAGGAAAGACTGAATCATGTGCACCCTGGACAGTCCAGTATTTCCCTGTCGTGCAACGCTATTGAATAATCTGGAATTGTGCATTGAGAGTCAAGGTGTATTGTCTTCCTTTTACATTATTAATGATACTGAGGTCTTTCCCCTGACAGAGCAGGACAAACTCATCTGCAATGAACCTTGCAAAACAGTCAATGGCTCTGCATCAATCCATCTGAAGTAAACTTCAACCATTAAAGATATATCAACCCAAGGTGAGGAGAAAAGAGATCAGATACGAATCAATAGACACTGTAGCAGGAACCTTTTTTTTCTGCATGGACTACACAATGGGAGTAACACTACATGCACAGTGTGTACTGCATGTTCGGAGGCTAGTCTCACTTCACATCTTCTGAGAAAATTAAGGAAATTAAATGTAAATAAATGCTTGGTAATTGATACTTTTATATATACATGGGAGCAACTTTCCCAGGTTAAGTCTGTGTGAAGTTGCCAGCCCTTTGTACATTCTTCCCTCTGGCCCTTGTTTTCTTTCAAGTTCTCAGCTGTGGCTATCCTCTTCTTTACTGTGGATCAGCACCAACGCTCACCACCTATATCTTTAAAGGGCAGGACGGATTCTTCCTCCTCGTCCTTTTCTCCTAATCTCTGCGCCACTCATCTTCATTCAGCTAAAGATATGCGAGTGTGGTTCACATGCTTGTCGTCTTAAAAGGGACATTGGCTCATTCGTTAAGACGCAAAGCTTGCGGTTTTCTCCAACAAACTTGATTGACAGAACGGCTCTTCTCTGCCTCCCTCTTTCCTCGCTGGCCTGTCACAGCCGTGTTCAGCCCACTGACATTCGACCAACTCTCTCTTCCTGGATCAAAGGATTAAGCCTGGGAGGACAGCAATTGCTTTACCTGGAGGTTAAGGCAGCAAATAACCAAAACATAAATCACAAAGCAGATATATTCAGTGCTTATGCTTGTAATGAGGAGATCATTTTTCTGCAAATATGCTGCAATTTTGGTGCATGGATTTAAATGTCCAAAGTGTATTCACATAGTATTTATGCTTTATAAAACTTAGAGCAGTGTCATTGAGGGCTTAGAGTGGCAGCGTTCTCTGAAATTCCCTAGAAGCCATCATCATATTAAGACACATATACAAAAAAGAAAAAGTGAAACTACGGGGAAACCATTTGCTAACCTCAATGTGCTTAGCAGTGTAACAGTAACTACAATAAAATATTCTAGTGTATTTGCACATGGGCTTAACACCTCATTCAGAGCTCAACATTATATGATGCAATGTGTAAAAATTGTTTTAAAAACTGTGCACTTAGAGCGAAACTGTGTAACTTTTGGTGTGCAACAGCAACAGCAGCCTCTGCTGCCACAAGCTGTAATCACAGTGAAATGCCGTATTTCATTCTGCTGACAAATGAGACACACTGTTCTAAGGGAGGGAAATGCTCTTCGAAGGGGAACAGACTTTGAAACAAGACTTGTGATGGTGAGGAAAAGAAACGTCTTTCAATGAAGTGTTGTCAAGTTACTTTTTGTTTTAATGTTGTGACATCCCTTGGAGCGAATAGGACTGATCTGATTACCATGATCTGTGCTACAAGTTATAGTAGTTGCTAACAGCTGGTGTTTATCACCAGAGTTCTAGCTAACTTAGTGTTACTAAGCTTCTGCTAAATAAAATTAACTATAGTGTTAGTTTACTTTGTAGCCGTCAGTCAATTCTCACACAAAACTCTTATTTTTTTATGAGAATGAATGTGGTTGAAAGTTGTATAGCTTCATTCCAAACACAGTTGGGTAACCGAACACATGCTTGTGCTTATAGTTACTATAAAGGGCTCACATTAGTGTACATCAGATATCCTGCTCTGTAGAAGACAAAGCTTTAAAGACATTATGCTACATGCAGTAATTTACAGTTATTCATTTAGCTGACGCTTTATCCAAAGCGACTTACAATTGCTATATATGTCAGAGGTTGCACACCTCTGGAGCAACTAGAGATTCAGTTTCTCTCTCAGGGACACATTGAATCCGGGTCTGCCACACCAAATGCATGTGTCTTATCCATTGTGCCATCATATACATAACTACATATTTTTAATTGAATAAATAACTTTTACACTATTAGAATGACAAAAAGTATTATGACTAACATATTAGGGAGCATATATTTTATGATATGCATGCAGTGCTTTTTATACAGAATGAAAAGGCTTGTTGGTTTTTCAAGATAATAATGCCCTGGGTACAACAAAGTCAGGGTCCTTCTAGTCCAAATTGGCCATTTTTAACCCTGAATAACATAAATCATGTTTCCTCTCTTGCAGCACTGTGCACACATTTCATCATGCATACATTTCATTCTATTCTCGTGAGCTCACTAGAAGAAAATCTTTGCCATGCAGGGATGCATATCACTAAGTGGTGTCGTCAAGTGCTGTAAATCCACAGCTCTTGATCTTCAAGATCTTTGTTAGTCGTCGATTTTTACAGGATCTGAGGCTCAGCGTGTTTTCATCACCATGAAAATGGAGCACTGGGAACGCGAGCATGTACTGAGATCAAGACATACAGAACATGGTACAATAATCCAGAAACATTTCATGGGACTGTTCAACAACATGTTCAATAACAATTCTGTTTGTAGTTGCTTATTTAGTTGCTCATAGCAGACAAAAGACACAGAATGTTTTTGATACTATTTGGTTTTAAAGCATGACTCTGATACCAGGCCACTTTTGTGTGAGACGTGGGGTCTGGACAAACACAATAGAAAATATTTGGTTTTATTTGCTTTTTCGGCCTTGGCTAGCCATCCAGTTTACAGTTGTTTTGTTTGTTTGTTTGTCTTCTGGCACAATAACCAGAAGCTGTGTTGCCAGCATTTTCCAGTGGAAAAATAGTAAACAAATGCTCAAAATGTGTAGTGGATGAATGATGTCATCACAACAATTTACATATTAAATGTGTTACCTGATAGAGGGAGTCTTTGCAAATGATGCCACTGTTTTGATATAGCCTACTGGAGTATGTCTGTACTGCACGTGTGTGCACATAGGTTCATTTGTGTGCACTGTGACATGCAAGCTGCATTATTGCGCTTTCAGCTGTTGAGTGTTTGCTCCTTATAATAATCCCAAGGAAGGTAAATAGCGGGTCAAAAAAAGCAAAAAGTCCGCTTTTTTAATATCCACTCAGAAACATCTCTTCATTTTGTCGTTAGATGCCTACATTTGTGTGGAGCGATGAGACTGATTGTGTGAAGAGTGAGTGCTCAGCAAAGCTCTTGATGGACGTGGCAAAGGGAAATTTCCAGTGACAGAGTACAGGAGATTAAAGATTAAGTGATGGAGGTCTGAATGGGGAGTTTGGACTTCTTGCCGGATTGCAAAAGCTTCAAATAGCGTCTGATATTTAAAAGGAACTCTTTTGTTCATGCGGGAGCGAGAACTCCTACAGCAATTCATTATGATAAGCTCTACAGAGAAAGGAGGCCTTGACAGTACAGCTCACTAGTATTATAATATGCTAGGACTGCATATTAAAGCCTTTTTGTGTTGTTGCTGTATTCAAACTAAAAATCTAAACTATTTCACTTTTTCAACAGAAAGAGTTTTTCCCACAAAATTCATGTGTTGACAAATTATATAGCTAGCTTTCATAAATCTAAAAATGTTTTTTGAATGTGTGTACTACCCTAAATACTAGCTGCAGGTTTATAAATACATAACATAGTTTACTTGGTTACCTAGTACATGTGTAAACATCAGCCATTGTCAACCTGAATTAGAGAGGGGATGGTCTTGATTTCTAATGTTTATTATTTTTTGCACATTTCTCCATTTTATGCCTATCTGGGATGTCCAATACAGTCCTTTTACACTGCAGTCATTGTCCCTGTTAACTCTGCTGCAGGTAGCATGTACATTTGCTTCTTCCAAATGACCCTATGTGGATCCACTTTACTAAAAATCAAATGTCGAAATGCAGCTTTGCAACTGTAAGGCATGGCAGGTCTGTCATACTCATATTTTAAGAGAATTGGATGCAGTGTTATAAGCATGAAAGATATTAGAAATATGGGAGAGGGTTCTAGCTGATTCTATAAATTAGTTGCTTTACCCTGGGTTTTACTGGATTTGAGGGAGTGTAGCTGAATTATATTTGAACACACATTTGTTCCTCATCCTTGAGAATCTTTTCTCATGTGAAAGTGAAATAGATTGTTAAAAATACTTACAGCAAAGAATAAATGTAATTTGCAACTTGTTTAAATATGTTTCTAGACATCGAACCATTGCTTGTCCATTATTACCACACCTTGTTCATTAATCATCACTTGGTAAGAATGCTGATTTTTTATTTATCTTTTGATTGGTTTTGATTTTAAAATAAGTCAGCCAGAAACATTAAAAGGCAGTTAGAGACTGAGTTTTACATACGGAATTAGCCTCAGATGATTACTTCGGCTAATTCCAAAAAACAATCAAATGTGTCAGCAAGAAAACTCAAAGGTCACTAGCAAAAAGTAAGAAGCTTGCTTTTGTGTATTTCTGTCTGGAATCAAGACCCTGGCAACGCTTTAATTCGGACCAGATACTTTTGTGGTTGGCAGGATACTAGTGGTTAAAGAAAGCAAATAATCCATTTCCTTACGGGATTGGTACCAGCGGTTTCGGTGAGTGGTGACTCTCATTCAAAGGTTGATATTGAGGTGTTCATTATTCTGGAATGCATAATACCCCAAAATGTATCCATTATTAAAAATGTTCTCTTTTTTTCTCTCCTTTGAAATGGAATTTGTAATTGAAGGCAATGTTGTTCTGGGCCAACAAGCATCATGTTACCTGCAGTTAAGATGTTTGCCACTGTAACAAAATAGCCTGCACCGCTCAGCCCTGTCCCTCAGATGCTGGCTGACAATCTGTGGAGAGAAGACTGAAGATTGAGAAGAGCAATAGGATATCATGGAAAAGTGGAGAAATGGCTTCCCCATGGCAAACACCAAAGTGAAACGTTTGTGTTTTAAAATCTAAGGGCCAGTTGTGTCAAAGTCTTTTTGTAGAAGCAGAAAAGAGTAGGATGCCTGAACTGATTTGACAGGTTTATGAAAAATAAAATAAAAGTCTGAGTATCTGTACGCCTCAAGCTCAGTCTGCTGAAATGACCTGTGGGAGGAATCCTACAGTGGTTTCCAGATAGTGTATGACAGACCTCCCAGAATTTAAGATCAATGGAGTCCCGTTCCATGTATTAAACTGTGATGAATCTGCATTGCAGGACTATTGTGTTTGTAAGAAGTATTAAGAGAAGAAAACCTTAAGTAACAGGAGAAAAATCCTTGACCAGGTGATGGCTGGATTTACCCAGTTAGGACATTAACAGTCTTATTGTGGCAGTTTTAAAGGGGGACTCTAAGATGTTGTTTTATTCTTTTCATTGTAAGATTAATGAAGAAATTTCATGCAGACGTTTCCAGCAACACCTGCACCATGTCAACAAGTTCTGAATGAAAAAGAAAGAAATATTCAAAAACAGCTAAAAAACAGGTAACAAGTGTGAAATATGAAGCATTTAATGAAAACAAAATAATATTAATTTGCAACTACTGTTGTTTTAGCTTGTTTTTTACGCAGTCATGACACGACATAGTTCTAGATTTCCATCAGTATAATATTTTGTCCCCATTTTCTTTAACTGGGAGATTTCAGCCAGAGAGAGGACCCTTGACGTAATCAACAACAAAGAAAGAAACACAGTCGGCTACAAATTATTTTGTTAAATGTGAATGCTCCGTACTTGTATGCCTTTCTAGTCTTTTCGACCACTCAAAGCACTTTTACACACGACATCTGCATTTACCTTTCACACACACATTCACTCACTGAGCCTAAGTGCTCAAACGGAAACTAACATTCACACACATTCATACACTGGCGGAACAGCTGCCAGGGGCAATTCGGGGTTCAGTGTCTTGCCCAAGGACACTTCGACACGCAGCCTGGGGGAGCCGGGGATTGAACTGCCACCCTTCCGATTAATGGCCAACCCGCTCTGCCTCCTGAGCCACAGCTGCCCCAGCAATACAACTTTCAACCACATTCATTCTCATTGTTGTATTAACAATGTATTAAATGACAATCCGAAATTATCACACAAATCTACAGATGCACTCAGCTTTACAGAGTGTTAGCTCATTGTTTAGATGTCCAGCCCACTGGTTTACTGTTTTATCTGACAAAGGCGCCACCCTCTACTGGACTCTATGGTTACTATTTCCTACAATCACACGCATGCGCTTGTCACCTGAAATATTCATTGTGCATCACATAGTCGACCTATTGGATGTTGCTACCAATATGTGTGTGGCATATAAATAGCAGTGTCCCTTCTGCCTCGGCCTCCTTTTTTCTTCAGCATACAGCGAACTGCTCACTGTGGCTGACCGGGCTGGTGTGGTAGACTGTGTGGTAGACTGTGGCAGACTGTCATGGGGCTCCACTGACTGTATCCATAGAGACCAGTAGAGGGCGGAGCCTGTGCAAGATAGAACAAAGGTTACTAGTTACCTATTAATCCTTAAAAAAGTAATAATATTACTTTACTTAAAAGTTACTCGTTATGTTACTATATTACTTTCACTACCACCCCCTTCCCCTCTCCCCAAACATAGCAGTCTCTCCTGACTCCTGACCATAGCCCTTGCTCATAACCGCAGCAAGGAGTATGTTGGCTGAAATAAAAAAATAAAGAGAGGCTTTTGAACTACTGTTTTTCTGCACATGCATTTATAAGAGCAGTATTCAGCGTTTTTACAAAAAATTTAACATTGCTTAACGCCACTCTCTCCTGACATGTCCAAGCATCACTGGCAGTAGCGGCCAGAGTTTCTTTCTATGAGTTTCACATTGATGTGCCGCTTTATGCTTCAATAAATTAAATCTAGAATTGTTTGGTTGAAAGCTTTTTGCTAGAGGTACAAAGTTTACAACTGACAACATTGTTCTTTGCATATTAGGCACAATAATGGTGATACTTTCATCTACAGCTGTGGAAAGAACACCTGTCTTCCTGTCTTCTCCTTCTCCCTTTCCTTTAGCGTCTTGTCTGGTTCCGCAGACCTGCAGTGCAGTTGCGCATTCACTCAAGGATGATGCGTTCAGTAACGCAGTAACAGTAATGCAGCTTTACTTGGATTAGTAACTGTAAATAATAGTACTGTTTTGGTAATAGTAATCCGTCATATTGTAACCCGTATTTTATGTCTTCCTGGACCAGTATGGTGGTACTGCCAAACACTGTTAGCGGGTTAACATAATGGAGCATTTAATGAGCCAGATATTTACCATGGGAGTTGGTAGACACTGAAAACAGAGCTAAAAGAGAGTTAGAATTGGACTAATAAATGAATATTGGTGGTGGATAGAAACATGAATCCAGAAGACGTTATAGCTGAGGACAGTAAAGCACAGTACTCGCTTAGACGCAGTGTGTTAGAGCGCAAGTTTAGTGCGAGTGGAGCTGGGCTAACTGAGCTAGCGTTGGCGAGCCACTGAAGCAGAGGACGCCATTGCTGAACTTGGACTGCCTGGAGTTTCCGCACGAGGACCTAACGAGGACTTCACCTCCGCTGCCGTTTGGATTAATCGCTCATGGCTTCCTGCTCTGTTTCTTCTGGAAGGACGCTGAACTGTGAGTTGGACGTGTGAATTGTTACTCTGTTGAGAAAGAGGAAAAAGGGATTTTGTCGCCGCACCGCACCCGAGCTACACACATGCCTGCAACCTTTTTATTTTTTGCGCACAGTTGAGAGATGTGTGTGTGTGCATGCGGGCCCGATGTGTGTTTGTCTGGTAACTGATTAAGTACATGACAGTGTTTGGAGGTTGAGAAGTAGTATTAACCTATTAATGTTTAAAGGATAAAGCAGTGAAAAATGAAGGAGTTTTTGCTGAAGAAATAAGACAGGAATTAACATTGTGTGGTATTATATTTTGGAATCACAGACAGTTTACTATAATTTTTAAAGTAATTATTTGCTCATTTTTGGCAAAGGTATTCGAGTTTAATACTTTCTAAAACTAAATTTATTTTAAAAAGGTATATTTTTTGTCTTCGTATTTTTTGTGTTGCTGCAATATCTGAAGCATTTGGATACTTTTTGTATTACATTTAAAAAGGAAAGCAGCCAGTAAAATATATTTTCTTTTAATGTAAAAGAGTTGTTGGGTCAGTTATTTCAAATATATTATGTGGAGAGATTTAAAGGCAAAGATTGACTATTTCTGTGGATAGTAAGAGGGTATTTCAAGAGTCACCCAAAACAGGTAAACCTTCATGGTAGCTACCTTTTGAAATAAACACTGAACCCATAACACCCCATCAGTCGAGTCTGAAGCTAATCATAGTCACTCAGGCGCTTATATAGGGTGGTGGGGTGCTACATTGATAATCAAAGAGTGTCTGGTGAGTGGTTTACAATTGTCTCGACTTATTAACAATACTCATGTTGTCTTGTTTTCTGTCTTTCAGGTGAAGACATAGATGAGGAGGCATTTCTTCTGTTAGATGAGGACACTGTCAGTCTTTGGTCGTCCTTTGTTTAGTGTGTGTACATCCTGCCTGTCTGTACCTTTTGGAGTTACTTTATTAGTAAAACATTTGAATTGGAACTTTGGACGACTCCTCTTATTCTTCTTCTGCCTGCATCACACCGTGACAGATATATGTAAAACAAAGTTTTATTTTTCTGAAATAAGGCATATTGGCATAGTAACCCAAGTTAGGTTATTTTTGACCCAACTCCTGGGTTAAAAAGGGACCAACTAATTTCTGGGTTATTTCAACCCAGAAGTTGGGTTATATTAACTACAATGTTGGGTTATTTTCACCCAATTTTTTTGGGTCAGGAATTTAACCCAAAAGTTAAGTCAAAAAGAGTAACCCAATTTTCTGGGTTGAAATAACCCAGAAAGTAGTTGGTCCCTTTTTAACCCAAGAGTTGGGTTAAAAAGGGAGGTTTTTAGTGTGCATAACTGCTGGATGTATAAATAATAACAAACTAGATTACAAGCGTTAGTTTACTAGCTAGCAGGCTCAATGCTATGGCCTGTTTGGCTTGTTATGATAAATGCCTATTTATCTATAAATTTCCTCATCATTTAATCAATTGAATGTGAGCGTGTATGTTACTGTACAACAGGGAAACACACTGTACACACTTGCATTTTAAACTTAGCTAATCATCACCATATTTTACATCTTTGACAATTTAGCAAGATATGCCTTGCAATATTCTTTATTCATTATTAACCATTTACTGCTGACTATAACTTTGTAAAGTTCACATATATGCTCAAAAATGTATTGAAGTTCAGTCCATCACTCTTGAGAAGAGTAATTCTTTTGGCAGGAAAAATTAATAAGGAACAGCATGGTAGATGAGTCATCAAGTAGATTTTTGAAGTTCACCATCAAGCAGCCAGCAGTGAATCATTGTGTAAGAGATGTCTGGAAGTCCACTCCACATGCTGAGCAAACAATAAATCATTATTGAGGGAAAGCTGACAACCATTGTTTCTGTTCCTATTTTCTGTCCTACTGTAGGTAGGTTAATATTCAACACATACTATAGGTATGTTCAGGTTTTAAAAGGAGATATATGTTAATTTCACCATACAATGGATAATTTAAAAGACATTGTAGCCGGCCAAAATTTCTGCACCTAATTACTGTTTCCCATAAATACGGTGGGAATAGAAAAGTGGTGGTTACAATGGGCCTGGACATTAGAGCAATTCCAATGATCACTGGATGACTGTAAAACTCCTGGTTGAATAATCAAGTCAGTTTACGAGTCCCAAGGACCACATCCAGATGTTGCCTGTGTCATGCCATCTGATTTGTACCCCTGACTGTCTTCTTCATTGCCACCACCAGTGAGCCTCTTGGATGTGGAAACTGAACTAACAGCAGTTTAGCAGCATGGATTTTTCGAGTAACAAAGTTTAAATATTTTTAACTGTTGGCCACAACACAACCCTAAAGTTTGTAGGTTCAAACATTCAAATTTAAATTGACAACTAAAATAAATGCTCCCATAACTCTTAAACCTTTGCTGAGCCGTCGTTTGCACAGCAAAGACATGCTTATTAATTAAGGATCATGAAACGCTGTTTTCAAATCGGATTTCATTATACAAGAATATCAATAATCAAGTAAACAACTACTTTAATATTCCTTGTGATATTTAAGTCAGTGATTTTTTGGATCTTTAGAAGTTGTGTATTTTGAATCAGTGTAACTGATCCACCAATTATATACTGCGGTTAAGAATTTACAAAATAATGCTGCTATGCTCTAAAGAACAACAAAAGATATCTGCACTCAATCACTGTCCCTTTCTTTTAGTCTGCCTTTCTTCCTCCCCTCTCATACGCTCAAAGTCACAGAGATTTTGAAGCAAAATGTTCTTAGAAACCTTTGATATAACTTCCCCATGGGAAACAATGAGTTTATGCAAATATGGATCAATGGCTTGTGAAAAATTGGGCTCTGTGCAGCAATAGGGACATGTGACCTCTCTGTTGTTCTCAGGATAACTTAAAGCCCTCCCAGTGTAGTGGTTTTACTGACCCCTCCCCCACACCATGGAAATTTATAATTCATATTGAATGCATAAGATGTTTGAGTTCTGCCTTGAGAGGCATTATGGAAGGTTTTTCAGCCATGCTAGCAGCGTGGCTCTTTGAATGCCAATGTCTGTCGGTCGGTCCACTACTTTGCCTCAGACTGAAATATCTCAACAACTATTGAATGGATTAAAAAGAAATTTTGTACACACATTCATGAGCCCCAGAGGGTGAAGCCTAGCCCTTGAAGCTGATGAAAGTGAATTGCTTGGTAGAAAAGACACAGATGTTAGCAGACTGAGCTGCTTCTGCAATGTACAGAAGTAAAGCGTAAATGAAATGTGAGGTTTAAAAAAACGGTGGCAAAGACTGTGTTTTCCAATATGATTTCTTCCCCTTGAAAACGGAGACCCCGGACTGTTGAGCATCTGAAGTTGTACATCAAGCAAGAATGGGAAAGAATTCTACCTACAAAGCATTAACAATTAGTGTCCTCAGTTCCCAAACGCTTATTGAATGTTGATAAAAGGAAAGGTGATGTGACAAAGTGTCAGTTTGAACATTAAATATATTGTCTTTGTGGTGTATTCAGTTGAACATAAGTTGAAAAGGATTTGCAAACCATTGTATTCGGTTTGTATTTACGTTTAATACAACGTCCCAACTTCATTGGAATTGGGGTTGTAGTTAAAACTGATATCTTTACAGTATGTCAGTATTATACTTATTCTTATTTCTTGTAAAGGCTGCAAAGCAGTCAAAAGCTGCAATTTTAATGCTGTAATATGCACGTTTGCATTGTTATGAATGTTCATATAATATATAATATATTGTTTTATTGTAATAAATTTCATCACATCTTTGAAAAATTAGAATAAACTACATAAACCTGTTAATGATACTTTACTGTACATACTACTATTTTTTTTGATCTTGACTGACCTCCTTGAATAAAAGTTTTTCACAGATATGCCTGAGGCACTGACACTGTCCTCAAATGACTTGGAGAATGTAACCATGATATAGTTATCCAAAGTGTAGTTAAAATAACTGTCCAGAAAGGTGGACACCATACATGAAAGTGTTAAATTGGATGCAGCAGCAAGTGTTTTGTCACCATATGGTGAGTGACCTAGTTCTCTTATCAATATACTGTATTAATAGACTTCTGACAAGATGGATCATGGGATGAAAAGGCTGTCAGAGAGAGAGAAGACCCTTGACGTAATCAACAACAAAGAAAGCAACACAGTCGGCTACAAATTATTTTGTTGTATTAACAATGTATTAAATGACAATCTGAAATTATCACACTAATCTGCAGCTGCACTCAGCTTTATAGAGTGTTAGCTCATTGTTTAGATGTCCGGCCCGCTGGTTTACTGTTTAATCTGACAATCAACATGAGTAATGTTTTTTGAGGGGAATATTGATTGTTATTACTATTGACACATGGAATAATGAGCCAGCACACGTAGCTGCTATGGGGCCTTTTCTTCTTAACCAGATAAAAATGAATTTTGTGGCTATTGCTGAGAAGTATTATTAAGTTATTGTTACCATATTTCTGTTTTACTATTTTGTTCACTGCTACATTCCCTTGGCTGCCGTGGGTTGCAGTTGTACACGAGGCAGAGTGAGCAGTTCGTCTTTGGCTGCTGTGTTGAAAAAGAGTGGGCTGCATTGCCTCAGGTAAGGAAGCATGGTGGTGCATTTGCATTTCCTTAATATCCTTATTGGCATAACTATGCAGAGATGTGTGAATGGCATAGAATGACTTTTTGTATGACTACTCTGACAGCTAAAACCTCATTTAAACTGTAATCTTGTCTGGTGAGGATTCCCCTCTGATGCATGAATAACTAAAAAACATTATCTATATTCTTCTTTTTACTCAAAATTAGGTTAATATACAAATCCATTTACATTTTTAAAAAAATTCTTTTTTGTTTTTCAATTATTTGACTGTCCTCATATGTGGACACCATGCAACAAAGGAGTAAAATGCCACACCTGACAACATGGATTATTATGTTACTTTATATCATGTTATGCTATAGGAACAAATAGAGGAAAAACACTCATAGTGGTATTGATAACTGTATTTACATGTATGCGGAAACCCATAGCATATTGTTATCCTCATCTAACTTCATGTTCAATCATCTTTTAACATATCAACATCCAACATGTAATAGATTACATAGTTGTACAACCCCAATTCCACTGAAGTTGGGATGTTGTGTAAAACGTAAATAAAAACGAATACATTCATTTGCAAATCCTTTTCAACCTATATTCAATTTAATACACTACAAAGGCAACATATTTAATGTTCAAACTGATAAACTTTATGTGGTTTTTGCAAATATTCACTCACTTTGAAATTGATGCCTGCAACATGTTCCAAAATAGCTGGGACAGGGGCAACAAAGGACTGAGAAAGTTGAGGAATGCTCAAAAAACACCTGTTTGGAGCATTCCACAGGTGAACAGGTTAATTGGAAACAGGTGAGTGTCATGATTGGATATAAAAGGAGCATCCCCGAAAGGCTCAGTCATTCACAAGCAAGGATGGAGTAAGGTTCATCACTTTGTGAACAACTGCGTGAGCAAACAGCGCAACAGTTGAAGAACAACGTTACTCAACGTACAATTGCAAGGAATTTAAGGATTTCATCATCTGCAGTCCATAATATCATCAAAAGATTCAGAGAATCCGGAGAGCAGCAAGGCCAAAAACCAACATTAAATGTCCGTAATCTTCAATCACTAAGGTGGCACTGCATTAAAAACCGACATCAACTCAGGAGCACTTCATGGACTCGGGAACACTTCATAAAACCATTGTTAGTTAACACAGTTTGTCGCTACATCAACAAGTACAAGTTAAAACTCTACCATGCAAATCGAAAGCCATACATCAACATCACCCAGAAATGCCGCCGGCTTCTCTTGGCCCAAGTTCATCTGAGATGGACTGAACCAAAGTGGAAAAGTGTGTTGTGGTCTGACGAGTCCACATTTCCAGTTGTTTTTGAAAATGATGGACGTTGTGTCCTTTGGGCCAGAGACGAAAAGGATTATCAGTGCAAAGTTCAAAAGCCAGCATCTGTGATGGTATGGGGGGTGCGTTAGTGCCCATGGCATGGGTAACTTGCACATCTGTGAAGGCACCATCAGAGCAACATATGCTGCCATCCAAGCAACGTCTTTTTCAGGGACATCCCTGTTTATTTCAGTAAGACAATGCCAAGCCACATTTTGCACGTTACAACAGTGTGGCTTCGTAGTAAAAGAGTACGGGTACTAGACTGGCCAGCATGCAGTCCAGACCTGTCTCCCATTGAAAATGTGTGGCGCAAAATACAATAACGGAGACCCCGGACTGTTGAGCAACTGAACTTGTACATCAAGCAAGAATGGGAAAGAATTTCACCTACAAAGCTTCAACATAGTGTCCTCAGTTTCCAAACGCTTATTAAATGTTGATAAAAGGAAAGGTGATGTAACATAGTGATAAACATGCCCCTGTCCCAGCTTTTTTGGAACGTGTTAAAGGCATCAAATTCAAAGTGAGTGAATATTTGCAAAAAACAATAAAGTTTATCAGTTTGAACATTAAATATATTGTTTTTGTGGTGTATTCAATTGAACATAGGTTGAAAAGGATTTGCAAATCATTGTATTTGGTTTGTATTTACGTTTTAGACAACGTCCCAACTTCATTGGAATTGGGGTTGTAGTTAAAACTGATATCTTTACAGTATGTCAGTATTATACTTATTCTTATTTCGTGTAAAGGCTGCAAAGCAGTCAAAAATTGCAATTTTAATGCTGTAATATGCACGTTTGCATTGTTATGAATGTTCATATAATTGTTTTATTATAATATATTTCATCACATCTTTGAAAAATTAGAATAAACTACATAAACCTGTTAATGATACTTTACTGTAAATACTACTATTTTTTTTATTGAATTTCCTTGAACAATGTCGTCACAGTATGCCATCTTGGATAGATGAGGTCATCAAGCAATACATATTTGGCAAACAAGAGAGTAACAACTGTTGGTATCAATAAACTGACACTGTCCTCAAATGACTTGAAGAACATAACCATGATATAGAAACCCAAAGTGGAGTTAAAATAACTGTCCAGAAAGGTGGACACCATACATGAAAGTGTTAAATTGGAAGCAGCATTTCATATTTTTAACAAAGTGTTTTTTCACCATATGGTGAGTGACCTAGTTCTCTTATCAATATACTGTATTAATAGACTTCTGACAAGATGGATCATGGGATGAAAAGGCTGTCAGATGACTCAAGATCTAATCTTTTCCTATGTATTATATGAACTATGAATTAGTAGAGATAACAAGCATGCATTGCTTTTGCTACCATGTGATTGGTTTGGGAGTCTCACGCTTTTTTAAAAGCTTCTGACTAAGTATGCTTACTTTGCAGATCTCATTTGTGACCCAGTTATGAAGGAAATTCTCATAGATTTACAGTGGATTTTAATGCATCACACAACGAGGGCAGTATGGTATTTACTATTTACTACCCACCAAGACCACCATTTTAATATTATTTGCGGCCACACGCTATTTAAATGAATTAATTTAATCACATGAAACTTCTGTTTCTTACTTTTCCCTTTCCTTTAAAGTCTTTAAAGTGATCTTTAAGTTGTGTTTCTTAATGTCAGGTCTTGTAACACCGATAATTTCTATGCCACTTTAGATGCAAAGCACTGCCAACACCTTCCGGGGGTAAAATATGAAAGGAGATCGCAATGGAGTCTGTCCCTTCCCCTAGGGACTGTAAATCCATGCAGAGCATACTTGTCTGGAACCCTCTTTGAATACAATCAGAGTTTTCAAAATAGCTTCATCTCAACTCCTCGCCTGAATCTGTGATGCTTAACATATTCTCATCTTGATTCAAATTTATTCCTCCTTGTAATGAAAATTGTTTGTATGAGTCTGAGACATACATGAAAAGGTAAAGCATTAACATCTCTGTTTCAAGGACTGAACATAAATAAAAGTGCATTTCAAAGGATCCTACTTAATGTATTGTTGTGTTCAGAATTACACGAGCCAGAAGCTTCTTTCATCTTTCACACACTACACAGACTTTGTCAAAGTGTTTATCTGTTTGCCTAACAGTATTTTGTTAGGTTTTTCCCAAACTGCCAGGTATAACAAGACTAAGAGTCTTATGCACAGTGCTGCTTTGAGCTAACATACTGATGTATGGTTGGTATAATGTGTACCATTTTCACAATTTTAGTTAACTGTGGTAGCATGCTAACAATGTGTAATTAGCAGTTAATAGTCAAAGTACTGGACGAATAATTTTGATCTGGGTATGGTGCAAGATGAAAGGTTAAGGGATCACCTTAAGTTATTATAGTTCATCCCGAGGAGGACATGAGCATGTGTATCATATTTCATGGCAATCCATTAAAAAGCTGATGAGACATTACACTCAACAACACAAATGTGCACCTCAGATAACAAATTAACCAAAGTAAGCAGCCTTCATCATCTGGGCACCATGGTTGTGTACAAAATGTCATAGCAATCCATTCAACAGTTTTATTTTGACCAAAGTGGTGGGCCTACTGACTCATATTACCCTCTATGGAACCATGCCGCTAGAACAACAAAAGGACACAAATTCATAAAATGTATCCTTTTATCATGTACTAAACATTATATTATATTGTGTAAAATTTCTTTGGGATTTCCCAACACAGCTCTGAAACACTTACTCACTGTTAAGTGACTTGAGATCACTTTGATACTTTTAAGTCTGATGTGCCTGTACATTTTCCTAAAAAAATCCATGAATTGATTTTATGGCTTTCTACATTAGAGCCTCTATGACTACTATTATAAAAGCAATTTCACCTCCTGTGTCTAAAAACCCTCCAAAGGAGTAATTAGCCGGAGACCCCCACCACCACCCAATTATCTCATCAATTAAGTTTCTAAAAGCAAGTGAGGACTTAATTAGGGAAGTGTCTATATTGTTGAGATGCTTTAAGCCAAGCTGTCAACCCCGCAAGTGATGACCCAGTCCAGTGGGTTTTTCATCCCATCCCCCGAGGTCTGGACCACCATCTCGTCTGTCTCGCACTAATGAAACCCTCTCTAAATCCAGTGCTGTCCCCTCTGCTGCTTAAGTAAGCCTCACTACCTCACTACCAACAGTGATGCTCCAAAAATCTCTCCAATTTCAACACAGATTTTGTTGTTGAATCTCAGGGGTCTTATTCTGCACTGTAATGTGCATGTTAATATAGATAGATAGACTTAAACAAATCAAAAGTAATTAGCTTACTTTTGCACATAAGGTTGCATGCAAACTTGTTTGACAGGCATACATACAGTAAATGATAATGTATCCATGTTATGTGCTATTCTGCCACAGTATGTGCACACCCCAGTGGCATACAAACAAAATACAGTAAAATAATCAATATGTGCTCACATTAAAGTGGATTTGCCCAGAATGTGCACACATGAAGAAGTGCTGTGATGCATTCAAAATCCAACTGCATAGCAATATTTATTGATTTGCACTTTGTACCCCTGTTGACGTTTAATCAGTGTAAGCTTTACCTATCTCAAGTCTCAGCCTATACACTAGTTGTGTTCTATCTTTGGCCGTGAAAAGCATGATTTGAATGGTGATTCCAAGGCTGAATCAATCAGTCCTGAATAAATCAGGACTTTATTCACCTGGCAATAAACTGATTTATATCCTATATATCCTTGACTGTTTGTGACCGGTGGAAAAACAACTATGCAATAAATGAACGGATGCTGAGAGATTTGGAGATTCTGTTTTGGCCTTTGATTAGAAAGATTGAAGGATGTAAAAAGAATTTTCTCTGTTACACTTTGCTATTTTATACTTAGGGCCTGTGTCCACCAAAGCTGAAAACACCAGCTACTGTTCAGAAAACGCCCTAGCACCTTTTTTTTCCCAGACGCTGTGGTTGCTGTGATACATAATTTCAGTGGAAGTGATGTGCTGCAAGTAGGCTACCTAATTTTACTGAATGTAAAAATGTCACCACAAAGTATATAGGCTTGCTTGCTCTGGCTCTTGCTCTGCATGAAGAGAAGGCTGAAACATGTAGAGTGCGAGGACAAACTCGCTGTACGTGGGTCCATGAGATTTTGTGGACGATGAAATAACTAGGCAAGAAGTAGTGATGTGCAGATCGATACTAATGTATCGATATTTCTGACACCAACTGTTCCTGCTTTAGGATCAAACTCATATAAAAGGATCAATATCTAAACTCAGTAATTTGGAGTGAGTGTGTGTTTTATCAGAAATCTTACTGTCACCAGTTTGGTCTAATTATACTCGGTTCATGGGATCTACTTCTCCTTCGACCTGTCAAAGTCATGCGTGCGCTGTGGCTCTGTGATGGAGCTTCTTTGAAGTGAGCCGTTGCAGCCCTTACATTTCCCGCGATTGAATACAGACTATGGCTGACTGTAAAAGCAGTCACGTCTGGCTGTATTTTAGCTGTGAAGGTAATTATGACACTGTGTGTGATGTGTATGCAAAGACAGTGAAATACTTTGGCAACACCGCAAACTTAGCTAAACATCTGAGATTAAGTCAAAATAATACAATGATGTTATGAAGTGGCAGTTCTGAGCAGGATATTTTCATTATAATTAAAGAAAATTATAATCATTTTAATACCTTGTCATTATGCAGCTATTATTTGGACTTGGTAAGCTTACAGCCTACTCGTTATTTCCCTCATACATACAGAAACAGGAGGGTGGAGGTCATTAAACTGGAAATGAAATGTGTAAAAAGTATTGGTATTGGTATTGGCAATATCAGCCTGGGTATTACTTCGTATTGGATCGTATAGAAATTAAGTGGTTTCGCACATCACTAACGAGGAGGCAGTTTCGTTCAGGAGCTAAGATGGCTCCGTGTGGTGTTTGTCCCACTGTGTCCCCCACTGTGATTGGACAGCTGGGTAAAAAGTGACAGTGATGAGCGCTGCGTTTTTCCCAAAGTTGAACATCATCTCTCGCCGACCGGAAAAAAACACAGCGCCAAGCGCCTATTCACGCTGCTGGCGTTTTTACCCTGTTGTAATAACACGTTGCTCCTATTGCAATCAAGCGAAAAAAGAAGCTGACCTCAAAAAATGCTTTGGTGGACACAGGCCCTAAGAGGGGACCCTTTCTCTTTGACAAAGAGTGTAATGCAGTGTGGTGCATTGATTATATATACAGATGTATCTATGTATCCGTGTCTTTTTAGGGTCAAAGCAAATTGAATTGATTTAAAAGCTAAAATTCAATGTAATTCTGTGAGCGGAATTGTCCCTTGGCTAATCCACGCCCCCATGGTTACTGTTGCTAACTCCGACAAACTATCGGACCTGTAGGACTTTATCACAGCGCTGCCACTGTCTATGACTGCACTCCTTGGAGAAATATTGTCTAACTTTGGGAAAAAGCGATCTCAGAAAGGAGACAGAAAGGTTTGTATTGTGAATATGAAGGTTATATACAGGCTGTCAAACTGATGTTAAAAAAATAAAGACCGAAGCTAAAGCCTACCGATCAATGAGTAAAAGTGAACCACCATACTAATAACATATTAACACTGTTACAATAATTAAAAATCAGAACTGTAGGGCTATATAATGTTACATTCAGTAGTAAGTTAGCTAGCGTTAGCTTACTAAAATTACATTAGGAACAATCCACAGCCTACATATTTCTGGATTTGTGTTAGGTTTTGGAAAGGCCCTCTATGGGTAGGCACTGTATCTATTACAGATGCCCCAGGAACATTGTTCAGTGCCAAAAATAGCTAGAAAACGACTCTTGCATTAGAGTCAATGAAGCGCAGCCACAAATGCGGCATACCTCAGTTGGAGCAATACTGCGCTGGCTTAACGAAGGGTCAATTGCTAAAGCATGTAATTTTGTGTTACCGTTCCTGTTTGACTTGAATTCACACTCCAGATTTATCACTTTTGTGTACTCAGCACAATCGCATAGAAAAATGATAATTTGAACTTCATGGACCAAAAACCAAATACTGATTTTTCAAGTTAGTATTTTTACTGAAACAGGTGGAGCCACTTCTATAAAAGTTTAATTCGACATTATGTGTCTAATTATCTAGTCATCTCTATACAAAAAAACATGCCAAGGCTTTTGGTCAAAGACACAATAGGGCTGATATTTCTTCACCGCAGTACATCACTTAGCAGAGAATGTCAACAGACCTGTGCCGGCCCATCAAAGTGCTACTCGTTTTTCATTCATAATAGACAGGGAATCAAAGAACCCACCCTTCGAACTCAGAGCCAGTTACACAATGTCTTATGCTGCCCCCACTTCACTATCTGTGTGCCTTTCATCCCATCCTCTTGGAGACGGACAGCAGATTCTCTTTCTTCTGCTCCTCGGCCTCTCTGTTTGATCTCTGTAATTCAGCTAATGAGGCTGGGCCTCTGTCAGGCAGCTGGCACACACACTGAAGGCAGCAGCACCGAGATCTGCCCCTAGATCTCAGTTAGCCGCATAGTGCCACCCCATCTGACTCAGCAGCCAACTCTGAAACATCCAGGGCCCCATTGAACAAGGTGAAGAATCACACTTAATTACCTGCTGTTGGAAAATCAGCACAATTTAGAAATAATGGAATCTAGGTCAGCTTGATCGCAGCAGTAAAACTACAGAGAGCTGTGAGCTGAACCTATCAAAGCAATGCTGGCAAATTCATTTCACTCTTAATTTCTTACATGTTTAGAGTACATAGTGATTAATCTTATTTTTCCAATGAAATAGAGGACTGGACAATTTGTCCCACATGATGAAGTAGTGCTGAAATGTTCTCCTGTAAAGAATGATTTTCATTACATTGAAAATTTCAATGCACAGTCGATCCCTCCATTGGTCACGCCCCTGTTATCAGATAGGTGGTGTCGCCATCAATTCAACTTTGACACATGCCAGCGCAACCTACATTCTTTTAAAAACATATACGTTATTTGTAGTGTGGAATATGAAATGTGCCAGACAGATTTGTCTCTGGAGTGCTGGAAAGGGCTGGGGAACATCTGAGTCAGCGGTCTTTGAGGCAAATGCAAACCTCTCAAAAATGCTAATCTTTGATTTCTTCCAGATTAGTGGGACTCAAGCTGAGCTGTAGATGCAGGAACACAAGTAGCTGGCGGCCATCCTGCTTCTGTCTCCTAAGCATCTGATTAAACGGAAACCTGATGCTGTACCCTCGTATTGTTGGTTTTGAGAAATGACAGTTCTTGCTGATATTGCAAATGATGCTTTTGCCAGCTTGTTTTTATCACCAATATTTTGAAATAGTATATATAAGGACTAGATGTAGAAATTCTGCATCAGTTTTAAGTTGAAGCTAATAGTGTCAGATGGAGGTACACATGCAATCTGTAGCTAATCAACAATGTTTTAAAAAGCATTATGAAAAATCTTGTTGGCACTTTGTCTGCATAGTTGCTAGTTAGTAATCTTTTCATAGTGGCCCCCTTACAAACAACTGCAATGCTGCCATTTGCAACAATTAAAATTAACGGCATATCCATGACCTGGTAGAGTATGACTATTAATGCCATGTCTGTTTGCCGCAGTAGCCATCTGACCTGAGGTTTTTCACTCGAAGTGAAAGCTTCCAGCCCCTTTGGAGGGAGAGTATAGGAGCTATGCCTGCTCTGTGCCCTGCTTGAATGCCATGTCCCGGAGCCAGGCACAGATGGCATGAAAGAAACCCTGAACTGCAGAGAAAAACCCAAGGCATCCACTTGGGGGCTCACAGGGTGGCATCATGGTGGAACAAACTCAATGTTCATACCACCAGCATCCCGCTCTGCCATAACTCGGGGCTTTTTGAGTTCTTGAATCATAGCACTCTCTGCTTTACTTTCTATGCCGCAAATATTTTGGCCACAGGAAGCAGGGAATAAGATGGACATCAGTCAGCAGATGTGAAATACCATAGTTTAACTGCTTGCTGAAGATCTGAAATTTTCCGCATGTTATTCACAGGTGCAGCAAGCAATTACAACCAGCCTTCAGTGTGATCACAATGTTCTCATATAAATTTATCAAAAAGTGCACAAAGTTGGCAAAAAAAGTTTTATTTAATGAAGTAATTCATTTGTTTAATTAGACATGACACAGTGGTCTGTGTTTACATATTTATTCAACTGAGAAAACATTATGTCAGAGCCCTCAGCACAAATGTCATCAAATAAGGAAATTTGAAATTCCAATCCCCTGCATGAGAGACATCACCAAAGAGAGTAAAATGGGATAGAGGTGCAACAAATAGATAATCTGGCAAAGCATTTACTCTTCTCTTGCTGCAGGTCTCAGGTGACACATTTTGTTAAGTGGAGACTTCTCGCAGGTATGTGATTGCGCAAATGTTCCCTGAAATACAGAACAGACAGAAAAGCGTTTGATGACAAAGAGGATGAAGTATACTTCAAGTGTCACTCGTGCTATCATCATATATAGCTTAAAGACCATAAAATGTTTAATTTTTATGTGTACAATAAGGACGTTTCAGCTGTGTATAAAAATGTCAGCTGCACTCTTTAAAGAGATGGCCTGGTTACAACATGTCTAGGCCAAACGTATTGCCTGCTGTCACTCTGACATATGGCAGTGCCCTCACAGTGTTTTACTGTATAAAACTGACATTAAAGGTCTGTTTGTCATCTGGTCTTAATCTTTAAATTACAATTTACATGTAGTGATGACCATAAAGTAGGGATTTTGTCAATTTGTTGTCTATATAAGCAAAATGCTGTCATCTCAAGTCCTGCATCCAAAAAAGAATAAAAAATGTGAATAATTCAAACACAGCTGGGAATTTGGAGTATCCTCACACTAGGCCTTTTTGCCTAGACAACTCTGGAAAAGGAGACAGTTCACATCCTATCAAGGAATTTAGCTCACGATCAGTGTAGTACATAGTACATAGAGGTGCCCCCAATACTGACTTTAATCCAACAAAGTGAATTTTATGAAGTTTCACAATAGTAGAGTTTATTGCAGGAATTATACAAGTGTAATTTATAAACTGTAACTCTAGATGGTCTTTTACCCAAACTAATATTTCCAGCCTCACTTACTTTGTACTCAGCCAAAATTAGCAAATGTTAGCATGCTAACATGGTAATCTGAGATAGTGAACACTGTAAACACGATATCATTGAAACAGTTTTCAACATATCATCTTGTTAGTGTTGTTTTTAGCATTCTCGTGTTAGCACTTAGCTCAAAGCAAAGCGGATCTGCATGGTAGTGGACTGTTATTTTCAGCGCTTGGTTTGAAGTCAAACTATTTTGAGTTGGTTCATATTGTGTACTCTCACATGTATTCTACAGGAAGTCTCAACCTTGTACCCTTGCATCAGTCTGTCTCTGCAATGTTGTTACTGGTTCAGTTTTTCTGTGCATTTATCATGCTCAGAGGTGACAGTCCCCTTAATGCAAATTCTGAAATGTAATTAAATTAAACTGATGGAGTTTTGGGTGGCAGCAGAGGCAGCAGTTGTGGTTATGTAGGCGTGAAGACCCAGCCATACATGGCTCCAGTAATGAGTGGGAGCAGGCCATCAGTGGGTGTGGTAGTGAAACTGCTGAGCAGGGAAAGTGAAGGTGAGCCCCACAGGACTCATTTGAGAGGAATGTGGTGCTGAGAGCAGCTAAGAAGCCACACACACCCACACACACACACACACACACACACACAAAAATCACAATAACACATAATTACAGCTTGAAAACTGTGGGCAAAGGGGCTCTTTATCTGCCTATATTGGCTCAGCACTCCACTGTGCCTCTAATTGCTACTCTCCTACTTGTGCATATCGCTTTCTGCGCTGGTTGACATATATTGAAGAGGCATGCACAAGGCATACCTTTAGAATGTTCTACTGCTTTGAAAATTGAACAGCTTTTAAAATTGTTTTGTTTACCCTCAATTGACATTTATGGGTTTTCCATATCTGTCCATTTTGTACAGTATACCAACCTTCAGCATTATAGATAAACCTAACAGTGGCATGTCTTGAAATCTGCCCAGCTGCTTTATTTCGGGTACATATAGAATACAGCAGTGTGTGCTTACACAGCAAATGGCAAATGCTTTGATTCCCCCTGGAAGCATTCATGCTCAAAATGTCCACCCATACATCTCTGCAATGCACTTCAGACAAAGCCATCAACCACACATAGAGAAGTGTTAAGCTCTGGGAAAGAAGAGTCAATGTACAGTGTGTGTGGTCAGCATATGTGTGTGTGTCAGCAAGTGTGTGCATATGTAAGTTAGCCCCATCCATGTAATGAATGGCCAGGAAATTCCAGGGCTCATTACAGTACAGTTGTCATGTAGCCATTACATTTTGTTACTTAAAGGGCCTTTCAGCCCTCTTGTTAGTCACAGAACTCGCCATCAATCAGAAATGCACGTAAACAATCACAAACTGATTTTTTTGATCTTCTTCCTTGCAAAGTACATTGTGACTAACATGCCAAAAGGATTTTTATTAATAAATGTAAGCTGACTGTACCTCATTATGCAAAGTAATGATCAGCTATTCCTTGACTGTGGCAATTATCTAGATATTTTGCAGCTACACAGTAAGTTGAAGGTAAAATCTAGAAGGGAGACACCTTAATAAAATAATATGTATGTTGTGCATACAGCGGTTTTTATTTATCAACTTCTTATTTAATATGAGCTGGTCAGAGGGCCGATGGAAATGAGACAAAGAGTAGAGGAAGAAGAGAGGAGAGTAGCATTCTGTCATTTTGTTGAAACTGTGATAGACGATGACTGACAACCCTCATTCTGGAAGTATTTTGGTTTAGGTTCTTTGTTAAATTATATCAACTGAAACCAATACCGAGCCAGTGCATGGCTGCGACCAGTAAGGCCAGTATCATTTTCTTGTTGGTGGCAACCAAGGCATTCAGCATATTTTGTGGGCTGTACATAGCTGGTAAAGCCATAAGACTTAGTGGAATTAAATCCTGTCCACCTAACAGCAAATCATTGCACAGGTGTGTTTACCTAAGTGTAGGCTTCTTGTGTATCTGAGTGTGGGGAGAAGATAATTCTGAGGAAGGTCCAAAACATATTTAAAATTTATAATAATTATGTTCCTGGTGATTGAAACCTGCTGGTTTAATGTGAACAATGTAGATTTTTTTGCAGGGGGGGCGGGGTTTTACAATCACGATGCCTGCTCAACCATCGCCCATCTGTCAGTCATCGCCAATGGACGATGGCATCGTCTATCAGCCCAATCAATTACAATCGCCATATGTCAGAGGTCGCATGCTTCTGGAGGAGCTAGGGGTTAAGTGTCTTGCACAGGAACACATTAGTGGATGTGTCTCAGTGTGACACACCAGCATACCAACAGAAACTTAAAAGAGATCACAGGGTTAGGGACTGTTAAAAACTAACACACACACTAGGAAAAGGCTACACAGGAACATCATGGCACTAAAACCCAAAATCCACAACATGAATTCTGTCATCCCACAGGGAGCATTTTAGAATAAGAGTGTTTTCCCTGCCTGATTTTGCTGACATGTTTTTTGTTTGTTTTAACTGTTTACTGTTGATATACGATCAAGAATCTGCACATGGTATTTTATTTTGTTATTTTATTGACTGGATTCTCTGCAGTTTTATGTCTGACTCCCCTGCCCGGTTTATCTCCTCTCTGCTGCTTGACGGAAGCTGCGCACAAATACACTGGCTGCGTAATCTCTCTGGGACGCACCGCAGCGCTTCTAGTGTCCGCATAAGCATTGACTAGAATGAATGCGATCCACTCCTGCAGCCGCGACGCGGATGGACTTTCAGAGTGAGTCAGGGGTCATGTAAACTTGTGAGAAAGGTCCGGCTGCAGACTATAGCTTAAAGGGTGTTGCATGAGCAAGGGAATGAGGGGCGTGGTGTGAGTAAGGCACGTGGCGTGAGCGCGGGACTCGGTGTAGGTGAAACTTCATCAGACTAGAAGGTGGGAATTGAAGAAGAGAACATAATACATAATAATTATAGTTATTATTACATAATAACATAATAATCACAGCTCAGTTCATCAAAAGTTGAAAGTATGATGTAATTGGACAAATGAGTACTTTTAAAAAAAATAAAAGTTATTCATTGCAGCTATTTAATGTTGTTAATCTAAATAAATATAGATTCTTTAAAAATAAGCATTTTATTAATGTTAGCCCAAAGTTTTATGTTTCTATTAGGGTTCTTACCCACATTTTTTATTGTTCTGTGTTTTTTTAAATATTATCATTATATTGTGGTACTTCATATTCCAAATTTGTGACATCATCAATAACCAGATACACCAATCATGCTGATTGTGTTATTGTCTTTGGAATTCTATTTGTGCCTGCTTAGTATGCCAACATGTTGTGGGACTGTTAACTGTGGATACTGCTAGCCTTTAATATCAAGCTTTCACTGGTGTGGAAACATGCATACCATGTAGTATTAATCGAATAAATTTCCAATATTAATATTAATAATGCAATATTTGTTTGGCTATGTTTGAATTGCTTATCATACTTTCCTAGATCATTTTAACATTTAGCTTATAGAAACAACAAATTGAGCAAAATACTTTAATTATAATTTCAGTCTTCATGGTAATGCTATAATTCTTTGCGCATTTGTATAATATGAATGGTGTTTTAATTACGGGAGATGGAACTGTTCACTGTGCTGTAATAGGAATATACTTAAGATCTGAAAAAAATTCTAACAATAACAACAATCTAACAATGTAGCAACAAAGGTGGCTAACCCTGGCTGTTATGACGGCCGATGTGCCAATGATGTGTCAACATGCATACAATCTGCTGCGTTAACGTGAGACTCTTATCGGGCGACAAAAAAAATATTGCCGTTAATCTGTTCTCTAGCTGGGTCTATACTACGCAAGCTATGATGACTTTCACCTTGATATTTTAGCGCAGATGTATACCTAGCCGAATTGCACTGTAGGGGGCAAGAACAAGTCTTCGAACCTGTGTGTATGCCTACTGTAAATTATCACATCAAAAGTGACGTGCTAACATGGATGCAGCCGTTGCTGCTTTCCATTTACCTTGGAGGTCGGAGCTGGGTATGACGTCACACCCGACTTGACGGCGTTACAGTTACAACCTCGCTCGGCCAGCTGTTTGTTTAACTAGCCAGGTTAGTTATTGATGCGCCGGTTGATTAAAAAACGCATTGTGCGGTATTTACTCTCACTAACTGTAGCAACACGTCCACAGACAGCTGTTGGACAGCACTTTGTGTACGAACATTTCTGAAGCCGCCGGGTTTGCACCTTGTGCAATGCGGAATTAGTTTACTATAGGAGTTCCAGCCTGTTCTCATGCTTTTGCGTCACATATACACGCTTTGGAAAAGCCGTGTCTATAGTACGCAAAACGGCGATTTTGCGTGTATAGTTGACGCCCCCAGGTACGTGTGTATGAGACGCATCCCGGCAGCGTATGTATGTGACGCCCCGGGTGACCGGATGCGCGAGTAGTGCACCCTGTTTGCCAGTAAGAACAAAATAGGCTTTAACTAGTTAACTACTGGACATTTTGGGCATCACTAGTTAACTTGTGCAGAAAATTGCCATCCACGAGTTAACTAGCAAGCTGAATTTGTGGTCCACTAGTGGACATTTTAGCTCATAATACTTAACTAGTGAAATATTTTTCACCTAACTAGTTAACTATTAAGAACAAAAGTGCGTCAACTAGCTAACTAGTGGACATTTTAGCTTGTACTAGTTAACTAGTACGACAATTTTCGCCACACTAGTTAACTAGTAAGAGCGAAAATGCCTCAAGTAGTGTTACTAGTGGACTTTTTGGCCTTTTCTAGTTTACCAGTAAGCATTTTAGCTCTCACTAGTTAACTAGTGCATAAATTTGTCAGCCACTAGTTATCTAGTTAGCCAAATTTACGTTCAACTAGTTAACATGTTAAAGCTTTTGCTGCTCACTAGTCAACTAGTACGTCTTTGTGCTTTACTAGTTCCATCCAGATGGCCACTAGTTCGCCAAAAAGCCAACTACTTGAGACTTTTGGTCTACTAGTTCGACGACTAGTTCTGCCAAAGACCGAACTAGTTGAGGAAAATAAAGTTTGATATCCAGGATATGGAATAAATGCTCAAAGGGCTTTCCATAGCCCCAGCAGCCTCGGCACAGCAGATACGCAGCGCACACACTGCCTATGTGAGTCTGGTGTTAGTGTCATTTCTGACTGCTAAAAGTAGGTTCAGAATATAAATAACAGAAATGTTAGAGTAAGGTGGTTGGGCAGAAACCAGACTTTCACCCAGGAGACCAGGGTTTGTTTCCAGTGTTAAATAAATAGTCAACATTGTTTGTTTTTAGTAATGTTAACTAAGTTAGGTAAGTTACATAAGTAATAGTCAACAATAGTAAATAGTCAACATTGTTTGTTTTAAGTAATGTTAACTAAGTTAGGTAAGTTACATAAGTAATGATACTTACTTAACGTAACATAAATCCAACAAAGTTATTGTAACCCAAACCATGATGTCTTCCTAAATTTAACTAAGTCATTTTGCCTTGGAGTTAACCAAGCGTCCATATGTGATGAGTTGGGAGTGAGAATGTGTTGCATATTGAGCATGAATGATATCAGTGAGGTGCCTGCACAGAGCCCAAAAGACACTAAAAGACAGTACCTATCCCAGCCACCCTGCTGCCATCTGGCAAGAAAATCTGCCGTCGTACCTTCAGACTACAGAGCAGGTTATTTCCCCAGATTGCGAGACTCCAAAATTCATCCTCAACGCTCCACCATATAAAATTGTTTTGTTTCTTTGACTTGTTATTTAGCCACACATCTAGTGTATATACTTTTTTTATATTTTCTTTTCTTTTCGTGAGTAGTATAAAGTAAAGTACAACTTTAACATGTTGTAAAATGATAAATCTACCTTGTACCTAAAGCTGAAGGAGATTCATGATGCAAACACCAGTCACCAGAGTCAAAATCCTCTGCTCTGAATGTCCATCCATCTAGCCCAACCTTGCCCCTAAACCTCTGCATTATATGTTCTTCCTACATTGGAAAAAACATTTCCTGTGAACCAGGCAGCAAATATGTTAACTCTTCCTTAATTTCTAAAAGTGTGAAATATTGTCCTTTCTCCACTTGGCAGCACTTTGTCTGCTGACTCACAAATTTTTCTTGCTACACGCTGGTGTGCTTTTTTTTACCACCCCAGATTCCTAATGAGATTAGAATTATCCTTCAGCATGATATCATCCTATCAGTGCATTGTCACAACACTATGACAATAGTTAAAAATTCCCAGTTTTATACAAGTCACTGCTGTGATACTACAGTACATGGCTTGGAAGATTCCATGCAGTCAATTGATAAACTGTGTGTGTGTGTGTGTTAGTGTATGTTACTATTCTTTATCCACTCTATTGATATCTGACTTATTGCTTTTCATATTTATCAGATTTTTCCCCTTTGGTCTCACTTTGTCATAGTTTTTTTCTGTGTCTAATGTTACCCTGACCCATTTGCTCCCTTCACAGCAAAATCCAATATTTGCAGATATGCTCCCTGCCTCAGCCTCTGTAAATATGTTTTCAAAATCCCATTGATGTGTTTTTTTCTCTCTGTGCAAATGGAAGGCTTGTAATTAGATTGATTATTTGAATATAACTAGAGAGAATTAAACCCCCTGCAAAAGAAACTCAAATTTTGGAATCACATGCTATAGTATACAATTTCCTGTTTCTCTGCCATACATGAAGACCTTAGAGACAATATATCGAATAAAGACTTAACATTATGCATGCAGCAGTGTTGAATGAATAATGCGCGTGCCTTTGGTCTCCGTTCCTCTTCTGATCTGAGGCGTTAGTGACATAAATCCATCTGTCCCTTGAAGAACATGTAAATCTTGGAACCCTTTGCATATCATGTCTAATTGGCTTCAGTCTTCAAACAACTCTGCCTTTTAGATGAATCTTTATCAGATGGATAGTCAGGCCCTTTCATTTAATAAACCTCTATCAGATCCCAAATGGGTTGATCTCACCACTCCCCTGAAAATTTGCATCTAAACAATCAAGTGCTGTCCACAGGACCCAAATACCATTTCCACTATCCCCATACATGCTTTGTAGCTAGTCTATTGATTCAACATGAAAATAAAGAGTAGTGTAGTCAATTGAATCAAATATCATGTGACTGCAGAAAGAATTAAAGCAAACAATTGTAGCCACAGTTGTAGCCACTTCTTTTTTAAGGTAAAAAGTGAAGGAGAAATTGTATTGCAATAAATGGTGCCATATTTTCCTACACCCACAGAATGATGCCAAGTGTTACTCTCTGTCTACTAATACTGTAGCAATTGTTTTAGAAGAGACAGATATGTATATAAAACAACTGCATAAATAACAAATTGACATATTTATAGGGTAGGCCTTTTGGTCAATTAATAACAAGATTCCTCATATTGAAACTTTGATACTCAATCTTTGTCTGATGCACACAAGATAACAACTTGTTCTATCTTGTGCACACAAGATAAAAAATATCATCGTATGGGACTCCGTAACTTACAGAGAAAAATACGAGAATTTAAAAAAAAATTGTGGCAGATCCAAACCAGACAGCAATGAATGTGCAGAGGACAGACTGGATGATGGCTGTAGAAGTGGATCAGACGCTCCTTAGGCATGTTGAGCTTCCTGAGCTGGAGAAGGAAGTACATCCTCTGCTGGGCCTTCTTGATGATGGCAGCAGTGTTGGGCTCCCACTTTAGGTCCTGGGATATAGTGGATCCCAGAAAACTAAAGGATTCCACAGCAGACATAGGGCTGTTGCGTATGATGATAGGGGGCAGAGTGGGGGGGGCTCCTCCTGAATCCCACAATCATCTCCACAGTCTTGAGTGTGTTAAGCCCAAGGTTGTTCTGACCACACAAGAGAGCCAGCTGATTGTGGGAGCTGAACCTCCCTTCTGTAAGCTGACTCCCTTGTCTCCCTTGACAGGGAGAACATCACTGGGGGGGGTGCCAGTGCTAAAAGTCCAGGTGCTGAATGTGATGAGTTTGTAAATGAGGATGTCCGGGATGATGGTGTTGAAAGCCGAGCTGAAGTTCATGAACAGGATCCTTGCATATGTCCCTGGAGAGTTGAGGTGTTGCAGATGTAGTGCAGTACCATGTTGACTGCATCATCCTCTTACCTGTTAGCCCTGTAGGCAAACTGCAGGGGGTCCAGCAAGGTGCCTGTAATGTCCTTCATGTGGGCTTTCGAAGGACTTCATCATTACAGATGTCAGGGCGACAGGCCTGTAGTCATTTAATCCAGAGATGGAGGGTTTTTGCGGGACTGGGATGATTGTGGAGAGTTTGAATCAGAGGGACTTCACACAGCTCCAGTTATCTGTTGAAGATCTGTGTGAAGGTGGAGACCAGCTGGTCTGCTTGTGACACAAAGTCGGAGCCAGGAGCCAGGAGCCTTCCTGATCTTTTGTGTCTGGAAGAGCTGGTGCACATCCTCTTCACAGATCATGAATGCAGGTGAGGGGTGAAGGAGGGTGGGTGACAGCGTGGCAGTAGGGGAAGGTGACTCTTTGAAGTTGGAGTTGGAGTAGGGGAGAGGTGTGACTAAACCTACAGTAAAATCCATTCAGCTCATCAGCCAGTCATTGAGTACCAGCAGAGTTGGGGGGTGGTCTTGTGTGGTTAGTGTGTGCCCACAGGTTTTTCTACACTGATGCAGGGTCACTCGCTGTGAAGCTGTTTCTCAGCTTTTCAGCGTAGCTCCTCTTAGATGATTTGATCTCGTTAGTCAGTGTGTTCCTGGCCTGGTTATACAGGACTCTGTACGCACTTCTGTTGGCCTCGCCTTTGGTCTGACAAAGTTGCCTGAGTTTCGCTGTGAACCATGGGTTTTTGGTTGTTGTATGTGTGGAAGCTTTTAGTCTACACACACATCCTCACAAAAACTGATGTAAGATGTCGCAGTGTTAGTTCATCCAGGTCAGTGGCTGCAGCCTCAAAAACACTGCAGTCAGTACCGTCAAAGCAGGCTTGTGAATCCAGCTTTGACTCATTGGTCCATCTTTTCACAGTCTTTACAACAGGTTTAGCAGATTTCAGTTTTTCCTGTATGTTGGGATAAGATGAACCAGACAGTGATCTGAGAGTCCCAAGCCTGCATGGGGAACAGAGCAACAGGCATCCTTTAATGTAGTGTAGCAGTGGTCTACTTTGTTATTGTCCCTGGTGGGACACTTAATATGCTGTCTGTACTTTGGAAGTTCATGGCTGAGGTTTGCTCTGTTGAAGTTCCCGAGAACAATGAACAGGGAGTCTTGAATTTTTCTCCACGTTAGTTATGTAGTCTGCCAGGTGTAGCACGGCTCACTAACACAGGCCTGAGGTGGAGTGTAGACCAGAACAAACAAGGAAAACTCCCCCGGTGAATAAAAAGGTTTACAGTTTATGAATAATGTCTGTCAGTGAGGACTGCATGATTTCTTGAACACTTTTACATCTGTAACCTTCATTTATGTAGAGACAGAGTCTCCCCTTGTTTTACCTGTGAGTTTCCCCCAGTGAGTGAAGTACGCTGTGCGGGTTGTGCTCGGTGAGCAAGGATTTGGTAAAACAGAGAGCTGCAGATATGCAGAAGTCCAAGTTAGTTCTATTGAGGAGCAGCAGTTCATCCATTTTGTTGGCCAGAGAGCAGACATTTGCCAGGTGGATAGAAGAGAGTGCAGTGCAAAAACCCCGCTGTCTCAGTTTAACCAGTGCGCCGGCATGCTTCACCCTTCGGCGTCTCCGGTAGATTCTGTACAGAGCAACTGCTCCCCCAACTAATAACTCTTACAAAGATCCAGGTTTGATAAAGAGCGGTGGAATAGTATGAGCAGTTGAAAGTCCAATACTTAAGAGCTCTTCTCTGGTAAATTGCCAGAGAGGGACAGCAGAAAACAGAGTGTGGAGCGTAATCCAGAGGCAACCATCTATGGTTCCATCCTGGTACATTTGGTAGCTTTGGTACTTGCTAACCCTCCTGATTTTCACAGACTCCCGTGTTCATTGCCCTCTCACGGTTTCCTCCCAGGGTCATATTTCTCCCAAATTATGACAAATGTTCACAACTTTCTGTCCTTTCCATGACATTCATTACTGTTTTTTGGGCTAGTACAACACACATGGCCCATATCTCTATCTGTCTTTCTCTGTCTCTCTCTGTCTCTCTCTCTCTCTCTCTCTCTCTCTCTACTGTTTTTACTCGGACAAGTAGCATGCACCTGACTCAGAAAATAATTCACAATCTGGTGGATTTCAGGTGGAAGAAAAGAAATTTGTGAACAGATGATAGCAAGGTAGAGAAGAAAGAGGGCCACATGTTTAATAATGGCTTTTGTGAAGCTACCTCTACACCACTGGTTCCGGAAAGTGGTATCCCTAAGTGAAAGCACACATGGTTGCAGGATTGTGTTGCAAACTATTGTTCAGTAGGCTGTAAATGAGTAAATGCAGCATATTGGCGATATTCTTTGAACGTTTATTGTAGGATCTCTGTATGAAAGGGCTAACATTAGGAGGTAGTCTTGTTTTTCATTTCAGATTGAGTTGGGTTAAGGTGTAAGGTAAGACAACATGCATGTTTTTTTACTATAAGCTAATTAGCTTTGCTATTATATGTTTAGAATATAGGTCTATAGCCCGTTTGTTTTTCTGTTTGTTTTGCTTAGTTGTCACTTTAGAAAACAAACTTTCATTTAACAAATTAAAATTTATTAAAGTAAATTAATAAAGAAACAAAAATAAATATAACTACTCTGCTATTAAGAAACAAATCTTAACTATTTTAATGGCTGCGAAAGTAGTGAAGGCTGTTATCGGAAGGAGTAAAACCACAAGTTCCGGTCGGTCCTGGGCTGAGAATTCTGATAAGCTGTCAGACACATGCCAGGATCGGACCTGAGCACCTCCGGCCAGGCCCAGACTAAGGCCCATATTTGAGGGCTGTGCAGGGCTCTAGCACAAGGACTTTTAATGTTAAAAATGTCTGAACTGAGTAGTAAAAAAAAGCATACTATCACCATCAGCAACTTCTTTGTTGTGTGAGACAGACAGGCAAGAGCCAATCCAGTCTTCCCTGATTTCACTTTTAGACATTTGATTTTGAAAATAATGAAATGTAAATTCTAATGTCAGTCATAATGTTGTAATTATTGCTGGTCTTGGTCCTTAGACCAGGCTGGGTACAGGGTGTGCTTGATCCCTTGATCTCCTGCAATGAGTTTCCCATTTCCTTATAACTTTCACAGTGCTCAAGCAGGGGGAACTGGGAAATCTAATATTCTGCTTCATGGTTATAGAACAGACTAGGCCACTGCTCATGGTCTTAAATTGCATCAGGGAAAACCATGAAATGTACATTTTGCTCCCTAACTTCAACTCATTAAGCATAATGTATATATTAGTGTAGGCAAGTGGGGTAGCCAGTGGAGCTAAACCTGTCTGCTTTACTGCAAGGTCTGAAAGAATGGAGCACGGGATCTCACAGGTACAGAGATCTCACATACAGGGTGGCATGCTTTATTGCATATTCTCCCCTCCTTTGCACATGAAACTTTAGTTTGCTTTAATCTACAGTAAATAACATGCAGTAGTTTTTATAAAATATGCGGGAAATTAGTAACTATTAGAAAAAACTTGCATTATCAGCTTCCATGTAAATTAAATAAGTGATTTAAAAAGCTCCAATGTGTACTGGTACCACTCTGTTTGAGCCTATGCTCTTATCACTGCTTTACAGAATGTACAGTAAAAGTAAATGCATACCCACACATCTTGAAAAGGCATAATGGCCCTTTAGAGGTTACAGGCCTGATAATAAGGATGGCTCTTCATGCATGTGCCTTGGTCAAGTGTTGTTTTGAATTTATTTATAACCTCTACTTTTCACCAGGGTCTGGTTCACATTTAGAAAGGAAAAGAGGACACAATAGAGTGCAATTAATAGGAATTTTCACACCAGCTAAATAGGGTTTGTTGAGTGAGGTTCTGGAGTGGGAAGGCTGAGAGCTGATGTCTTGATCATTTAGACTTGTCCTTCCCTACTTGTGTTATAATGTGTGCACAAATTTGGTTAAGAATGAAATACCAAAAGTCACATTAAAATAGTAGATGCGGACGGGACATGTAGAGACTATCCTCTGAAGAACACAGCCTCAGTCATTTCAACATGTGCCTTAAAACAACATATAGCTCCCCTATAAGTTTAGAAGAAAATCCAAGGTTTATCTTGTCTACAGGCCGAGACAAGACCAAGACTTTTAGTGGCTGAGACCAAGTCGAGACCAAGACCGAGGGAGGGTGAGACCGAGTCAAGACTAAGACCAGTTCCCCACATTATATACACTCAATAAAATGGGGAACGACATCATAGCTACTTCTCAAATTGACCTGATCCCATTTAAACACCCACATACAAACACTTAGAGCTGAAATAAACGTTGTTAATGGTAACAACATGTTTTTATTGAGGATTATTGGTTCAATTTGAAGCAATATGTTTTACATCCAATCAAAGTTAGGATGTTAACAAATAAATCAGGTAATGCAAAAACAATTGAAACTAGAACTGCAAGCAGTTGTAAAGCGGGGTCCAAGCCTCCCGGCGCAAGCCGCCCCCCTTGCCCCGCGGAGGACATGTGAGTTGGCCCATGCGCACCAAGATTTATTGTTGGGTCCATGGAGAATAAATGACCAGATTTATAAATGAAAGGGGCATGCGGTTACGGAGAACTGAAATGAATGTATGTGTATGGGAATGTTATTTGATTTCCAAGTAATAACGCCACCTAGAGGACAATTGACACCAAATTTCACACAGCCCCTCGGGAGGGCATGGCTGATAAGGTCCCTGAGTTTGGTGTAGATTGGGTATTACAAACATAAGGTCTGACATGACATCCTGTTTTTCGCGTTTGTACAAAAATTTGTTGGCCTCTAATTCGGCCATTTTTTGGTGGATCAAAATTCCCTCTACTTACTTTGTTGGGCTTGGTCCAGTGATTGTCCGTGCCAAATTTCGTGCCGATCGGACTTGCAGCTTCGGAGGAGTTAATTAAAATAGGTTTTCCAGTTTTCGCAATTTAGGGAAATAAAAACGTTGTCGCACAGAGGCGTGTCCTTTACCATAGGAATTGGCAGCATCCCCCAAACACGTAGACATAATGTTTATGAATGTGCCATGTAGTGGGCAGTAGTTATGAGTCAAAATGTTATTTGGATGAAAATCCCATTGAAATGAATAGGATTGTCCGACCATATATGAGCTTCCATTATAGCGCCACCTTTTGGCCGGATTGCATGTCATCAGGGCCCCATGGGAAACAATTGCCCCAAATTTTGTAGCATTCGGACTTGTGGTTATGGAGATATAAAATGCATGTAAGTCAAAGGGATTTTTTTCAGTAGTGCCAACTAGGGGCTAACTGTACCAAATTTTGCACAGCCCCTCAGGGGGGCAGGTCCTCAAGTTTTTAGTCGATCAGCCTTTCCAAGCCTGAGATATGTTATACTTCCTGGGACAACATATTTTTTAAATTGGGCCAGTATTGAGCGAGTTTGCAATGGAACATCATAAAGGCCCCCTTGTGGGTGCACATTGCGATACTGTGCTGACCAGCTTAGTGATGTGCACCATATCTTCCAGGTTTCATGTGATAGTAACCAAATTCCTTGAAATTATCTATCTGAAATCTATCTGGAAATTTTCTACTGTGATATCTGTCCCAAAGGACACCAATCCTTGGCAAGTTAATGTTTATAGAACATATTAAGCTAACATCATTAATACTTAAAACTATCAAACTTTGTTCTATGAACTGCAGATGGAAGAAACAGGTAGGTAGAGGCACAGGGGATGGAAACCTTTAATACTCAATAACCTACGTATATAAATACTGCAAGCCCATTCTAGGCTTTTGCTTGCAGACTTTTTATTAAGACACAATACGATGCAACCACATCTTTCAATAGAAAGGTTACTATGTAATTTTAATTTTCCTCACCAGTTTGTGGTTATTATATTATGGATCTTGGACTTCTTGACTGACAGAGAGTAGACTGCTTCTGTAAATGGTCGTTTTTCAGACTCTGTAGCTACGTCCACAGGCTCGCCACAAGTGCCCTTACTCTTTGTTATGTAAACTGACGACTGAAGGAGCACTCAGGAAGGCAATTATTTGTTCCAATTTTCTGTCGACACTGCATTGTTGTCCCTTCTCCAAGGTTCAGAATGAGACAACAGGAATGGCATCTCATTGATTTTATTTCTTGAAGTTATAAAAACTTATTAGATTTAAATATGTCTAAGACCAAGGAACTGATTATTGATTTTAGACGTAACAGAGATGCAGCCAAGTAGTGCATAATATATAATGAAAGTGTGGAAACTGGGGCAACAGAGAATTCACCTTCTCTGCAAACTAAATTTATTCTGTCAGTCCCGTGATTCTCTGTCGTTTTTATCAATCTTTTATTGAGGGTCTCCTGAGTTTTTCTTTTATCTGCTGGTTTCACAGCCTCACAGTAAATACAGAAACAGCCTGAACATCAGTGTTAAAATCTGTTCTAAGATCACCTGAGTGAAACAAAGAGATCCAAATTATTTTTGCTGCCAAATAATCCTCCAAAAAAACCACAATTCTAAATCATTCATTCCCTCTGTAATTATTCTGTGTTTTATTTTTTTAATTACCATTATAATTGTTGGTTAAAGTTTTACTTGATTCAATTCCAAATTTAGCTCCCGTGTATCAAGTATTTGTTTGTGTGCTTTGTGTACATGAAGCTCCATATAAATTGCCCCAGTAGGATTAATAAAGTTATTTTGTATTGTATGTAATTTGTTATTTAATTTGAAGGACTTCTTGACCATGTAGAAGTGGCAGATACTGTCTTTCAGTAAGAGTAGCCAGAGTGCCCATGACATTGCCCAGCCACAGGTAGAATGTGCCCTAAAAGACCTGATGGCATTGGTACACCAGCACCTATGTACTGTATTGTACAACACCTACAATCCACTTGTTTGGACAACTGATCTGTTTTCTGATGGGGGATGCCAGCCGCTTGGCAAGCTTTATGACGTGTTTGCATTGTGATGTCACAAGTCAAGGAAGTGAAGGGTTGGACTACAAACGAGCTGTTCTGTTCAAGCGGTTCTGAGCACAGCTTTCTGTGGGAGATGGGAGCTCCCTTTGGGCTGGACTTCGGGCTTTTTCACTTTGCAAACCTGTTACATGCACAAAAAAAGATATATAACTCAATATAGGAGAGGGAAAAAGCCAAAAAGTATAATACTACCACTTTAAATGACACAGGTCAGAAATAATTTCACAGCATGGTTTTAACGTAATGTAAAGTAAATTTAGAAATATAGTGCAGATATTATGTTAAATCTGGAGTATATTTCTAAATTTACTATGATTAAATAAAAACTATTACCAGATAATTTTGGTGCAGAAATGAAGCAATTAGTGACACCTACAAACAATGTCTGGAATGCGTGGTGCAGTTCATTATGTTCGTAATACAATAAAATGAGTATACTACACCAAGTTTGTTTTACATAGAAGAGCAAGTTTGAAAGGAACCACTCAGATTAACATGTAGTGCACAATACCCAGCATCACATTGACAATCAAAGTGCTGTTAACTTGTGTAGGATTTTGAAGTTGGCATCAAACCATTGTACTGTGATATTAAACATAGCGACAGTTCCACTTGGATTTTGTAAGATTTTGAGAATATAAACTCAATTTTTATGGATTCATCAAATTAGGTTGGAAGGATGCATTAAATGGAATGTGTAGTCTAGTTTCCACTCAAATAGTTTGGAGCAATCAGATTTCTGCCACAGGATATAGATATGGCTTCTTGACAGGCAGGTTTATTATTCACCCTAAGATGGAAAAATGTGAATGGAAAAATTAATAGAAATGCTCTCATCTTACACACAAATGAGGGACTCTTGAATAAAACTCTTCACACAGACTTCTTGTGGCCAGAAGTAGAACAGTATAAAAGTATAAATGTGAAATGTGGTATTGCTTTAAAATAGTAAGCATTCTCAGCAAAATGTCACAGAATGCTGTATATTACTATGATATGGTTAACAGCTAATCTGACCTGGCTTTGTTGTTTGAGTGTAAATAGGCTGAATATTCACTTATTTGGAAAACTGGTAGTTCTATGTAAAATCTGATTCCTTCTATCAAAGCATCTAATATTGAGCTATTCGGGGTCCCTCCTAAAATACATATGAAATTTAGTGCTCAGATTCATAAATAGAACACAGAGCCAAAAAATAAAGTGTGTGCAAGTTTTGTAAATCTTTGTATGTTACTAGCCTGTAGAAAAGGCTAAAGGAATATTAAACATGAAACTACAATTGAATTGCATAGCAAGAGATTTAATGACAGAATATTGGCAGTGGTGTGGGTTTACTCCCACTTTGCTTTCTGCCTCCATGTGTGCACGCATTCTAGCGTTTGACTTGTACAATACCACTACCATGTTACTGAACAAAGAATCAGATAAGAGCAGAAGTCCTCTATGCGGTTTTATATTTCAATTTTCAAATCCTATTCCTATCTAGAGAAGGTGCAGCTTTATCATCTGATTTGCTGGATACTGCATTGACAGTCTTTCAATAAATAGGTTATGGTTCATGGAATTGATGTGAGGCATGTCAACATCGAGATGCAATTAAATTTGGGTTTATGTGTCCTGCTGTAGTTGCACATTAACTTTTGATCACAAACTAGTGTGTGGTGTCTTCCCATGCATGTGCATATGTGTGTAAGCTAACATGCACACTATATATTTTACATTCTTACAATGGTTATGGATGACCCAGATTTAAAAGTATTCAGATTTGATGTACTCTAGTCCAGGGATCTGAATATTTCATTGTGTCATATGGTCTATACTCATGAGGGAGAAAGCAAGCAAATGAGGAGAATAATAAGTACTTTTCTCTCTAGCTAGTACTACTGATAAGTGAAGGTTATTAGGCCCTACTTGGGCCTCAAGAGTGATCAGCAGTTTGGAAAAGAGCTGTGTTTAGATGGACCTTATACTAGCACTGTGACAATCCTATTAAGAAAACACTGTGTGCTGTTAGTGTGACGCAAATTGGCTACAAGTAGTCTGGATTCTCTCCAGGCATGACTCAAGGTGACGGCAGTAACACAAAGGCACAAAGTTACTGTCCAGATCAATACAGGCATATTGAAAGCATAGGCACTTGTTTAATGTGGTACTCTATAATCAAACTAAATAGAGGGAATAGTTATGGAAGAGGTGAAGCCATGTTTGTATGCTGCTCAGTCAAGAACAAAAGAGGCAGATCACAATCACGTCTGTTCCCATCATTTAGCCAGTCATGAGATCCCCAGCCAACATAATCACTTCTCAGATATGTCATGACAGAAGGGCTCGGTGGGTAACAATAATACACTGAAACACACAAACTCGCTCTCTGTCTGAAGAACATCAGAATAGAGATTGAAAGTGCAGATACAATTGTATGCAGTGTGTTAAGATGCGGCAATGAGTGAATAGAAATACTGTACTTTAAATTAGAGGGAGGTTTTGATGCATTTTCTGCTGCATGACAGTCTGGGAGCCCACAGAGAAAAACCACAGATGTGACAATAGAGTGAGAAAGAGGGCAGAGAATGGTATCGCATGTCAATGCTTGCATCATGAAAAGAATTATAGTTCATATCTCCTGAGCTACGCGCGTGTTCCCCTTTGTATTCAGTTAATGTTCACTTTCTTTTATCTTTTAATGCAACCATTCGTCTGAATGTCTAACATAGTGGCAAAAAAATAAGGCAGCATACCATTTCCTCACAAGAGTAAGTAAATCATAGATTCTACTCAGAATCCTTCATCATGCCTTCAGTCTAATCCATGTATGTTAAGTCTGTGATCAGGAAATCACAGTGATGTTTTTGTGATCTGTGATCTTTTTGTAAAACAAATATACAAGTTTAACAATATGATTTTCCTGTAATCTCAAGACACTTCACCCTATTTGAGACTATGTAATTAATCTGTTGATTTTGACAAAACAAAGGCCTTGTCTCAGCAGCACATGATTCATATTTTGGTAACTTGCTGTGAACTTGACTGCCAGCGTGGGATGGGAAGCAGAGCAGAAGGCATTTCAGTAGCAATCAAGCGTTACAATGTAATTTTCGTGTCAAGACTGTCCCGGCTTTGCACTTAAATGACCTGCCTGCTCAGGCCAGGTCAAAAGTGCAGCATCTAACATCATCCGTGTTTAATTAAATGACTTGTTCATGCGAATTTAAGTGTTTAAACTTTATACATGACATGTTAGGCATTTGTACTTCCTCACAAAGAAGAAAATATAACTTTTATTCTTTCTCCACCTGTGACTAAAGGTGAACTGTGATTTCCATTCAAATCTTTGAATTGTCACTATGTGATGTGCTGGGGGAAGACCCCCTAGCATGGAGAAACAACCCTTCCGTTCTTTGCCAACTTCCTTTTTGCTATTTGCCAAATTATGTACTACATTAGACTTTGGTTCTACAGGGACAAGAGAAGGATGACTGTGATATTCTCTACCACATTCGTTCAATTTCATTTGCCCTCCACAGCTTATTTGGCAGTAGCTCAGTCCATAAGGACTTGGCTGGAAACCAGAGGGTCACCGGTCAACTCCAGCTCTGGTCCAGCTTGAACCAGAGATACAGAGTGTGGACTGGTAGCTGATGAGGTGCCAGTTCCCCTCCTTGGTACTTCCAATGGTGGCCATGTGTCCCTCAACCCTTAACTGCTCGGAACGCTTCACTAGGTGGCAGCCCCCTCACTAACAACAGAGTGAAAATTTCAGCCTGCGGTATTCTAGCACTGAATGTTTAGATGAAATTAGAGGGCAAGTATTATGCAGTATTTTGCCTGCTTTACATAAATAATACATCACAGTGAACATCATTCTCCAATCAAAGTCAAAGTATTATTTCACATTTTTTATCAAAGCTTTATTAGCAGCACCATGAAGATGAAACGCTGGTCTCACTTTCCTGTTCCCTTTTTATCTATTCCACATGACAGACGGAAATATTGTACCACTCCATTTATCTGACAGATTTAGTTACTTTGCAGATTGAGATTTTATGTGATATGATTTGTAAGTCAGTTTATGAAGACTATGAGGAAAATGGCAACCATTAACTTGTTCCGTCTTCACCAATATGAGGTTTTGCTGATTTTCTCTATTTTCTATTGAAAACAATCTGACTGTTGGTCAACAACCACACATTTAAACACTTCACTTTGGGCTTTGTGATTGGCATTTTTCATTAATTGCTGTCCTTTCTTTTCAAGGAAAATAAATATCATTTGAAATTAACATGAACTAATTACACCTCTACCGCTATAAAATTAAACATACTAATAGCATTTTGATAAGTACTTCTACTTGCACTCTAATCAATTTTTTTGGTGCAGGATTTTTACTTGTAACAGTGTATATTTATTCACATATTTATATATATTTATTGTATTGCTACTTTTACTTAATGGACTGGAATTACTTTTCCACTACTGGCATGCACAAGCGTCAACTGTTTGTTACTTTTTGTTAAATTATTGTTTAGCTGTGTTAAAGCTTACAGAATTCAGTACTTCCTGGACCGTCTGATAGATAATAGCATCTGAGCACATGCATGTGAGTTCAGATTACTTTAAAGTTCTTTTTGAAGACAAGAGTAGATCTGTCCCATTTGCGTTAATGGAAATACTAACTGTGTCTAAATTTATTTTGTTATTGTTAAATATGAAAGTGAAATTTTGCCATCACTATGTCAAATTGTTCTATGAGCAGGCCTCTATTCTTTGTTTAAAATGCAAAACAAGTGTATTATGCAGTTTATTGTGCATTTCACACATTAGACATTGACATTAATGCTAAGATCTTGTGGCTCTCTTAAAAGTTTTGTTTTGTTGTTGTTTTTGTTTTGTCCAATTAGCCCATCTATAAAGCAAATAAATAATTTGTTCTGCTGGAGCACTGAATTTGTTGATCAGAATCAGCTGACTCTTCACGAAGTGTCACCACTTATGCCCAGTCAATAGAATGAGGTAGTACAACAAGCTCCTTGACAAACTCTTTATCTTTTGCCACTACTGCTGGTTGTGTGTTCTAGCAGCCTGGTGCACATTTCTGTTTCTGGCCCAGATGGTTGCCTTTGCTTCTGGCATGAAGATGTAAATGTAGATTCTTTTTTGAATGGCTTGTGAGGAGAAATCAAGTCAACGAAAGGAAACAGTGTACACTATTTGTGATATATCTATCTACTTGATGGTTTTGGGGCATTGAGAGATCAGAAGATACATTAATGAACCCTGTAGCGCTGCTGAAAACAAAGAATTGAAAACCCCACTGGGTGTGCATTTTCATGATTGGATTATTTGCCTCCTCACCTTCACTTTGTTGCCATTGGTCGCATCAGTTAGCCACAGATGTCACGGATACAGACATCTCCTAAGTCTAATGTTACATGTTAAATGTAGAAATTTTGTGTGTGTAATTAGATGTAATGTATTGTCTTAAGCAGATACTGAAGGAGATAACAATATAATAATCAAAGAGATAATTGCCATATCCTTACATAAATACATTCCCAATAGTGTAGATGCCGCAGGTAGTTGCATTTATTTGCAAGTTTCTTCTTACAAGCTTGTGTGACTAAAGAATATGCATGTTCATGTGTGCTTTGCATTATGGATGTACTGTGTGGGGAAAATGTCTTTCAATATAATTTTAGATACATGTAAACAGTGTCTTATTAATATTGAACCTTGAATAGGAAAAAAATGGAGTGCCTACTGAAATATTGAAATATAATTCAAGGGAAAGTACAGTACGGTACTTTCAAGGCATCAAAGCAATTTTGTTCACAAAGAAATTAATCCCCCCCCCCATTCTATTTTACTTCCTGGGGCCACACAGCAATATATAAAAGTGTTTTCTTGCCTGGTGTGGGTTGAAAAATACATGTGAGGGCATTCCTCAAATAAAAGAAAAGATCAGCTCATTTAGAAAGTACTCAAATATTAAGTTACTTACCATAAAACTTGAGCTTGAGCTTTTTTTCATAGATTTATCAACATTAGCAAATTGTGCAAGGTAAAACATGATTAGACTTATATTAGACACTATTTAGATGAGCAGAAGCTATGCTTAGTTTTTTTGCTAAAAAATAAAATTCACTACAAATGTGTGAATAGCAGAAGATAGCCCTGAGCCAAGTAACAGAATTTTGTGCAAAGTCATTAAAAGATTTTGTCATCTCTTGTCTTGTTCTAATTAGCTATTAGATTAGATGATGCCAACAGTTGCCTTAACGTTAATACTCCTATAATCAAAATTCTTATATTACAATGGATCTCGTGATTACTTGAATGTGAAAGGGGTCACTTGTAGTTCTCCTCAGCTCCAGCCTGCAAGTTTACTGTTTTGGTTCATTCTCACTGCATTGTTTTCAGCCGCAAAAGGCAGCTGTCTCAAATCCCACTGTACACTACAGTACCTGCCCACAGCCAAATAGTTAGCAAGGTTGTGAGCACAGTGGAGCATCTAGTAGCTGAAGAACCAGATATTTCCCTCATGAGGTGAATATTGAATACAGAGCTGAAGTAAGAGTAAATTTTGGACTTCATCAGAGGGGCCTGAAATATGACTCCAAATGAATGCTAATCTTGCTTCGAATCTGCTGGGTGTGTGTGCTGACGAGGTTGCCATTTCCACTTAAAAAGCACTAATATTTCAGTGATGTGTTCCCAGCTTCTTGCTGCTGCCGCCAAGTGGCCAAGAGACAAACAGTTACCACAGGTTTAAAGAGGCAAGTACATAACTAAAACATTGTTGTTAAAATCACCTGAACTTTAATGCCACTATGAATCATGCAGCCTACAGTATTTGGCACTGTGTGGAAAGGAAGACGTTTGAAGTCCTCCACCATTCTGGCCTCACACAATAAGGGTTGTGGTTGTTGTTCTTTATTTTGAATTAAGCTGCAGCTTCTTATGGGCCTGTTGAGATGAGTGGGCTTTCATTCTATGAGTAATCACTTTCTTTAGCGCTTTCGTTATTGACCTGGAGAATGCAAAAAAGGGGGACTCTGTTCTTTGTTTGTGTAATCTGAAATTAATAGGCTGGCTGTATTGGCATTACTCATTTTCATCTGTTATATTAAAAACAGAAGACATCACTTCATATCAAGATACTGTCTGTATCAAGAGAACACTTTCAAGAACAAACAATATTAAGGGGAAGGGATAAAAGCAAGTGTTAGAGAAGCAGATGAGACACTCCTGGATCCTAGACCTGGATCTTTGTAAATCCAGTGATTTATCCAAGGCTAAGTTAAAACGCATGCCCAACTAAGGGCAAGATGGGATTCTACTTACTCCAGTACCTTTTCTAACTGACAGCAAGGGCAATATTGCAAAGAACTAATCTGCTTGGACATAGCTGGTTTACTGGGAACTGTGTTTGAAACTGCGGTTTTGATGGTGGCCATTCCTAACCTTGGTTAAAAAAAAGCAACAACAAACAAACAAACAAAAACAACTTAGAATTTAAATTACTTCTATTACAAATAATTTACACATAATTGTGCAGGTTTAGGACCAAAAACAGCAGATGCCTTTTTATCTAACACAAATATAACTCACATTTCACATTGTCCTACATTTAATGTGTTTTCAGATTGTGTGAATGTGTTTCAGACTAATAGGGAATGTTATTCAGTCGTTTAGTAGTGCTATTCTGTAACCAGATTAATGAAAGTATGACAGTATTCTTTTTTACATTTCTTTCCAGATGTTTATCTTATTTATTATATCTTAAATTGTTAATATTTAGTGACTTAATCGGGCCTTTCGACATTGAAGATAAATGGGAATCATTGTATTTGGAAGCAGTCCATAGGGCCATGTTTAGCTCTGATTTTTGGTTTTGTCCAATCCAAAAGGACTGTGAAATCCATCATACTGAAACCAGTCTGATATGGAGGACTAATTGATAAAAACAATGTCATAATTACAATCATTGCAGTGATCTGGGCTCATTACCCCTTCTGGATGCAGGAATTTGTCCAATTGAGTGGCTGTTGACAGAGCCCTGCTCTGCCTTTCCAGACTTCTAATTTCTTGGTGCCACGTGTACATCATTTGTCTTAGACAGAAATCTATTCGGAGTGGAAAGCTTTCATTAAGTCATCCAATAATGAGCCTGTTTGTCAAGTACAAATGCCAGATTGCTGAGGGAAGTCATTCAAGGGCACATTTTCTATGCAGTGTCAATACACTGCTCTGTTCACCCAATACTCAGAACAAGAAAAATCTAATATCGGATTTCCAGTATAATATTACCTGAAATTAAAAAATTGGCATGTTATGTGTGTGTAAAGGTGAAATTTTGTTTCTGCAACATATCAGTGCAGCCAATTTCTAGTGTTTGTGTCCTTTTCCTTTCCTTCTTCTTGCTTGCTGCTGCTGTGTCTTTCTTTTTCTCGTGTTAGTTACACAGTATACATTTTTAATTGACCCCGCAGGTCTACTCACATGTAAACAGTCAATTCACAGTGTGATGGGGTTCTACCCCATTTGATCAATACACTAATCCCAGCAGGGTCTCTGACACTGTCTGTCAGCAGGTCATCTTGTAGCAGTGATAACATAGCTCTGATTTTCTCTTTCTTTAATGGAAAGGCCACATGCCAAAGAAGTAATTAGCTTGTTGGAGAGTTAAATTTCTGCAAGAGAAGGTGTTTAAGACAAGTCCTGCTGATGGAGGCTTTGTAAGAGTGGAAACCTCCTGCTGCATGAAGACAAAAAGACCATGGAGTCAGTCATTAAGGAAAAGCTCGAGGTAATTTCCCACTAACTTTAATTGACGGATCAGTCTTCTCTCTCCATCTCTCTCTTTATGTTAAGTATCAAATTCTGTTTACAGCTGTTAACCACATTACTGTCTTTACCATTTACTGCTATTCCTTACAATTAATAGATCATATCAGAATAGTGTACAGAATGATGTACAACATTGTAGTTGTTTCCTCACCATCACCCAAATCACACAATTGGGCAGGTGAATGTGTGTCTGACATATTACATACAGCATGTGCTAAAGCTTCCACTGCATCATGGGCCGATGTAATATATTACGCCTCTGAAACACAGGGGAGCCAGCAAGCAAGACGTGATGTGCATCCAGCTGAAGTTTGCAACAGAGAATGTAATGAATTATTTAATACCAAACAAGGCCTGGGTGAGCGCTGAGGATAACAGTTCATTTAGGTAATGCATGGTGAGAGCACTGTCAAATTTCCCCCCAGATACATTCTCAACACATCCAAAAGAATAAAAATATAAAGCCACATTGTCTTCTCTTGCAAAATATTGCCAAAAGTATTTATCGGTAAGGGGTTCTGGGCCTTAAAATCCTTGAAAACAGGCTAGTTTGAGAAAAAAAAATTGGTGTTTAGATGGTGTAAAATCAGACCTTAAACTTTTTCATGATTGACATTTGTGTTTATCAGTGTGGTTTGAATATAAATAACTGCACCTGATTTACAGGATTGTGTGTATACAACTCATGTTTCATTTACTTTCATGTTGGAAGAAAGGGCCATTTGTGGCCAGGCCTAACTCACATACAGCCTCAGGTGGAGTACAGGATCTCTGACGTGTGTGCGACTGAATGAAAAAGCTATTTAGGACCATTCCTGTGCCATATATGTCCAGAAGGGCATCTCTAACTAAAATAAATGATGTTTTATGTCTGGGGCTACGCTTGCTCAGCTAGCCATGATTTGCACCGTAAACAAGCCACGAGATGCAATAAATCCCAGACTAAGATGTATTTCCTGCACAGACAGCACAATCCTAATCCATCCTAAAACCCAATCATGGGATATTGGCTCTGTGCAGCTCCTGGTGAATCACCACACTGTACAGTATGAAGCAAAGAGATGCAGTCTGAATGAAATACTGTGTATAAGCAGATCTATACATGCATGAGTGGTGTGCCTGTTGGTTTTTGAGTGACAGTGCCCAGTAGAGATGAGTTTGTTTTAAATGTTTTTTGCATCTTGGTCTCTCATGTGGAAGTGCAGTGTACCCAGTGCGTGCACAGCATTGTTTCAGCTCAGTGTTTACTCCTAGTGTAACCAAATCTTCCACGCCTGCTGTAGAACACCAGGGGCTTCACAAAGTCATTTTCTATCACTTATGGTACAATTTTGCAAGTGGGAGCATATTGTCTTGCTTCATAAGACACCAGTCAACCCGCATTTTCCAAGTGTCAGTAAAATTATTCTACTCATTAGGCTTCCAGGTCTTATCAGAGTTTTATGGGATCACAAGAACCAGAACTTTATTGGTGGGTGATTCCCTCAGGCACTCCCTTCCTTTTATCTGGGTCTGTATCTCTGTATCTTGTGTTAAGCTTACTGTCATCAAGGAGCCCTTTCTCATCTCCATCCACAGTAGTTATCATTGTCCCTATTAACACAGAGCACTAGTGAAAAAAAGCCAGCAGCCTCCAACTGATCTTATCAAGGTCATCCCCTGGGTAGTGCTGAGGAAAATAAAACAGATAAGAGATCTTCCATAACTTAATTAGCTTTTTATCACAATGCAATTACAAAATTGTCAAGCCGTTGGTGTAACAGGCCAGAAACACTTTGAAGGAACTAACAATAACAAAGTGGTCAATGCCACTGGGAGAGCGATGGCCCTTTTTGTCTCTTCAGCTAAGGTACCAGTACTGAGGGTAAATCAGAGGTAGCAATGTGGTTTATTTAGCATCAGTTGAGTAATGGTACCCCAATGCAGAACAAACCATTCTGGGGCCAGAGCACCCACTGAGATGCTGATAAGAGAGATTAATGGTGTTGTCTGAGTGGCTGGCATACGATCAGTGCTTGAGCAACCCAAATGTGTCTGCTATCTAAAGCATCTGTATCCCTACGAAGCACTGAGCTGGATGAGGCAAAAGGACAAGATGTCACATGAATAAATAAAGCAAAAAGAACTTGAGGGTAAAACAGCTCCATGCCCATACATTCTGGTCAATACACAAAACCTGCATTATGCCAACACATGAGGAAGAGACAGAGAGATGGAAAGAAAAATGTGGAAATGTATACATAAATCAACCAGTTAACCAGAGTAAACAGAAAGTTTGAGTCACAATCACAATGAATATGGAATTTTTTTGTGAGAGTGCTAAAAATTTGCATGGAAATTGCATTTTGGTCTCATGCTCTTTTGTGTGAGTGTTTGTATGTGTGTGCATGTGGCAGGTAGTGGGGGTCTATTATCACCTTTGTAATCTCAGAGAACCACACTCTGGGTTGTGGATGAGATCTGCTTTTTCCTCACATGGACCATTCAGGTTTACCATGTGGAAGCTTTTTCATAGGCAAATACACTCCCAAGCCATTAACAATCAAATGCTGTTATTTGCAACAAACAGTCAACAAAATCTATGAAGTCAACAAAATCTATGTTGCCACCAAATTTTATTATCAATAAATTCATGACATCATTGGGTCGTAGCCACATTGTCAGTTTACTGGAGTGAATTTAACAGTAAAGTTACCAAGATCAGCAATGGTGTTAATACTTTCACAATCTAAACTCTCCAAAGTGTGGGAGCATATCACTCTTGCCTTAGCCAAAAAGGTAGTGAATTGCAACATTTGCAAGCTGACCTTTCCTGGTATGGGAGCACAAGTATGCTGTAGCATCTGAAGAGGATGCACATAACGGCAGCTGTCTGGATGATGAAGACTCATCTCGGTAAGCTAGTTAGCAAGCTATCTAGCTTGATGTTAAAAGCCATTTTACTTCACGGTATGAGCTGTAACGTTTTCTTTACATTTTTGTCTTTTTCAATGACTTGTTAATGGTGTTTGGTGGGATTTGCAAATAATTGTTATACACAACAATCGTCTTCACATTCCAAATGTGCCCTGTTTCCAGTTTCAATTGCTGAATTGGGAAAAAAACATCTTTGTTGGTCACAGTACCTACCCAACTGAGATTCCTTAGTGACTAAAAAGTCCAGTAAAACCCAATAATTCCTCAAACTGTGTCCAACACTGACCTCCTATGATTTCCTCAGGGTTGGAAGCAATCACTGACTATTGGGAAGGGTATCCAACCACATCTGGGCTGGCTGGAGAGTCATGGTTATTCTCCCACCACAATGACAAAAATGTAAAATGTCAGCAGAGTCAACTGAACTTGTCTCACTAAGACTTATTGGACTGACTTTAATACATTGTCCAGGGACAACATCCCACAGTGATTTTGTAGAAAGTGTTCTATAACAAAATAACAGTACCTATCAAAAGTATCAGGTGTCTGTCAAGGAAGTTATAGGTGATTATTGGGTTAGTGCATTATAATGTAGCAATTTATGATAACCAATTCAATGTTTGGTAGATGATATAGGCAGTGTTGGGCAAGTTACTCAGAAATTGTATTATATTACTAGTTCTATCTCACACAGGCTCCGCCCTCTACTGGACTCTATGGGTAATACCTCCTTCAATCACACACACGCACTTGCCCACTGAAATTTTATCGTGCACGTAGCCGACCAATAGAACGTCGCTACCAATACGCGCGTGACATATAAATAGCAGTGTCCCTACTGCCTCAGCATCCTTTTCTCTTCAGCAAATGGCGAACTGCTCATGGAATTCACCACCCCCACGGATGGAGTCGCCACTACTAGAAAATTATCTTTCCACCCAAGGTGGGTCACCTTGCCCGCCAGCCGACCGTTATGGAGGGAAAGAGGCCTGCTGACGCTGCCACAATCCCCCGTCTGGTGTTCAGACGCCATTGTTTTACATGTGCTGCTTGTGTAAAACTATGGTAAGGCTTTTGAGAATGTGGAAACAAATTTTTGAGTAAAACATGTTTATTACATTCCTCAAACAGCTAAGATAACTTCTCTCATCAAAGAGCTATCGTTAACTCCTGGGGTGAGGCTAAGGGTTCGCCCTGCGGCCTTGTGTTCACGAAGCCACTGTGCTGCTTGTGTGTACACTGTAGAGATGCTTGTGAATGTTCAATTTTTATTAGAAACACATTACATTCTTAAGTGCTAAATCCCCACCACCAACCCCATCCCAGTGAGCTAGCCGTGTTGAACGCGCCACTGCGCTCACCGATGCTAAGCTAACGGTTCGCCCCACGGCCCATGCCTCTCTCTCTCTCTCCGGTCAGAACCGAGTGAGAGGGTGGGTGAGGCCCGGGTGTCCACTTCGCTAGCCTGACCGCAGAGTCCTCGCAACCATAATGGTCTTCCACGACGTGACAGCTGAGAAACGAGCTGTTCTTACCGTGCAAACTGGGCAATGCAGCAGTGACTCTTTCTCTTTCTATCTCTTTAGCCGAGCGGTCACAGCGCAGGTCTCTCTCGGTAGAGCAGGATGTGTCAACCACAGTCATTCTGGCCGTGGTTGTGACGTCGACACTGGGTGACGTGTCAACCACAGTCATTCTGGCCGTGGTTGTGACGTCGACACTGGTGACGTGTCAACCACAGTCATTCTGGCCGTGGTTGTGACGTCGACACTGGTGACGGTCAACCACAGTCATTCTGGCCGTGGTTGTGACGTCGAACTGGACGGTCAACCACAGTCATTCTGGCGTGGTTGTGACGTCGACACTGGTGACGGTCAACCACAGTCATTCTGGCCGTGGTTGTGACGTCGACACTGGGTGACGTGTCAACCACAGTCATTCTGGCCGTGGTTGTGACGTCGACACTGGGTGACGTGTCAACCACAGTCATTCTGGCCGTGGTTGTGACGTCGACACTGGGTGACGTGTCAACCACAGTCATTCTGGCCGTGGTTGTGACGTCGACACTGGGTGACGTGCCAACCACAGTCATTCTGGCCGTGGTTGTGACGTCAACACTGGGTGACGTGACGTCAACACTGGGTGACGTGACGTCAACACTTCCTCCTTGCTAGCCGGCTGTCCAGCCCGCGCAATGGGTTGCCTACATTACCTGGCAGCCAAATGAAGGACTGCTGCCATGACGGTGACACAATGCAGCAATGCGAACTAACTCTGCGTTGCCGGTGCACTCATGACAGTGTCCACGGGAACACTGCTAGCTCACTGACAGTGTGTGTGTTCCTAAAACACACAACCACATTGTCAACATATGCTCAACCGAGCGCAGCGTTCAGCTGACTAGCTGCGACGGCATGAGTTGAGCTAATGAGACTCAACGTGGGCACGTGTGGCACGTATCACAGTGAAGAGCGGCTCATTCTCCCAGCAGCAGCTTGCTGCAGTGGAGAGGAGGATGCCCTGTCCTGACTCGGCATCACTCGGCAGCTGTGTTGATATTGACTGCTCCACCTCTTCCTCTCCAGAGGAAGTGCGACTTCCTGGCCGCCGAGATCCAGCAACTTCTGCTGAAGTAGGCTTTCTTAGGGCATCTGCGCACGACATGCACAAAGGTCTTGCACCATGTACTTTTCTTCTAAAAGATGAGAGGCTTCTGAGCCATTCTAGATCTCCGCCACCTGAGCATAATGGACAAGAGAGTGTTCCACGTGCTGATGATCAAGACCACCGCTATCGACCTGAAAGATGCCTATTTCATGTCGAGGTGACACAGTAACAGGAATTTTAGGCTTCTCCTCTCAGGGAGTAGTCTACAAATACATTAGGCTCCCTGTCAACTACTCGCTAGCCCCCCACACACTCAGCAGATGCATCGCACTGCAATCGTTGCGTGAGAAGGGCATGAGTGTTCTTTTCTACTTACAACCTCATGGTCATGGAGAGATTGAAGCATTGAGGGATCTCCACACAGCCCAGTTGATTTTGCACCTGAACAGCCTGGGGGAGCTCTCTTCCCAATTGATCGCAACCCCAGGCTGTTCAGGTGCAAAATCAACTGGGCTGTGTGGAGATCCCTCAATGCTTCAATCTCTCAGCCTGGGGTTACGATCAATTGGGAAGAGAGCTCCCCCAGGCCGCTGCAGAGAGTGGAGTATCTGGGGATTGTTCTCAACTGCAACATCCCAAGAGTGTATCTGTGCACGTAACTTGGTGGTCCACAGGCTGCAGCAGGTGATGCACAGTCTGATGGAGAAGGGGCTGTCGCACTGCAGCTATCTCTCCTGTCACAGGGGGTTTGGTGACAGAACAGTCTTCACCCACTCCCTCGTGATACGCTTTCTGTACGGCGTGAGAAGACAGCGACCGGTGTCATGTCTCTCTGCGCCTCAGTAGGTCTTGCTGCTTGTGTTGGTGGCTCTAATATCTGCACCTTATGAGCCCCTGGAGCATCTCTTGAACTGCCCTGCACCTTGCTCTCACCTCTGCTAAGAAGGTGAGCTGAGTGCCTGTCAGCTCACCCCAGCTGCATGCTGGTTCTTGGTGTCCACAGTGCAGCCAAATTGAGACAACACACCTCCTTTGTTCTTAAGAACATAAGGAGCATATTCAGGTCCAGGACAATAAATCTGGATGCTTTCTACCCCCCTACACCACTTAGGGTGCAGGGAGGTGAGAGTGAATCTGTTGTCTCCATGTGTGCTAGGCTAACGTGCTATGTAGAGCACACAGCCCCCATTCGATGCATTGGTCAGCTGTTCGTCTGTTTCAGCGATAGTGCAGTCCCTGTCCAAGAAGAGCCTGGCCAGCTGGCTTTGTGAGTGAATCTCCCAAGCCTGTACATGGGCGGGAACAGACCCACCCTTAGCGGTGCATGCACATTCCTCTCGGAAGTGTGGAAGTGTCTACAATCCTTTTCAGCGGGGTGTGTGTTGAAGAGATCTGCACAATGGCATCTTGTCCCTTACTGTCCTGTTCGTGCGTTTCTATCTCTTGAATATGTCGGGCTGCTCGGGATCCAGCTCGCAAGTGCGACCTAGGATCTGGTGACTACTGGGTGTAGAGGGGGAACATACACTGGCAGTGCCTGACGTTTCAGTGAGAAGTCAGGGCAGTGCAGGTGTTAATGGTCAGGCAAAGCCCCTATCAGTCCAACGGCCTTTCAGGGGTGTCCCACCATTCTGTCACTAGGTGATGTGGTGGTTGGGGCTTTGGCCGGTCTGTGGCCAACTGGGTTGGTGTGGTGGACTTTGGCTTGTCATGGCTAGGACAGACAGTCATCGGGCTCCACCCACTGTACCCATAGAGTCCAGTAGAGGGCGGAGCCTGTGTGAGATAGAACGAAGGTTACAATGTGGTAATCCTAGTTCTATAAACATAGGCGGAGCCCTCTACCAATGAGCCCTGCCGCTCTGCTGAAGAGGCAGTCGGATGCTGAGGCAGTAGGGACACTGCTATTTATACGTCACACACGTGCACGATAAAATTTCAGTGGGCATGTGCGCGCGTGTGATTCAAGAAGGTAGTACCAATAGAGTCCAGAAGAGGGGTCCGCCTCTGCTTATAGAATATCGTAACCTTCGTTACTTACTTACTATTCCTTAAAAAACTAATATTATTGCTTTACTCATTACTGGGTGATAAAAGCAACTAGTTGCATTACTCGTTACGCTACTATATTATAGAGTTGAGCTGGATGAAACGAGTATCCTTTACGGATAAAGCACTTTTGCCGAGTATGAGTATTGTACAAGTAATACGAGTCAATATCTGTGCTCGGATTGAAAAATAATCCTCATTGGGTAGCTGACTGTGTCTGCACACAAACACTCTCTCTCCCGGTCATCAGAGTTTTTTTTTAAACTGTCAGCTGCCTCGAACCAGTTTTTTTTTTTACTTTACCTACTTTACGTGCTGAAATAAATCTCAACTTTTAAACACCTGTTTTTGCACATGTAGCCTCTTTATAATCAGTATTCAGTAGTTACAAAACGTTACGTTAAAGCCACTCTCTCCCGATGAGTCCAAGCATCACTGGCAGTAGCGGCCAGAGTTTCTTTCTGTTTCACGTTGCTGTGCTACTTTAGTAGATGCTTCAATACATCAGATATAGAATTGTTCGCGTTACAACACATGACAATGTTCTTTGCATCTTAGACTGTGACACAATAATGGCAGTAGCTGTCGAAAGGAGAACGCTCTCTCCCTCGTTCTCCATTCTTCCTTTAGTTTTCATGTCAGTGGAAATGAACAACAGAAAGTCAGGTGCCGCTGATCTGAGTAACACAGAGTTACTTGCATTAGTAACTAGTAAAAATATTACTGTCTTGGAAAAGTAATTAGTTACACTACTAGTTACTAGAAAAAGTAATATTATTACATAACACTGGATTTACAAATATAAATGAAGGATAAACATAGAAAGTGCTTGTTTATATTTGATTTGAAGAACCACTGATTTCATTGTGGGAGTTGACTAAACAGCTAGCCTGCTTAATATGCTAACAACCTACCAATAACAAGGTAAATCCCTTAGGAAAAGGGAAGACAGCCAGCAAGAAATGGCATGACATTAACAAAACACTGGCTACGCAAATAAAATTGACAGTCCAAGCACATTACGACCAAAAAAGCTGAACTGAACAACATGATGAGGCAGCTTTAAATTGGATGTTGCGGGAGAAAACTGCAAAACACACCTGCAGTATGAAAACTAAGCTATCTTGCACAGCCTCTACTGTGGTTTTCTGACTATGTTACATTACAACATTACATACAAACTACATTGTCTTTTGAAAAGAGGACAGGATGGCATTGACCTCTTACCTGAATGAATTTGACTAATATGTGTGTGATTTTAAAAGGTAACCAGTACATGACATGGAATTAATGAGACAAGGAAGAGGTTCTTTCTCGTGTTGTAGTCTACTCCAAGCTCTCTCACTGGTGAACTGGTGCCAATTGTGGTTAAAATCAGAATTCAGCTTCAATACCAGGGCTGCCAATTTTTCAGTTTGGAGTGAGATTCGGTAGTGGAGGCCGGTTCATTTTATGAGTAGGTAGGCCTTCTGTGTCATATCCCCTGGCAGGGGTCAGGGTCATCTTTCTTTAATACTCAGGAATTTTGTTTTAAATGTTCAACAGCCACATTCACAGTTTAAAAGTATGTGATACTATGTAGATGAAAAACTAAGTCAATAATGATGGTCAGATCAGTGTGATCACCATACTAACCTCCAGACATCATAGCCTTAATTGGACCAAACGTAACTAGGTATTTGGAATCTACAAAATCTATGCATCAAACACTTTATGTCTTTGCATATGAGATAATGTATAGAGTATTAAAGTTCACAATAAGCTGGAGGGTAGGTATTCCTTTGGCAATGTAGGGGCAACTTACTTAGCAGGGGGTCTGGTGGTTCCAGCCCAGCAAAATTTTAGCATTTAAACACTTAATTTCTTGCATTCTGGTGAAATTTTCTGCTCTAATTCCTGAATTTTCTGCATCAATTTGGCAGAAATGCCATATCTAGGCTATGTGAACAGAAACACAAATTCAGGCAGTAGGGGACCATTCAAAATATTTAAAAAATGTATAAAGCATTCTGTATTTCCTTTTCCTTCATGATTTAGTCTTCCCTCCTCTTTGTGTCTTTGTTTGGGGAAGTAACTTCTTTAAATGTTCCTGTGGCACTTTTCACCTCAAGGATAATTTATTGTAATTCAGTTAGAAACTCCTGGACTGGATGTTCAAAACTTTGCACAATAAAATTCTATTGTGCGTAATAATATCTATTATTCTATCCCACATATCTGTATAATCTGTCATGTTCAGAAAGATTATTATGAGACTAACTTCATCATTTAATCACAATTTATAATATACTTATAATATAAGTCTGCTCTGCTGCTCATTACTTGCTCTGTCATGATAGTAGTCTACCTTCAGACAGAACACGTTTGACACTGAGATCTGTGCATGAAAAGGCTTGTGATCAGCAGAAATCTCACCAAAAATCCACATAACTTCAGCAGCTTTGTACAGCTAAGAGTCCCAAACAGAACAACACTGCGCTTCAGGTTTTATATTGTTATATTGCAAAACTCTAACAGTTACATGGTTATCACTCGTTCAAAAACTGTATGCCACTTGAGAGATTACTGTCAGCACACACGGGTGTTGCAGCAGCTGGGTGGAGTTGATTTGCGCCAAATCATCTTCATAATTTCTGCATTAGATTTTCCCACTGCGTGTGAAAATTGACGTGTGGTGTGAGGGCGTGTAAAAAGTGTCAATTGCGTGAGAGTTGGCAGCTCTGTATACGAATCTATACAAAATAAATAAGGTTCTCATACAAAAATACATCTGTAAACTGTATATATAATAATGTACATGATAAAATCACATAATGTGGCCACTCTTTGCTGTTTGTCACTCTGGCACAGATTTCAGAGATCCCCAGTATACAGTAATTGTTTAGCAACTATGCAGCAGTTGTTACATCAGTCATTCATTGTTGTTTTGTGAGAGCTACCAGCCTGTTGCTGTGGTGTGTCAATTTCCAACACAAGCTCCCACTACCAATGAGGAAGTTATGTCTGTAACCATGGAGACAGACTGTCACGGCTTATAAACCAGATGTGTGATGTAAGCTCACTTCACCCCACCAAGGGTGCACTATTTGGCCGGAGATTGAGTTGGCAGGAGATTGATCTATTTTACTTCTCTATAGGATTTGAATCAAAAAAATCAAAAGGTAATTTTGAATTGTCCTTTTTCTTCATCTAAAATTGAAGTTGTTGGGTGTTTATTCGTTGTTTTTTTAAACTTCTCTGATTGTTGTATCAACCCTTGACCAGATGTTTTGACTTATTTTCTAGCAACGCAAAAACTTGAAAAATGAATCTAGAATGTCCAAACTCTACCATGACAAGGTAATGTAGCACATACTTGCTCTATAAATATTTACATTCATTTTGCACTGTGTATAGCATTTTCAAGGACACTTTCATTCAAAGACCAAAAAAACTGCAGCATATGAGTGCTTGGGTTTGGGTTTTGTTTATTTTGTCCTTAAAGACAGCACACGGCTAAGTCCGAATGGGTCTTATCTTTCCTGGCCAGCTGAAGAGATTGAAGCCTGTGTCCAACTGGTATCGCTTAATGGTTTTTAGCTATCAGCTCTCAAGAGATGCACATGGGAAAAAGTCATTCATGCTACTGTTAAAAAGTAACAGTAGCATGAACTGTTACTGTTGATGCAAGAACATTTAAACCTGTTTAAAGCATTACAATCTCGTTTAAATTTTCAAATATTTAAAAATTGGACCAATAATTTATCAGTGGTTTGTTTCTTGGAAACCAGCAATGTCTTTACACATTTCAGAATAGTCCCTCAATTTAAATTTGAGAAGAGGTGGGAGATGGGAAGCTCAGCTATTATAAGAGATGCTCCTTACACTTTCAGAGTGTGTTATGGCTCCAGAGCCAGTGCCTTTGATGGACAGTTGGGCAGTCAGTCAGTTTATTTACTAAGAGAACCTGAGAGGAACACTGTAGCTTTTTATTAAAGCCCCTTTTTTTCTGGCATTATCTTGGATCTGAATGTTGCCACTGTTATAATTGAAATGCGATACTGTAGTTGCACTGATAACAGACTGTCCCAATGCCACTGGCAGGAGAACAGGCTTTGTCTCTGATTGATCTTCACAGTATGGAAACCTCTGATGTGACATTGGCAACCCTGAATGCTCCTGATCGATCACTCCAATGATAACAATACATTTTCTTCACTGTTCACTTCCAGTAGTAGGGTGTTGATTTAGTGCACATTAAAAAGCTCTGCTGTTCTTTACAATCTGCATCCTGCTGGGTAGTAGATAATTCAAAGCAGAAAACTGTATGCTATCGATTTGAGGGAAGTCTATAAGTGTCCTTATCAATACCCAAAGCTTGTGCTGTATTCCATATGCCATTGCTAACCTGTTTGCCTTACTTAAAACCTGCTTAATAAATTTGACCAGGTGAATCGTTGCATAGTTGACAATGGTGTATAAATTATCATAGTCAGATCTGTGCTATATTTATCAAACCCTTCCATGCTCTGCACATCCTTTGAAAGACCCTGATTACCCTGATGCATTATTCATAGTCAGGGGGGCTTGGTTGACTCTGTGAAGAGTCAGGGTATAATTTAAAGGGTGGGGAATAGAGGCTTGGCTTGTCTTGGAGTGCAGCCCAAGGAGCAGGTTGAAATGAAACCACCCTTTTTGTGTTCTGCCTGGCATTTATCAGCAGCATTGTTCTAATGGGGATGTCATTGGAGGAGGAGAGGAACCGTCTCACTGGGCTTCAGAAGAGGCGCCATGATAGAGATTGAGAGCCGTGTAAAGATTAGCCATATCTCCAAATGAGACCTCCAGTCATACTAGAAAGGAAAATTGTGTTCCTTAATCTGTGTCCTATTTATCATATTACACTAATGGCTGTTTCCAGGCCATACAGGCTGATGGCTTGTTGGCCTCACTTAGCAACTGATGCAGAATCAGTCATCATGAGTGTCCAGTGACTCACTTTAGGATAACAGCTGGTTTGTTACAGGATGATGAAGATAAATTGATATGTGTTGGTTGCACAATCACAGCACACTGACTGAATGTTTGTAAAGAGAAAGAGACAATTTCTACCTGCTGGAAACCTTCTCTGGCTGCCATACAATGACCTCTTGACCACTTTTCATCAAAACAAAAGTTCTGCTGGTTATTTCCATCTTTGGTCAAAGGGGAGCTTCAGTGGAGCTCAGAAGCATCAAAAAAGGGACATCCACCACAGCTGACAATGATAGACGTAGCAGGAGAAGCACAGGTGGAACTTATGACATAAACAATGACTGTGTTGCCCTGCAATGGATTGGCGACCTGTCCAGGTGTACCCCGCCTTTCATCTGATGTCACCTGGAATTGGCTCCATCCCCCTGCGACTGTGTTCTATTCAAGTGTCCCAACAGTGTCATTTATTTTATTATTTACCCCTGTTCTTTTCCTGTTGTCAAAATGTCTTATGTAAAAAAGGCCTTCTGTCAGACATTAGTTTGAATTAGATAGATCCAGGCAAGTTTAAAATGTTTCAATAAAAATCTCAACTATTATAACTGAATTTCTAAATGTACAGAGACCGGATTAAGAAGTCCAGTGGGATATTACTACACAACAGCGAATATACCTCTAACCATCTAAGCATTAGCTTCAGCACACAGAAATAAAGGCTGATGTATGATACAGCAAGTCACATAGAAACAAGCAAACACACGCAGTCTAAATACACACAGAATCACACTCACAGGTGTACAGTATAAGCCAGCGCAAACAAGAATAACCTTGAAATCTCTCAAGGTGATCATTGCAATGTGTACATTTCAATGTGTCTCACAGCATACAAAGTACCATAAAACAGCCACTGCTACATGGGATTTAGATCAATTTTCTTTAGTTACCTTTACTGTGTGTTTCAGAATTTTATGTTTGGAGTAATGTGCATGCTTTGTAGGTCCATGATGTAAAATACGTACTATACTGTATGTATTTGTCCTGCTCACCACACAGTGTTACAGTGCACCCAATGTATCTTGTTAATAACAATGTTTTGAGTGAACTGCTCTTCTTGTATCAATGTCCTGTGAAGACAATACAAAAAAGGTGTAACCCTTTTTTTCAAATTTTTTTGAATACGGCAAAAAAACATAATTTAGATCATCTGCTGCGCACAAAAAGAACCAGATTTAGGATAATAAACACAAACGGAGATATCTGTTATTGCAAAAGAACTCCTCAAATATGTTGTACAGTTTAATCAGGAATCATTAATACTTGCATGCAGTGCAATTTATTCTCATAAATAAGGTGAACAGGAAGATAAATTACATTTAAATTGATGCCGTTTTCAGTGTGTCACTTGTTATCAGATCTTTGTTGCCTTTTTGAGCCAAACTCTATGCACTAGTATGTGGATGTGATGCACTGCTTGTAAAAACACATTATGGAAATATAACACTATTTTATGAAATTTACAAGTCATATTTCTTTTAGCTCATCGGCAGCCTTGTTTAGTGAGTGTGAGCTCTTTGTGTAGCCTAAATAAATGTTCAAACACAAGCGGAATGCATTTGGTTTACTCTCTTTTCAAACGGGGGAACACAGATTAGAACCTGGGTCATCCCGTCTTGCGTGTGCGTCCCCCTCCAGCCAGTGACGTCACTACTCAGGAGGGATGTCCGCTCTTCCACCTGTGGAGCGTCGGTGCCCCCTTTCTTCCGGAGCACAAGCGTTGCGTGAAAGTGCCTTTTTTACCCCCCAAACAACATGCTTCAGCTTCACCAAAATGAACGTGAGTGTCACACAGAGTTAAGTTTCATTTTGTAGCTTTTCTGTCAGATTTTTCCTCCTTTTCTTAATGCAGTCAGTGTTGTGAGACTGGACAGAACGGACGCAAATGCAACGCTCAGGAGAAAAGGAGGTATGAGGGTTTATAGAGGGGGCTAGGCAGTGTTGGGCAGTAGCGTCGCTACAAGTAGCGCCGTTACTAGTTTAACTACATTTCTCAGTAGCTTGGTGGTAGCGTCGCTATTTTCTGAATCAAATAGCTTTTCAGTAACGAAGCTCTTTTATTGGCCGAGTAGCGCGGTAGCTTCCACACACGCTACATTTTCCCAAGCATTTCTGATGGATCAGTAAGTGACACCGCCGCCACACACGGACCTGTATGTGCAGCCGGCAGAAGCGCTTCCCTGTGATGGTGACATCACGTACCGATCCTTGGGTTGATGTTTGCGACTTTGCTGCAGGGGAATAAAGACACGTGCGACGGAGTGTCTCTCTCTCTCTGTCTCTCTCGCTCTTTCTCTGCCATGAATGTTTAGGTTGCAATGTTGCCAGATCACAAAGTCACATATAAACTATAAAAAATATAGAATTAATTAATAATCAATTAATTGAATTAATTAATAATATGATAATTAAGTTGCTTTATACAAACAACAATGGTTCTCAGTTTGTTGCATGAGGAAGTACATTAAGCAGCAATAATATGGCAGTAAGTAGGAGAGTGTCTGTGTCTGATTTAGCTCTCGCACACATTGGAGCAGGTTTTTAGTCTTTCTTCTATTGCTACTGTGGAATGAAGTTGGTTCAATATAAACTAGGCCTATGTTGTGTGTGTGTGTGTGTGTGTGTATGTATATAAATATTTATATAAATGACCTAACTATATACTATTAAAAAATTTAAAGTAGCTTAGATGTAACTAAGCTACTTTTGCCACATTACTGTAGCTTAGCTTGCTACATTTCACTGGGGGGTAGCTTCTGTGTAGTGAAGCTTCATTTAATGTAGAGTAGCTAGTAGCTTAGCTCACTACATTTTCCAAGTAGCTTGCCCAACACTGGGGCTAGGAGAAGGGAGGAGGGTTGGACGCCAGGGAGACGCAGGCACAGGGAACAAGGGGGAGTATCTGAGGGCCGAGGAACACTGGGGGCCGAGGAACAGAGAGGGCACGGGAGAACAGATAAAGGGGTTGGTGGAGGAGTGTGGTGGCAGGCTGACTGGAGAAGCACGAGGAGAGCTGGGAGGACTCTGAGGGGCAAGTCCGAGGGAAGAGGCCAGGTGAGCAAGCCCAGCTGACAGAGCGGAGGACGGAGGTGAGTGGACCTGGAGAGAGATACAGACAGACAAGGTTAGTGACAGAAGCGACAAAGTACAGGGAGATTGAGGGAAATCGAAAAACATGAGAGCCTGAGTGCAGAGGTGGCATATGAAGCAACAACAATCAAGCAACAATGGTGTAGAACCGGGGTTGAAATACAGACAGGGATGAGGTTGACTACTGGCAGGTGTGGCAGGTTGACGAGGTGTCTGATGAGGTACAGGTGCAGGTCGTTGGCTGGGCTCAGGAGTGGAAGGGAGAGAACACACAGGGGAGAAGACATAGGGAGGAAAGCAGACAAGAGAAAACCAAGGAAAAAACAGAATAACTGAAGAAAAGGAGAAAAACCCAAGACACTCACCGTCAGCCGGGCTGCCACCACAACAGTCAGTGTGTATTAATATTAATGAGTGGCGTTTCACTGACCATTTATAGGCAACTATCGGCGTTTGAATTGCCGGACATTGAGCTCCCTCACATGCGACACATTTCAAGTTGAATATGATTTATAAAGGGAACTTGCTTATAACTGTGCGTACGCACGGTTTTATATGTCTGAATATTTTTTGGTGTCCACCATTTTTGGCTTTTGGCTTACACTTTTAGTGAGGTTTCCACACACAGTTTAATAAATGAGACCACAGAACTGTATTATTAACACTGCAGCCAAGATAAAGACTGCTTGTAACAAACACAGTCAGTTCATTAATCGAGCTCACAGTTTGATATAAAAAATAACTAGAAAATCTCTTTCCTTTGTATTCATTTTTACACACATGCCTGTTTTCTTTTTTGCCTGTTTTTTTTTTTCTTATTGTCATTCAGGGCATAATCCAGATAGACTCTTAAATAAAAAAACAGATCCTTATCTACATAAAACTAAATTGAGTAAAAACAAGAACAATGCCTAGATAAGAATGTCTTCATGAAGATAATGAACATGAACTTGCGTGGATCATTCCACAAAAACTTTACTACTTCAGTTGGCACCAAGTCCTTTCCTAAGCAAATAAGGTGTATGCTGCCATTCAGTTGCATTTAACAACATGAAGCTATATTTAGAGGTGTAATACAACCAAAGATGAACAAAAGCTGATTCACACTATGCCACGAAAATTGAGGTGAAGACACATCCGCCTGAGGTGATATGTTTCAACGTGATTGAAAATTTTGTTATTCGGAGCTCGATGACTGCATACATGTACAGACATGGAGGAAGAAAGGAGAGATTCAGAAGAAATAAGAGAAATTGGCTTTCTTGGTGAGTTTTACGCACTTGTTGTCACAGCATACATCAGTCTGCTGGCGTTTTCTCTGACTGTTTATGGCTAAAAGACAATAAAAACACTGCAGAGTTCAAAGGAAGTAGAAAACTGTTTTTTCTCTTGAAGTGACAGAAACCCAACACTCCATGGCAAAATAAGTACTTAGTTACGGTTAGGAAACATCATGGTTTGGGTTAAGTTTTGGGGAGCCTTGTTATCACGGTTACAATAATAACCACATAGTTAAGGTAAGGGAAAAATGATGGTTAAAAAATCCCAAAGTTGACTGTCAGTGGGAAACAGGAAATGAACAGCGCTCTCTTCTGTTAAACTCTGAGGTTTTGTTGACCCATCAGCCCACCTCTTCCCTCTGCAGACTCTGTTGCTTTATTAATGTCACTTCACTTCATTCTTTGCTCCCGTCAAAATTACTGCAGCCACTAGACGGCTGTCTCATTTGTTTGGGGGCAATTGACTGATTCAGTTGCTTTTTCATTTATTCTCCATTAAGTCTACCTTGTTGCTAGCTGTTGTCCTATCTCCCCTATTGACAGGGAGGAACACAGTGTGCAAATTACATGTGCTGACTACACAATGGGCACTATTGTTACTATATGACACCATAACATACAGCAGGTTAGTGGTTAATGCAGCGGATGCTCTTGATATTACAGCCTAATAATTTGACGTCGGAGAGACGTTTGCACTGTTTTGTCACTATTTTAGGTACATTGGTGTGATGTGCGAATCGCCTCTTACAATATCTGAATAATCATGTTTGCACAAATCATCCACCCGGTCCCAACTAATTATTTTCTCAGATTTATCCCACCTCTACAGGCCCTTTTTAAATTTCCAGGTGATTTCTTTGTTGTGTTGATGTGTTTTCTTTAATGATTTTCTTTCATGATTAGAGAGGCTTCTGTCAGTCATTTTAAACGTTTCCATGGACGCAGTAATGTCATAGCAAATATCAGCGATACTAGTTATAAACTTGACAGGAGAGGACAGAGGAAACTCTGCAGAGAAAGCAGTATTCAAGGTTCAAGGTTCTTTTAGAACCTTTTGGATGTGGAGAAGAACACACAGAAAAAATGTGTGTGTGTATATATGCTGTTAGATTGAGCCCGTTCTCATCTCAGGGCGTCATATACCGACGATTTGAGAAAGAGTGACAAAGCGTAAGTATTTTACGCGAAAGGTACCCTTTAGCGTTTTATGGAGACACACTGGGTGCGTCTCTGTATGAGATGCTCCGGGGCGTCCGGTTGTGACCGGAAGTGCTACGTTCGTGATAAAGGTGTTGACAGCCCCCCCGAAGCCCCTACCCTAACCACAACCATCCGAAATGTTAGTGCCTAAACCCAAGTCACTGAATGTATGCATGTCGACCGGCTAACAGATAGGGTTAGCCTCCCTTGTGTTGCTGTAACTTAGGAAACGGGGGCGTTTCATACGGACGCGGAAGGGTACCTTTAGCGTAAAATCCTTACGCTTTGTCACTCCGGATGAAAGCGTCAGATATGACCCATTGAGATGAGGATGTGTTGGTTAGATTATGTTGCTTTGATAGTGGCAAAAAAAATAAATACTTTGATAGCGGTGCTGAAATAGATCTCAGTCATGACAGCAACAGTTACTCGCATAATCACTTCCTCTTTAGAGGTTTTGCCTACAAAATAAAAGCGCAAGAAGCTTGTTTACTGCAATGAAGTATTTAGAGTTGAACTGAGCTTTTACTTTGAAAAATTCTGAACGACATTGTCTGTAGCCTGCTTGACACACCTCTGAAAGAGCATTCAGAAAACGTGATTCCCCTAAATGTCCTCTGCCTGGAGATACTGGGGATGGATGCAGATCAAACACCAAAACAAAAACAGTGGCAGCACATACCATGATCTGAGAAACATTCGCTACAGATTCCATTTGTTGAACAGAGGGAAACTCTTGGGACGCTTCTGGGACGTGCTGTGCCTGAGTCTGGTGGACTCACAAGCACTGATTCGCTGCAATTGGCCCTGGAAACTGCGTTGCAGCCGTAACGCAACACAGGCGCACTCAGTGGACTTTGCAGGTAATATAGTTGTTTTGTGGTTCACTTCCACTCTAGTAGAATTTTTTTGATTCTCAAAAAAGACTATAATCACATTCAAGAACTTAACATGAATGAGTAATGCCTAGATAAGAATGTCATCATGAAGATAAGTAAACAAATCTATGGGCTTACTTGGTCTAGTTTGCCAAGGTGCGGCGCACTCTTGTGAGACCTTGGAAAAGATGTGCCCTTCATTCATTCGTTCGTTCATTTGTCTTTCTGAGACTGTGTCTTCTGCTTCACTTTAGCCCTCCTTTTGCTTTTCTTCTACAACTTGTCCATCTCTGACTCCATCTTGCTTGATCCACATTGGTTACTTTGTTTTTGTTTGAGGTGTTTTATTATTTTTTTGTGGCGCTGTCAATTGATAAGGTTTAGCTACCATATCTGAAAAAGGTTGAGCAGTCAAAGGACACACACTCACTCACTCACTCACTCGATATCCTACTCTTTCAGTAACTGAATAGGTCAATAAAAACTTTTTTTTAATAAACTTTACTTTTTTGAGGGTGCTCTCTTGTGTATGTAGGGTGCTTAATCTTTTATTGTGTGCTAAACACTTGGCAAACAGTAAAACAGATTTGCAATGCACCACACTATGAGATACAGACGGATTATAAAGTTACGTTGAGTCCAGAGCCTGACAATTGCTTCCCAGGTCGGCCAGTCTGACCTGAGAAGCTACTCTTTAACTACCCATCACTGTTGAGCAAGACTTATGGGCTACAAGCACCTGAAGCATAGAAAACAGCTTAACAAAGTGGCTTGGCAGAGTGATGGAAACTCTAGCTCATTTCACAAAAAACAACAGATGTTTGCTAAATCATCTATAAAAGACCATAGTGCCAAAATTCTGTTTAAATACTACAAGTTAATGCCTCTCATATTTAATCCCTCGCCGAACAGATGCTGGCTTCTTTTAATTAAGCAACCTCTGAGTTTTGTTACTTCTCAGTGAGTGCTAATACAATCTGCTTCACAAATCTGTAACTACAAACGCTGAACATCCCATTTTCCACGTTGCTGAACTGGCTCTAATGATGAGTCAATAATGGCCTATAACAATATAGCTATCTCCTGAGGTGGTGAAGTCAACAGGTGTATTCCAAGTTGCACTGCCAAACTTTTATTATTTGACTTGGAAAGTCATAATGATAAAGTATGCCGTTAATAAAGTATACATTGTTATGCTGCTGCAATGATACATAAGGGAAATATGTTTGAATTAGTTTGATCTCTGTTGCATTACATTTTCTAAAGTCTAGAATAATAAATGAATACAAAGTACCCAATTAGTGGCCAATAAATAGTGACGATTGTCTGCTGAAGGATCATAGCCAGAAGCAGTGTGAGTTCCTCTGAGAAAAATGTTTTCTTTGTAAAGTAACTTGAGGTAATGGCACTTCTCTCGCATTTTGAGTTCTGGCAAGGCTGCAGTGCCGGCCCCTGTGGTCCGTGACATTGTTTGCAAGGTTTAATTAAGTCACAGCCACTCTTGATGGAGTTGGTTAAAGTCATGAGCCTCTGTTGACTTTGGAATGGCTGAGTGAAGCATATTCGTGTTGTTGCTTTGATTGTTTTTAGTCATTAAAGGATCAGGACCCTGGAGAAGTTAAGGAAAGGGTACAGCCAATGCCACTGCATCCATGAAAGAAAAGTTATCCATGGAAGGCTGAATAAATCTGTTGGATTACTGGAAGCTGGATCCTGGCCCGTACTTCAAAATTTAACCAGCATGGTGTTAATGCTTAACTGTACCCGATTTAATATGCATCAAAAGAGAAACTCATGTTTATGATAGGATTTGTGTGAGTTTTTGTTTAACAGTTTTTACATTTTACACTGAATAGACAAGGAGTATATTAACCCGGAAACATTGGTAGAATTGACCTTAATTTTCAAATATCTATTTCTACTGAACATATCCATTGTAACATAGAAAAAACACATGAAACAACATCAAATCTACAGCCAGTTTGGTCTAGGTAACACAACATAATAATAGCTCACAAAGCCCATATGTCACATGACCCTCTCTCACAGGTTGTAGTGGTCCATTCAGGAGTCTCACTATCGGAAATGTTAGCAAGCAGTTGTGTATTTACTCATTCAACAGCTGCATTGTCAGTTGACTGGAGTTGTGTTTCTGACACCTATGTCCAATAACCATTTGCTTTTTTACCTGCGGCTTCGTCAGATAGTTCTTCTCAGGATCCCCTATCACACTACACATAATCATTACATCCACTATGTATACAGAAATTGTGATCGGTGCTGCATGGCAACATTTTTTTATCATTAACATATTTGGTGACATTAACAAAGAAGAATATTTATTTTCTTCTCTCTAGCTCTCTGATGACACTAGGTAATAGCTGTCTCTCGAAGACCATAGAATAGTGCAGATAGAGAGAGCATGCCTTTGGGCCCTGTCTTAGCAGGTGGGTAGACCACTTGTGTCTCAATTTCTTGGCCTTGGGTCAGATCCTCCTGCAGAGCACCTCAGCTACACAAGAAAGCTACCACCCGTGCAAATCTGCCCAGATAATGGTATTAAAGGCTGCACCTACAGGCACAACAGTTTCTGTACTACCTTGATAACCCTGAAAACTCTGTACACCATCATAGGGGGAGTGAGGAGATCTTTACTAAAAGGTTTAAGATGAACATGCTTATGTGGAGGTTGGAAGGATTACATACTATTTCATAAACATCCCTGGCACAAGAAGAAGCCATCACTTTATATCCTGGAGGTAACAGTATCTAAATACTGTGGTATACATATCTTTGTACACTGATTGAAAACTGTCACACGTGTGTATTTGGTGAAGGAAGCAATCAAGCAGCAATAAGTCTGTGTGCATTCAAACAAGAAGTGAAAGTACAGTGGCGAGAGCGAGCATCATTCTGCCTCGCTCATGCTCTCTCAATCTCTCTCTGTCTATATGCTCTGGTAAAGCAGAGGCCAGTTTGGCTTCATTTGCAGCACAAGCCTCTTAATCCCTGGAGTCTTCAGTGTAGAAAGGGACATGAGGAGCATATGGAGGGCCTCTGATCCTTATTAGTACATGGCACAGACAGCTGGAAAAATTCAGGTAATTTTAGAAAGGTGAATTTTTTTAAGTCCTTCCGGTTTAATCATTATTTCTCCTCAAATCATGGCCTATGAAGCTTCCTTTCCTTATTTTGTAAAAGCATCCTTCAGTAAATTATTTGTTTAGATTTTAACAAGAGGGTTAAAGGGGCAATAAAATATACATTTACCTCACATTTACCCTAATATTTAAAGTTAAGCTGTGACAGTTTAAGTCTCATTTGTTCAGTGAATGCTTCTGTGTGTTCTGCTGCAGAAATGCCCTACTTTACGCTCAGTGCTCACTCATGTGTCAGAGCTGCCCACTAAGACCACAGTCTTCGACTGCAGGTCTCTAAATAGCTCCACTTAAGCTGTTGGGGTTAGAAAGAGGGGATTATTCATTTACTTTCAAAGCTAAGATTTTAGCACTGTTGTAGATTTTTGACTGCAACCTTCCAGTCACACATATGATCAGTTTTGTCCATGATTTGACTTCCTCAGGCATATAATGCTGTAGCTGTAAAATTTGAAACAAGAGAACATCCTGCTTAGTGAGGCATTCTCCCAAATCACAAATTACTCCATCGTCTGGAATAAATCCTTCCAATCTGTCTGAGTGGATGGGACACAGCAGCTTAAACACTACCTATCTCTGACAATATCACATATTTAGCTATTAACATTTGTCCCAAGCTGTCACAGTTCTACAACCTTAACTTTACCCCACTCCTGAAAACAATGAACCATGATTTATGTGCTGGATTAATGCACCTCTTGCAACCATAAACTGATACAATATCTACAAGACCACATCTCCAAAAATCTACTGTAAATCTGTTTGCAGTGATCCCAACTAAACCCACTATCTGCATCTCATAGTTTGATTGTGAAAAAAGGGTATATTTAAAATCTACAATTTGCTTGGCCTAAATGTGTCAGTATGTTGAAATAAAAGCATGTCTTTCAAACTTATCTGAAAGGAATAATGGTTATAGCACTAGAAGGCAGGGTGAAAAGCCTGTGGTCATAAAGAGGGGGAAATGTGGTAATTGTGTATATGCATAAATAAGAGCACACCACACCTTTGGACAGTCTTTACTCAAATGTATTTATAGTATAGTGTCATACATGCAAAAGTGAAAAAAGAGAGAAATTCAAACTTTCTCTTTTCCGCACACTTGGACAATTTCTGCATGTAGTGGGAGTGGTTGTTTCATTGGCCGTCTCAAAAAGTTGCATTATAGAAATATGACGCAACAGATTTTTTTTTAATGACATGGTCCCCAAGAGGATGAAGTGTAATAACTTTGCTCATACCCTGATTTGTTCCAGGGGCCATGTGTAATTTTCAAATTTTGGCCTCTAGCGGTGAGGTTTCAGATTGCAACCACTATGTTCCCAAGCGTGTGCTCCTGTGTGTGCTCAATCTCATGAGCAAGCACTTGGCATCAGCCAATACATAGACATAATATAGACAGCATCACACAAAATGGTGGAAACTCAGGTAAATTCCCACTGCAATGTCACAGTAATAATTTTATCAGCTTGAAGTTGAACTTATCCATGCTTGTTGCAAGATAATGCTATTGACTGCATTTAGCCAACATAATATGTATTATTGCCACACTTTAGTATTGTAACAGATCGTAACTTTACTGCAACTTACTGAATGGGCTTTCCACTGTGTTTTTGTTATGTTATGTTGCATTATTGTATATTATGTGGGTCACCTAAGTTACGGCATCTGACACCAGCAAAGAAGCTGTGTACCTGAGTATCAGTAAAAAAACAACAAATTCAAACTGAACACTGCAAAGATAAAAATGCCTGATGCATGCTAATCTAGCTGGCTGCCACATTTGTTTTGCACTAGCAAAACATTTCTTGCTGGCTAAAATCAACACTTTGACATAATACCAATTCACAGGATAGTAATAAGGATCATGTTAGCTGGAGCTATGTCAGCGTTAGCCGGCAAGCTAACAGTATCTGACTTCAACCAAGTAAAGCACAATATATTTCACATGCTTTGTAATAATACCAGTTTATCTGTTGGATAAAAAGCCAACTCTGTGTTGGTTTTTATATCCAAAACAAAATGGAGGACTCTCCATTACTCCATTACGCCTTTGCCATGTTGACTCTGTTTTCAACCAGCGTCGATCTCATTCTCATTTGGCCTAACGGGCTTCAGCACATAAAACTTCATTGTTGTTTTTATCCTTGTGTGGAGTTTGTGTTGGAGTCTGTGTTGTGCTGGGAGCCAGTGGTTCGGCCGGATTTCAAATAACAACGAGACTTCATATCAGAAGGAAATCAACAATCTTGCAGAGTGGTCCACAGAGAACAACCCACTGCAAGAGATATAGAAGAATCCGCTGGCGTACAACCAGCAGCCACTTCCCCGTGGCTGTGAAACTCCTTAACACATCTTCAGCACTCCACCATGTAAAATAGTTTTTTTTACTCTCATTATATTTACCTGTCTACTGTGTTTAATTTTTGTATATAATTGTATAAAATAACATTTATTTTTGAGAGTAGCATAAAGTGAACCTCTTTATTCTCATCTTACTCATATTGTTAAAATATACTGCAAAACCACATCACATCCTGTGTTCTGTGCTGTCCCTTATGCAGTACACATTGTTTAGTTTGGTTATTCTCTGGTGTGTCAAACAGTATCATTCATTTAATGTCACTTATATAGTGACATTAAATGAATAGTGTGTTCCACAGTTCATGCACTTAGTTGGACTTTCATGTCAGAAATACTAAATAGCTATGTACACGCTATCATGAGTGCTGATCTACAGCACAAACTATTTTGCCTAATACAGGGCCGAAAATGTAAGAAATTACTTATACAAAGTGGATTCATTAGCCAGCTAGAAAAAGGAATGGAGCCCAAAGGCAAAGTCCCTCATCGTGCATCCTTATTCACATCACTCCTACCCTAAAACTTCTCTGCCACAGCGTCTAATCCACAGCTTTATTTTTGTTTATCTGTATTTTTAAAAATGTATCATGAACAAGATCTTGTCTCATGCATTCATAATTTCTGCACCCTCAGAACTTCCTAACGGGGGCAATGTATTTTTCCTTTCTGTGGTGTGATCATTTGCATAACTAATCTGGTATTTACATTCATCAATTGCTTCATTAATTAGGTCAGTGATCAAAGCAGGATTTCTCTATCACTCGGGAGGGGAGCAAAAAATACTTTTTGGTGGCTTTCTGCTACAGCTCTGTGCAGTAACAAAAAGAAATAAAAGCAGGGAGTTTGGGTTGAGATCTAACGCATAATTTCTTATGGAGAGCCTGCTGAGAGATACTGCACTCTTACGTAACTCAGCAACATCATTATGAAGACAGTCAGAGACGGCAGAGAGCCTCCATCTTTAGCCACTAGCTCTGGCAGAACAGCCAGATCGCCCACGCCATCTACTGGTGGATAGGTGGAGGGATTTTAACCACCACTAATGACCACCCAGGGGACGGGGCCAGAGGCCGAGGAAAACTAAAAGTCCTTTCAGGGGCTGGATTTGAGGCTTTTGAACACTGATGACATATATGATCCACCATAGGCCGGAATCATTAGTCATGTTAGACACATCCAGGCTTTGGGACCCACGGTGCTGTTCTCCTGCTCTCCTGCTCCTTTGTCAGTGGTGATGTGTAATTTGTCTACCTTCTGCATTCATCTAACCTTCCTTTTGACAAGGCATCGTCTAAAAGACAGGTCTGTGTGTGCTGGGCATTTGTGGTATCTTGCTGACAGAGACAATGTAACCACTGAGCAGTGCTGAGGTCCCTGCTCCGCTTCTCCAGTCTCATCTACTGGCAGCACTACATCATAATCTGGAAACACCAAGCACAAGACAGGAAAGGTACACAAATAGAAACTGCTGACCCATCTGTTTTATATATGAGGAAAAATACTTGTTTTATGAAATATGTACGAAATTGAAAAAGGCGTGATCAATTTGATAGGCATGACTGGATTGAAAAATGAGTGTTGCCTTGCTTTAATTGCACATTCTGAAGTTTTTGCAACTCACTGAGAGAGACTATATATTACAGTGTTTAGGGTTTTATAAGGCACTCAAGTAAATGTGAGCTATGTAGTCCAAATAGGTTAAAGGTAAATACAGCTCGTCAGGTGCCACTGCAGTATATCACCATAACAGATTTTCTTCCTCTTTATCATCAAGGGAAATTGTTTAAGACCACCATACTGCAATGTCCTAAAACATATAAATCATTCTTTAAACTAGTGTTTTGTTCTGTGTTGTGCACAACCATAACTTAATTTTGTTCTTGCTTATCAGAAACAACATAACTCCCTAAAGGAAGCAGTTTCAGTAATTAGAGAGAGCAGAACATTTCCCCCTTATTTTCTCCTGCCCCTTCACTTTCACCTCACCCTGCACTGTATATGGACCATAGACACAAATGCAAGTTATTCAGCAGGCTGCCAGTTAATCCATGTTGACCCCAATGGGTTCATACATGTCTGTTGGTGCTCTTCAAATACCCAGGAGACCTCAGCTGCTTCTGAGGTAATAACCTTCATGGAACAGACCATTTGTGATTACAATGCCCGGAAGTACACATGCAATATGTGAAAACAACAGAGGCAATACAGGTGAAATGCATTCAGAATCTCTGTAAAATTAAATTTCATAAGCAGTCAAAGTTCGATGACCAACTTGCTCTCAGGTTAGGCTCACAGTCCTAGGTTCTCCTATATAACATCAAGAGAGGCTTTGCAGATGCTCCTGTCAACGACATCTAACTGCTTATGGTTTTTATAGCTGAGCTTTTGTTGCACATGTTGTGCAAAATGGAAGTTTTCTTTTGTGGGTAATTTAATATATAAAAAACCTGAAGTTAGTTAGCATTTTTAATGCAAGGGGAAGAGGGGGAAGAAAAGGTTTATGAAAGGGGGGGAAAAGAATCACAAGTTCCGTTCACCCAATATTACAGCATCTTTCAGCAACAGTAGCCATAACTAATCCAAGATGAAATGAGCTGGATGGAGGGCACAAGGGCTATGGTAACTTCAAATGGAGAGGGAAGATTGGGATAGGGAAGAGTGATCATACATATACACTGAGACACACAAATTTCCTTGCATTTACACAGAAACCCCTCTATGGGGCTCAGAGTGTGGATGACTAAATTCCATTAAATTACCTGCTGTTGCAGTAAAGAAGGAAAAAGGTGTGCTGAATGCACTTTCAGATTTATCTATGAATATTATGATTAAATGAATTGCAGATATAGTAGCTAGCTAGAATACGGACAAGTATGTCCAAGGTAGACTTGAGTACTGGGGTTGCTGAGGAATTGGAGAAAACCAGACCTGTATTTTGAGTTGTGAAAATGTGAACATAAAAGCAAATCACAGATCTGGCAGCATCGTCTGTCGCCACAGTTTTAGTGATGGCTCTGTCCCAACAACAGGTTACAGCCTCCAATTCTCTGGTGAGCTGCTGAACTGTAATTGCCTGCTGTTGCTCTTATCAAACTCCTGTCACTTTCATGTCGCGCTTCCTTTCGCTTGCCCTACTCTAACCCCTGGGAACCTCTTCAGAGTAAACAGAAATTACATGAACAATACAGTTTTTTTGTCTGGGAAAGACTTTGCAAAGCATCACCTGTGGCACATCTTACATTCACAAAATAAGAAACATTCACGTCTTCAGCTGCTTAGTGCAAACATGGTGCTCTTAGTATTTACCATTAAGCACCTTTGGTGATGCAAACGGAGGGTAGAGGCCTTCCTCAACAGGAGAGAGCATTAGTTTTTATATCACACAATGCAGTGTGGGATAACTGGTGCAATCTACTGAGACACTGAGGAAATTGCGTTTGCCATTGATGTTATGTAAGTCTTTTTGATATCTAATGAATCACCACTAACTAACATTGATCTGTGAAACACAGTGAAATTTCAATAGATTTTGCTCTTTTGGAAATGTGGCTTTGTGCTTATTACTACCAATTTTGTTTTGTCTTTCTCTGACAAAAGCTTCTATCTCCAGATAAAGAGAGTCTGCCTTATTCTCTGTCTGCAGTAAATTGGTTTTGGTGTCCAGTGCCAATTTGGTAAGACACTGACACAATGACGGCATTATTCTTAGCAGCAAATTTATGTTGAGGTATTGTAGGTAAAGGCTTTAAATTTTAAAATCTGGTGTTTGAAAGTGTTTTGCTGGATTAGAGTTGTTCACACATAGTATTGTAATGTGTGTGTGATTTTAAACAGATGCTAGGGATTATATGTACCGGCAGGGATTGATACACATGTACCGTCTGCCATGAATGAGAGAGACAGAAGGAAAGGAAGAGGGGGAGAGCAGAAATGGAAGTGTGTTTTGGGGTGTGCAGATAAGATCGGGGGCGTAAATAAGAGTGTGGATGACAGCGATGCACCTCACTGTAATAAGTAAACACATCACAACCCCATGTGATTTATTGCAGGGCCAGGATGACATTTTCAGCTGCGGGACAAGTTTTTTTCTTTTTAACACAGAGGACAAAACCTGCATTCCTATTCTCACATTTCCCCAGTGAAGAAAGGGCAGTCTGCTTATCTGGCAAGAAGGGGAGAATCTAGCCGCTTGGGGTGAAAGGGGTGAGAGGTACGCAATTGGAAAATAGGGGTGGGAGGATGCACCTCGATAAAGACCCGAGAAGTGCACCATGACGTGAATAATAAGTGGTTCCTGTCATTGATTCATTTGTATGTATATTTATTATTTGGTTAAGGATTCTTACCTGCTGCAAAGTGCACAAGGAGGATGCAAAAGAATCCTGAACGCTTGCAGTTGATAATACTTGCTGGAAATTTTCAAACTGATGTTTAAATCTTTAATCTTAATCTTTATATCTTTTAGGAACTGAGATCATGGATCTTTGTACCAACATGCAGCATCAACCATTATTGCTTTAATAAAAGTTCTAAAATGCAAATTGCTAAAACACAAAAGCATTTATTTTGATGTGAATTATGGGAGCTGTTTGTGTTACCTTGTTTTAAAAATGTACTGAAACAGCTTTCTAATTCAGATCTGGACTCAAAAGGAACAAGAGAAAAAAGGTCTGCCAAAGCAGATCCCAAGTCAGCATTTCAGAGCTATTATTCCTGCCAAGGGAAGCTCATATACAAGAAAACACAAAGGTGTTGATAAGTGCTAAAGATGACTGCCTCCATTGTATACATACAGTAGTATTCTGTAAATTATATTTAGTAGCTATCACATAAAATCAGAGGGATGCAGTGACACTAAGAAGCATCAGTGTGTACCGTGACCCTCACCCCTAAAGGAGCCACATTAGGCAGCATGCTATCACCTCATCATAGCTATGTGTTTATCTTTCACCAACAAAAGCAAAATGTGAGCTTACTGTCCTCATACATACAGTGCAATTTGGTAACAGATAAGTCTTCTGTATTATCGGGGTTTTAAAGTGACAATAACGCTAGTTATTCTCATTTGAGATTATCTGTATGATAAGAAAGAGGATTTTCCTATCCTTGACTACAGTTGACACAAAGAAGATAAATAAATATGTGAAAGGATTATGAGGGGATGTTCAATGATAGGAGTAAGGTAACAATTCTGGGTACCAGTAAAAGCTGCTAGGCCCCAATCTGCTCTGTACACAAATGGCTGAAATCAGTATTATTCAGACAACTTTGTTTTGACGAACATATATAGTAGATGTGAAGTGAGCATTAGTGAATTAGCATTCATTTCCCCATAAATAGACCCACTAGGGGGCAGTAATTTGTTGATGTCCTTGTCAGTTTACATGTGGCTATATGAGAAAGTTGAGGTGCATTCCACTGCGGCAGTAATGGGTTGAAACAACGAACAATGACCTCACGTCTTACTCTCTATCATGTCGTGTGCACAGGCTTGTCTGGCAGCCAACATTCATCCGCCTACAACGTGATTATCAGGAAATGTCTGGGAAGTGTTTTAACCTGCCCACCTTAATCCCGAATGCCAGAACACTAAATCAGGCAGCCCAGAGCAAATATTCCAGTTGTTTTTTGGCTGTGGGTTTGCACAGCACTCTTTCTATTCTCTGAAGCACTTTTGCTTGACCCCGCACACAGGATACATTACAGAAATACATTCCAAGGCAGCATATGTTTGTGAAATATTTATTACATTCTTCAGTGAGAAACACGCCCCTGCTTTAACTATGGTGCTCTTGAGCAAGGCACCAAACCCTACAGTGTAGCTGCACTGCGACCAACAGTAGATCAGTGTGTTTGGACTGAGCAGCTTTTAGTTATGACTGCATTTGATTGTGAAGCAGGGTGTTATTGCAAAAGAGCACATGTTCTCAGCACAACCCTCCCAGGAAAAATAAAGGTTTAAAAAAAGAACTTATTGTAAGCATTACTCTCTGACTGCAGCATACTATATGCAACGGAGATAGTCTGTCATCCTGTTGGGACTATCCAACATCTATTAGTTTAAGATTGATTCAACATGTTCTTATTTGGGGTCTTAAATCAATGTGAAATTTGATTTTTATATTATATAGTAATTTCACTGCAGACAGCAGTCTCAGTTATGGCTTGTGTTTGTGGTGAAATGTATTTCTTTGCTGTAATCATTCTGAATAATAAACATTAGACGGCTTCAACTCCTCCTGGGAGTGGCAGGATTAGAATTTGTATTCTTCCCAAAGGGTGAGAGGGTTTTATGAAGCTTAAATTCCCACACTCGCCATCCTAACCCCTGACTTTAAACAAGACAAAGGTGGAATTTCAGGAAGAAGCGCCACATTCAACACCTGACTGAAATGATTAAAATGCTTCAAATTTCTGAGCAAATTCTCTCCTTGTGTAACTTGGTTTCATGTGATATTTTGGATTTTATCCTTCAGGGGGAAAAAGACACCAGTAGTTTTACTGCTGACCATTGGTGTGAAATTTCTGAGCCTATAAAATGTAATAAGTACTGAAGGCTTTGGATCAAAATGAATAATGATATCTGGCCAGGGAGGCTAGTTCTCTTTTTAGAAACATAGCCTCTCGGAGGAGATAAGGGGAAAGAAAATAGTTGTTTCACTATTCTTTTATCAGTGAGAACTGCATAATGTAATCTGACTCAATGGCATATCAGATCAATCACTCTGTCTGGGTGAGGAAGGAGGGGGAGAGAGAAAAAGGATGGGATGTGAAGAGACTACTGATGTAAAAAAATGTACTTAGGCACAAAGGAATTATTTGTGTTTTTTTCCTAGATGAAGATACATTTTCCTTCTCCTTATTGCCATTTGATATGACACAATATAGTGATTTAACTTGTGTGTATGAGTGAAAAGTTTTAATATTTCCCATTACATATTTTACATAGTAGACTGCACAGGGCTTTGTATGGAATGAACTGGGTAGTTGAGCAGTGACAACCATGTTTATACAGAAAACCAAGCATTACTTCTAATGCCAAAGGTTAGCATGCCATTAATTAACAACATTAATTTAGGAGATTACAGGCAGGGCACTGTGGGGTATTTCCCCACTGCGTGGAAGCTGAGAATAGATGATATCAGACTTTAGGCTAACATTAGCAGCTCTGTCCTAATCTTGTTAGATTTGGGAAAGTTTACATTCTAGCAGCCCAAGCTAACATTACCCGAGATAGTGGTATGTTTGTCAAACACAGTGGTTGGTCTCTAAATACATTTTTCTCTTGTAATGTTTAAAGTAAAAAACAGGGTTTTGTTAGAATCAAATAAGTCAGCTGGAATAAAAAAGTCACCTGGATCTAGTGTTTTCAACATGGAGCTAACACTTGTTAGTTAGCTATCTAGCCACAACTGATAAAATCAAACATTTCTTTTCATTCAGCAAAATCAGTGATCTCAGGCTAGCAATGAGAAGCTTGAGTTTGTCTGCCTTTGTCTGAAATCAAACACCCATTGTTTAAAAAATGACAAAGAATTTCCAGTGGTTAATCTGCTTTCAGCACAGGTAGAGGATCAAACTAATGGCATAATAACATTACTCTGCCCTCTAAGTGATAATTCACTCCACACTTTCGCAAATCCACTGAACACAGGGTTTTCCATTATTTTTGTACATTATTCTGAATGTGGGTGTGTTTGAGTGTACCTGCCTTCGTGTCTGTACAGAGGGCCTTTGATGACTCTTTCTCCTTGAACAATATCAAGCAGAGGTGTGAGATGACTTCAGATTCAGCCTGTTGTCTGTCTCTATGCTCTGGATCCCGGCTCAGCCAGCATCTGATTACCAGGACCTTGTTGTGTTGTCTAGAGAATGTAACAAAGAGGGAAGGAGAGAGAGTTGAGAGAAAAAGAGAGAGAACACAGGAAGGGTAGTTCTCTAGGATGTGGAGACAACAGCACACAGCACATCTGTGGAGATGACTCTCTGGGGACCAGCTGTGGATTTCTGGATCTAATTGAATAGGCTGCTTCAACAAATTTAGAGGCTCCTCTTTCTTTGGGAAACTCATGACAATGGAATTCTCTTTCTTGCATCACTTGTCCCCACCCACACCACCTTACCTATCTTGACTTTGTTTTCCCTCCTTTCCTTTTTGCTCGATAATTCCTGGCAGTCATTGTGGTGCATGTGCTAGAGGTGCCCACAGACAAGCAGTAAGCGCTTACTATGCCAGTCACTTGCTTCCAGCTCCATGTCCCTGAGAGACCTAATTGATATTCCAAAGCAGAGTTGGAGCTGCATCTCAGGCTCACCTTAGTCATTAGTGAGCCCCACAGGGCTGTTTGCATTATAATCTCTGATTTAGATTGTGTGTTGCCTCTGCGTCCTTCCCTCGAGGTTGAGCTATGTGTGCAAAAGGCCACCGTTGTCGGGGATCTGAGATCAAATTAGCCCCTGCCTCTGAAGTTTGCATTTGAGACGAGGGTTACAGGTCGTGAACTCACACTTTAACCAACAGATCAGATGAGCAGATTAATATCCCCCGAGTTCTGTCACAATGTGTGAGGAGTGATCACCACCATCTAAAGGTCCATGCGGACGTTTGTATGGTAATGAGGGAAGTGAAAGTGCTCATAGCTCAGCAAATCTGGCTTATTTATGAAAGGAACATGAGTGGAATAATAAAGCTTTGGGATCTTCATATGCACACTATCTACTGTACTATCTTCATATGGGTGCATGAGCCAGCTAAATGTGGGTGTTAATGCTCATCTGTGCTTTGCTGAAGTGCATGTTTTTCTCATCAGCCTGCTACACTCTGGTGGATTTTTCAACAATGAAACATACTCATCAGTACCAGACGAGCACATATATCCCCCACAGCTCTCGGCTCCCTTGGCTAACCTTAACCAGAAACTTAACATTAATCACGTCACTCCCCACCTAACGTCACAACACTGTGGGGAGGGCTCCCATCGTCAAAGCTGTACCTGTTAGGTATTTAGCTCTTTCTATCCTCCTTCCTCAGCCTCAACCTTACACCCTTATTTCCACCACCCTTGGTACACGGTATTTTGAAAGTTCTCTGACTTGATAAATGACCTGGTGAACTGGTTACAGATGGAGTAAGGTAATATAGAATAGTGGAGATACACAGTATGACTGTTTTATATTGCTTTTAATTTATTTTTGGCCAATAAGAAGTGTAAATGTGGTGTAAAACTTAAATCCCATGCCTTTATGTATTGTTGCTCCTACATTTACTCCTCCTTGATAATCCAGTTGGTTAGCAGAAGAATGTGAATGACGTAGGCAGCTCTGTTGTGTCCAAAACGATCCCACTGGGAACAATCAAGACAAGCTTGGCGCTTATATCTTAATACGTAGGGAGGAAGTAAGAGACCCAATTTAATTGACTTGAAAACACCATATAAAAACACTGGGGGTTTTCAGCTTGGCACATGCAAAAATATATATGCTGCTTTAATTTATGCTATGAAGCAATTGGTATTGTCTAATAAGATCCTAATTGTCTTAGCGGCAAGCTTGTTATCTTTTACTGTATCTTGAAATGTTGAACTATAGTCAGTACACATATTAACAGCATGCATTTTGGACCCCCATAAGTGAGTACTGTTGTTGTGTAATCACATTTTAAGACATTACAAATATGCTCCAAGAAAAAGAAAAATTACAAGGAAGATTATTCTCTGTTGTGGTACACTTAAGGTGAAAAAAAGAACCATTATCTTAGTGTCTTTTGAAAAGGAAGATCACAAGGTTCATTCTTGTGTTGTGCTAAGAATAAAAAAAATATATTAAAATTATCCTGTGATTGAAGGCATTTTTAACGTTTCGTCTCGCAGTATCTGATACTGAGCCAAGAACAGAGTGCAGGTGCCTGATGACTCTCCTTGAATGAAAATGAAATTAATGGAAAGCAGGTGGGTACTTCAAAGGCTGCCTGCTCCAACTGTATGGCAAAATGTGCTTGCAATCGCCAACCTCAGGTGTTGTCTCTGCAATGGTGAAGTGGAAGTTAGGGATGGGAATGGAAGTGATTACTTAATATTAGAGATGGTGTAGAATAAAGCAGATGAAAGACAAGGAATCTGATGTGTTCCTCTAGAGTCAACAGTTATTAAAGGGTCACACTACAGAGACACAATTTGTGGTTCAGCATTGCCACCAATCTCTCTTTATCACTGTTGCTATCATAAGGAGCCTACTAGATTGAGGTCTATATTATATTTTTGTATGTGTCTATGGTTGTGTTTTTATGTCTTAGATATAGTGCTGTAAGTCAATAAACTGAATGTCTGGTGTATTGTTATACACCTAATGCTTTTGCTGTTAATGACCTCATTTTACTGCAGCAGTGTTTGAATAACTGAACTGACCTATTTTAACACCTACAGATCAAATCAATCCTCCCAAACAACAAAGGCACACTCCTTCATGGTTGGATTTAATAGTAATAAAACAAAATCCCTACCATGACCCAAAATTTTTTTTGCAAAATAGCTGGAAATGTTCCACAGAAAATGCAGCCACTGCAATCTTTTAATGTTTCTCCAGCAGATTACAGATGGGAAGGGAAGCTGTAGGACAACAAAATGCTGAACGTGTCAAATTCTTAACCGACTTCAGGAAGTGGTTTATCATCATGTCTGACATTGAACAAACACATCCAGCCATCAAAGAAGTACCAGTTTTTAACATCATGTTTGCTGAACCATAGCTGCATTGTTCCATTCTAAATCCTTTAACACAAATGCAGGCTTTATTTGGTATGTGCAGGATAGGAGCTGTTCCACGCTGGCAGCCAATTTAACTTTTTCTGTATGTTCTTCATCTATCTTTCAATTTGTATATCACACAATTTCCTTTTGGAATAAGGAAGGATCCCATAAGTTTAAATAAGTTGCCATAAGTTGCAAAATGCAACTCTTGCAACATCTGACAGCTGCAAGGTTAAAAGAGTTTTTTCTTGAGAGGAAGAGAGATTTTTTTCCCATAATTAGGTAATGTCGTCTCTTTATGTGATCTTGTGTTGTCAGCTGTCAAAATTAGCATGAATTTTGCACTGCGCCAAACCTGTTTCCATGGAGAAGAGGCATCTCTTTGACAGAAATGATGTGTTATCTGGCCTGAATAAGAAACATTTATCAGTAAAAACCTTTGTCAGTTTGATAAAACTTCCCAGTCCCAGTCCCAGTTTTTAGGTAAAGACTTATTCAGGCAAGCTGGAATTGACACCTTGACTTTTTCTTATAGGACGCGAAACCTGGACACAGTTTGGTTTGAAACACATTGTATTAGTTTGCACTTGTTATTGCCCAAAATCCTGTCCTCAATTCTGGAGTGAACACTGATAAGTCTGGTGTAACATTACATATGAGAACCTCTATCTGATATCTGATATCTACCTTGACTCAGAGGATGAATATAGTTCTAAGTATATAAGAGCATCCTTAGCTGTGATTCTGTGCAGTTAAAGGTTGCTCTCAGCAGGAAGCTTACTCCCTGGGCTTTCCTCCTGTGGTGCATAGTCACTCAGATCAATGTGTTCTTTCACCAAACTTCACAGAGTACATCGTGTTTCCAGCAGACAGGAGATGCACACAGCAGTCACACAAAAACAACCAACCTTGCCTCACAACTTCGACTAATCTCTGTGGAATGTCTCAGTGACAGGATTTCAAGGCATTCTGAGGCTCTATGTTGGTCTGCCTGTTTAAAGCAGCAATTTCTGTCTCTGAGGAAAATCCCCTGGGATCAATCTGTAATTAAGAAGAAAAACCTCAGGCTTAATATAACCCAAAAAAGTCTGAGGGCATATGATACAAATGTAGGAGTAAGATGAAAACAAGAATGATCCAAATATAAAAAGAATCCTGGTATTAAAAAAGCACTTAAAGTGGGACAGTGTAAGTTCAGAAGAATCTGGCATGTTCTTTGCACAAGGAATTTCTCCATTTTGTGTCACTTTGAAGTAATATCCCCTCATAAGGTAAGCAAAAAGATTCACACACACTGTAAGGTTATAGTAAAAACAAATAAATAAATAATAAAAGAACATACAGTTCATTGCCCTGTCAATTGGAAATACAATAGATGCTAGTTTTGGTGAACTGATGAAGTTGAACGCTGACTATACAGTACAAGCATAGAAGTGGTCTTGTTGACCTCTCCAAATTCAAATATCAAACAGTAAATGAAAGTTTTATCTAGTATTTTGTATGAGAATGATGCATTTCTTAAAAAGGCGGACATACACATTTTACACAAATGATTATTCTTTTTCTGCGATGTAAAGCTGTTGACTTGGAAATATAAAATTGAAAAAAAATTAAAATAGAAGAAAAATACAATCTAAAGTCAATGCACAGTGAATGTGTCAGCCCTTTATAAATGTTGTGTTGTATTGTATTATATAAAGGTAAGAGGAAGCTGATCATGTCTGTAGACCCAGATGTGACAGATACTGCTCATCAATGTAACTCTCCTACACTGTCATGGTCAGCCAGCCATTTCCCCCAAAGACTTCTCACAACATTCTGTTGTCCAGAAATCATGATGGGGCTTCACTTTACAGTCCAGATGCCTGTTTGTGGGAGATACGAGCACATATACATACTTGAAATCAGCATGTGTGCATCTGTTTTGTTTTTTTTTCTGGATCCTGTTTCAGAAAGGCAATGTTTACTGCTACAGCCCTGGAGTAATGCTGTCCTTTCTTTGGTCTGTGGCACATTGTGGCCATTGGCAATGTAAGATATGCCAAGGAAAATACCTTGCAAACTGCTGACTTTGATAACAGTGGGAAATCTGAAACTGTCTGCATGCACTCTGTCAAGGCAAGCAGTAACCAAGCTGTTTCAAATCCCACATGAATGTGTTTACTAATGACTTGTCTCTCAGAACATTTGCGTAAATGAGGGTCTCAAAGTGCAACAGTGCTTTGATAGTGTTCACAGACAACAGCACACACATTGTTGTCTTGCTGGAGATCTCTGCATGTATGTGTGTCTTTTGTGCATTCAGTGTACTACAAGCAACAAGGGGAATGAGGGGTGGAGAAAGGTGGTAATTTTGTGTGTGTGTGTGTGTGTGTATGTGTGTGTGTGTGTGTGTGTGTGTGTGTGTGTGTTTGGTGGGCGGAGGGTTTTGAACACTTTCCTAATTGACCTCAGTTTGATATTTCTTAGGGTGGAGGATACATACCACATTGGCTGACAAATCCACTGCATAAACAGAGGATTGTGTTGTAGAGACTACACTGTATTATTCATATTAAGTAATATTACGTATTGACAGACAGCATATCCTTATTAATGGCTTACTGTTTGTGCATATGCCACTCAAAATGTCTTGTATGTCAGCATTGCTCTATACAATATTTTGCCGTAGGATCCGCTTTAAAAGAGCATGTTTATTGTTTGAACTTGCATAACTGTGGTTCTAGTGCCATGTTACTATGATTATTGTATTTTTAAATACTTAAAGGCAAAACAATAACATAACAAGCCTTTGAAACACCTGTGTATAAAACAAAGTTATGTTGTCCCTATCTATGCTTGATGATACAAGATGAGAAAGGAATTCAAGCCATTGAAAGTGAGATGTGTAACATGTCTGAATGCCTTTGCAGATGGTACTGTTTACTCTGGAAGCCTCATGAAGCCCTTGCTGCTGCAGGCCAGGAAACATCACTAGCACTAGGGCCATGTGGGACCTCTTCTTAAAAAAAAGTTTGAGATTTTTTCACAGTCCATTGTAAGCAATCAGGCAAATAGCAGCTTGCAGTCCTGTAGTGCACTTCTTTCCAGAAGGCAGAGAGCAATGCTCAGTCTACTGACAGGCGAGCCAGCAGACCGACAAGAAGTCAGGACATATTTTCATAGCACTAACAGACATTAACACCACCGGTGGGTCTTCTGAAGCCCACTTTCACTCTCCTGGGTGTGATTGCTCCTGAATGCAATATTGAAACTCCTCTACAGCTGGCAGTGAAGACCTGCAGATGCACTCAACCACAGGCGTGCCTTTCAACCCTGCATCTGTCTCAACACTCACACCAAAGCTGTACACGCAGGAGGAGGATACACATGTTTTATTGACAGACCTACAGGTGGTTTGAGTTTGAGTGTGGGTTGCTGGTAGACTGGAAGGATTTTTCCTTTGTGGTGAGCTGTGGCGTCTTTAGAGCAAGTATGTTGCCTATTGTTGTGGCATGTTTGGTATTCGTCCTGCTGGGCTTGGGGCAGGCTCAGGTTGCCTCACAGACTCAGGGGCAGAGCCAGATTCGGGGCCAGGAGCAGGACAGTTCTGCCACTCCTTGGAGGCAGGTGATTCAGTGGGAAAACAATGGCCAGGTGTTTAGCCTGCTGAACAGTGGAGCTGAATACATCCCTGCTGGGGCAGGGGCCCAGGACAGAGGTCCCAGGGTGGTTGTAGCAGATTCTCGTCCACGCTCTTCACGTAGACCTCAGGGAGGCAATGTCCGCCGACAGGCTCCATCAAGAGGATCCTCTGAGACTGTCCGTGGGCAGGCAAGGCATCCATTTGGCTTTGGGCAAGTGCCTGATAACTGGAGACAAACTGCAGGCAGCACAGGGGGAAGCCAGTTCCAGGGATCCTCTAGCACTCGTTTCAGGCCTTCCACAGGCTCTTCATCTTCGTCATCATCATCATCATCATCGTTCTTTTCTTCATCTTCTTATGATGTTCCATCCTACCCACAGAACCCATTTCCTCAACAGCCTCCTTTCCAACCAGTACCTTACGACTCTAGTTTTGTTGAGGGACCGGTCAGGAGCTACGAGCCACCGTTTCAGCCTGTTGGCGGCGGAGGGTATGGTGGTGGAAGTTATGGTGGTGGGCGAGGGTATACTGGAGGAATGTATGGAGGGGGACTGGCCCCAGTGCTCCCGGGCTCTCCCTCTGATTTTACTGATGATAGCTACCGTTACTACCAGTCTTATGGCTACGCGCCCAATCCTGTGGTGCGTACTGGACAACCACCATTTGCTGATGGTCTGGACCGCAGATACACCCACAGTCTCTATAATGAGGACTCTGCTCCTGCTGTCCCTGTCCCTGATGCCAACCAAGCCAGGGGCCGGGAAAGGACAGGAACAGCTGGTCAACCACCAGTCAGGAGCCCTCAGTATGAGCAGTTTCCTCCATTTGGAAGACCCCAGCCTCCTTTCCTGCAGCCCAATCCTCCAGCCAGAAATTCTCCAAACTCTGCCATTGAAAACCCCAGTATGAATGTCGGGAGTGTGTACAGACAAGAACAGAGAGGTACAGTAATCTTTTTGTTTGGGTTTTTTTTTGTGAACTAACACAATGTTTTGTTCAGGAAGTTTGACCAAATCTTGATAATATTAGGAGAGGCTCTGTCACATGGGTGGGACGGCAATAGAAGCACATTTGGAGCAGTGTGTGAAAATTCTGAAGCGCCTAAAATATTTCACATTTTCTGTGAAAACAGGGATCATTTGTAGGCATTCACCCAAGATATTTCTGTTTTAGAGGAAAATGAAAAGCTTGCCATGGTCATTTATGTTATTGCTGGACATATGAATCTGAAATATGTAGAACCCAGGGGAGCAAAGAGCTCTTCAAGTACACAATCATATTTTTCCAATAGTCTTCTTTCATGCTTGTCAGACATCTGAAGTAATCAGAATGGAACAGCTTTAAAGTCAGCCTAAATTTTTGTTTACAAACAAAGAAAAGTGGATGCAAGATTCATCCTTTCCCACTTGAATGGTTATTGAAACCAGGTGTTGGGCAGGCCCTGTCAATGTAGAGCGAGCAAACACAAGAACCTCTGTGTTTTTGTGTGGGAAGTGCTGTGCTACATGAAAGCATTAGGTAATGGTGGTGGTGACCTCACTGGGGGGCTGGTGACAGGGGGTGTTGGTGGGCAGCAGCTGTCCTTGGCTTAAGGACAGGAGAGGGTCAACAAGGGAGGGGGATACAGTACTTAAGCATTCTCTGAGTGGGAGGGAAAGTGTGGAAAGTCCCTGTAACACATGGGGTCCATTGATTCAGCTACAGAAAATCAAAGAAGTATTTAGTCACAGAAAATCAAAGAAGTATTTAGTCAGAGTGTTTAGGGGAAGAATGAGGAGTGTCATACACGATAAGTTATTTTTATAACCCACCACTGTAGCGTAGAGGAAGAAGTTTGTCTTGAACTTATTGTTAATACTGAGGAATAAATGACCTAGCAAATGCAAAAAACATGCTGTGTTTTCTGTATCCTGACTACCAGAAGCTGTATCTGGTCTGAGAGGAAATAAAGATTTTGAGATTCTTACAATTTTCATAATGTAGATTTACCTTTTGTTTAACTCAATGATCTGCCTTGCTGTGGAGCAGTCTCTCTGCTGTGCTGTGTGCCTTGCAATAATCATTCATTAAACACTCTACAACTCTCTCACACTATAGCTGGGAGCCATTTCTACAGCACAAAAAGCCAACATGTGTGCAGATGTCTTAGTGTTCCTAGTAATCGTTGTGATAAAGATTCAGCCTTTGGGAGCTGTTGAAGATCAGACATTTTTTATTGCACCACTTCACTTAAAACTAAGTCGGCAGACTTGCATATTTATAACACTATTGTTAAAGTTGTATTAGAGGCCATAAAATGCATTCAACACTTTGAAATATCAAAACAGACAAAACTTTCAATGGCCTGGCTGCTCACTAGATAATACAAATAACTAAAATAGCCTCTCATGTAGCCTACTAAAATAGGTTTTGGGTGGGCTTAACATTACTATTAGCAACCAAAGTGTACAGCTAACTACAATGATTAAGTTTAAGGCCATGAAACAAGTTTCAGTACAGAAACATTCCCAGTCATTGTTTTCAAGTGTTAACTGCATGGGGATCATAGTTGTAGCACAGTAAAGAGAGCAAGAACTCTAAACAGCAGCATGTTCTGTGTTTAAAGTATTACGCAAATAGATCCATCTGCCACATTTGAGTTTGTGAGTGTTTTTCTCTAGCCACGTTGGCTTTAACATCAGTCAGCAAGGTACTTTTGTTGTTCAAAAACTAGAGTTTTTAATGGGACAATGAATTCAAGCCATCACCACTTGACATACGGCACATGACACCAGTTCAGAAGTACATGGAGACACACGTTTGCTGCAACATGCACTTATAATCAACTGAAACTGTGCCCCATGTTTTTTGTTTGTAATACTAAAGGTGTGCTCTGACCAAACATGAAGCAAACTTTTGCCTAGAGTTTGATTAGCACCCCACAAGTATTCACCCTTAACAGCCAATGGGAGTAATATATAGGGAAGTTAATTCGAGTGCTAGCTTTGCTTGTAGTAAGGTACAAGCAACAGCTGAAATCAAATAACAGATACATATTTTCAGAACTTACAATGTAGTCCTACGGTACGTTCTCCTTTTTTGTTCTGTCTCTGTACAGTAAATATATGCAAAGGAGCCAACTGACGGTGACAATAAGTTTGTCCTTCATTTCTGATTCTTGGTGACGTTGGGAAAACCTAAATGCTGATAGACACGACACAAGTGTTGAAACATTTTCAACTCCCTGGATGCATATTTGCATCTTTGCATTGACTTTGTATGTAATTGTGCCTAATACGGGTGAAGAAGTGGAAGGTGTGCTCCTGAATCTCAGCCATGGTCTATTCTCTTTTTTACCCTTGAGAAATCCCTATATTGTGTTACCAGAAAAACTGTCAAAGAACAGATTCTGATCAACAATGAGTTAAATTTCAAAGGCATGACTTAAATCAAATCACAAGGGAAGTTTACTCAGTGTTAGCAGCACTCCAACCCAGTTGTTGCTGGATGGAATCTGATTGTGCAGCCCTGGTGAAGATTTACACTTAATTGTCCTTCATTAACTATCATGGCATGGCAAAGATCAGTTTTAAAAAAGTCAGCATATTGTCCCAACTATACCCTTTGCAACATGTTGTCATTTCATCTCACTCGATCTTACTCTCATATCCCCTGACAATGCCATAAGCAGTCAAAGGTGAGAATAATTAGACTGTAACTGTTACTGATTAATTCATTAAATCAGCTGCAGTTATGGCACTCATTAGTTAAAGCAGGATATCTTCTAATTAAGAGAAAAGGTTTTAGCTTCTCACTATTACTGAAATTATTCTGTAATACATCAGTAATAATGTAATATATCTGACCACTGAAGGTAAAATGGTTGGTAATCATGAAAATAGTAAAGGTGTAATAACAACAGGTTATAGAGATTATAGTTAAATATTCTTGCTCATCATATGTTGATTTATCAATATTCATTTTAAAATGACCTCAATGAATTTTAAGTATTCTAATCAGTCCTCTGCAGCTAACAGCCTATAGCCTATAGAGTATCTAAAGAGGGAGTCTTTGATTATGCTATATTAAATGGTATAAGAGGCACGGCAAGATTCAGTTTCTTTTCTCCGTGCCCCACTTAGAGTGTAATGTGTGGCTTTGTCACATGCTGTCGAGAGCTGATCAGCTTTGGCTTCTCAATACACTTTATCCCTCTGAGAGAGACCCAATTTCACATTTCAAAAGATTAGGGGGCAGAGAACAAAGCCTTGCTAAGATGAGGAGAAAAAATTGGTTTGAAAGTGCTGTTGGAAAACCTCTGCATTTGAAACAGTTGGTCTAACAGCGTTTACATGGTCTGCCCGGGAAGCTTCCACTGTGCTATTCGTCTCAGAGAGAGCTGTCAGATAGGATGTTTACACAACGCCTGCAAAGGCAAAGCCCTTATGTAAACTTGTAGCTGGGTAGGGAGGACTCACCTGGATGGTAAATGCTAGTCAAATATAAAATAGGTAACTTCCTATCTGGTTTCCATAAACAGACATAAATCAAATGATAAAGTGCATTATTTTATCTTTTTTCTACATTATTTAAGCTTTCTGCAACATAAATTAAGGATTGTATGTAACTTTTTGTAAGTTTATGAATGCTTCCAGTATGAGAGGTCAGATGGTTTAACTTTCATTTGCTTGAACATGCTCATTTTAAAGTGTGTATGGCCCTTGTGAGCTAAACAGAGAGGGGTGATAAGCCATGCCAGAGACCCTTGCTGGCATGGCCTTTCCTGGGAACAAGACAGACAGTCATTCACTCTGACAAGTAAGGCCTTTTTTTTTACTTGTACCTCAGGTTTTCTGACAGACTTGGTCAGTGGCCCACTTTAAAAACAGCAGTGGTGTGAGATCACTGTTGTTTTGCCCTTGCATGCAAGTTCTCCTTCCCTGTGTCTCTGTCTGGCTCTCTTACCATATCTCTGCGCACCCTTGCCTTCCTACATCTTTTTATCTCTGTCACTTGTTTGCAGGAACCAGAGTATGAAAGACACAGGGTGCATTGTAACAAGTACTCCTGTGATACTATAGCTCAGACCTTTCCAAGTTTAGCCTTATCCCCAACAGATATGACTAGTCATCATACATTTACTATTTTAAAGTTTAAGCTAAAGAGACACATTCATTTTAAGATTAGTGTCATGGAAGATCACATCACATTATCCAAGAAGGCAAGAAATTATTGGTGTAAAAATGTTTCCCTAATAACAAAATGTATTGAGTGAGAGGTTATTCGGCACTGGAAGCTATATATATAAGTGTAAATAGGTTTCTTAGGTTTTGGGATTTTGCACAGTAGAGGTCAAAATGTAACCATCATGCTCACAGCACGTCTGAGGCCTATGGAGCAAAAGTGTCTCATTAGAAAACCATGATAATAATCTGGAATGCACATAATTAGAGGCCAATGGCCCAGAGTGACCCAGTCTTGTTCTTTGGGCCCTGTTGCTGCATTGTTACCCATCATATCGTCCATCAGCATCACCATAAATGCCAGGTAATAAGAAACTGATGACAAATATGCAAAAGAGTTTTTCAATTTCTCTGGTGTTCACTGGCAGTGTGTGGGAAGGTAGGAATTAAAAGAGATCAAATGGTGACCTGTCACAGATTACCGTCATTGACATTTGCATTACTAAATAAAATTATAATGACAGTGCTGAAAGTTTTGTCAGCTTTTGTCAACATGGTTAAAATATAGTGTATATTATATTATTATGTTTGACTACTCCAGAAAGTAAATACTCTTTTGTTTTTCAGTATGTGGAGCAGATTTGTGTGATCTGTGAGAACATCACTTTTTATTTCTTGCAGCACAGTTATGTGATATTTACATCGGCTGAGTGATAATAGAGGCTGAGCGGTCTGTCTATCATTTCAGGTTTGCCTGACCTGGTTCCTGATCCCAACTATGTCCAGGCTTCCACATACATCCAGAGAGCCCACATGTATTCTCTCCGCTGTGCTGCTGAAGAAAAATGTCTCTCAAGGTAAACCATCATAATCCTGGATGTACTTTACTGGGATGTGTTTATTTATTTATATATTTCTTTACTTTTATAGTTGGTTCATTTTATGTTTGTGACAAAGCTTCTAACAGGCTACAGTCCAGGTTGTACGCTGCTTTAGATTATGCATTAACAACAAAATGCTAATTTCTATTAAGGACTTTTGACATGACATTTTCTATAACCAGCTTCACCTTTGGGTAGCATCGACCAGAATGTGAACCATCCACAATTCTAATATAGCCTTCAGGATTATACCAGTTCTGTGCAACAACACTTAAAAGAAATATTTTTGAAAAAGTTGACCAACAGCACAACAGGAGTAAACAAAATCCTGGTAACATTCGAGGATAAAGGCTTTCATTATATTAACTTCTCTGTATTGGTGGATAGCATTCCCTGCACCCCTAGCCAGGGCCTTTTGACTGCCTTTGCACTAAGGACACTATTGAAATGATGGAGGTGTGCTGTCCCCATGGCTGTTGTATTTGCCCTCTTCCTATGACAAGCACAGCCATCCCTCAAAGCCCTTTCATATCCTGTCTGAGTTTGCAGCAATCACCGACAGATGGGCTGTTGTAATTTGCCATACACTCCAATGTCAACAACAGCCACAAGACAAATGGCTTAGATCTTAAGTGGTATTGTGAACTCGAGGTTGTGCCTCCGTTTTTTCCACAAAAAAAGTGAATCGTGCAACAGAATGTTCCCTCTCCCCATGATGAAACTGTGTATTTGGAAAGATGGTTGTAATCTGTAGAATGAATTATTTAGTAGATATGCTCCTGCCTCCAAGCTTTTCGAGTTTTAACCTTTTTTTCTTTCCTGCCTTAGTTATGAGAAACAGACATGCTGACATTCTTTTTGTGGCAACATGTGCAGTTTCCCTCATCGTTCTCTGTCTTAATGTATAATGTGTCCACCATTCAGCACTGCCTATGGCCCTGAGACCACCGACTATGATGTAAGGGTCCTGCTGCGATTCCCACAGAGGGTGAAGAACAAGGGGACTGCTGACTTTATGCCTAACAGGCCACGTCATACTTGGGAGTGGCATAGCTGTCATCAGTAAGTATTTAATACAAAACACATTTTACCCAATCAGGTAGTTGTGCTTTTTAGGCTACAATGACAGCTGTTGCGGTAATCAGGGGGCTAGTTATGAAGCATTTTTATGTCAATCTGATTTTATTCTTACAGTGTATTTATTTGTTATTGCATTATTGTAAAATGGGCTTATCTGGTGGTTATTTTAATTCTAAGACACATTCTATAAAAAGTTATAAAAATTCTGATCTAGCTGTGGTTAACAGGGGATTTGTAAATACTATTATCCAATAACATTTAATTAATGTGTTGAATCATGGTTGAAAATGATTTGCATTATCTGGGCCAATCACGATGAGCCTAGTATTCTCTACTCTCCATCCACCAAGGCGACCACATGTAAAATAGTGAGGTGACAAACAAAGACAGCTCCACATCTGCTCATAGAATTAAGGTTTACAGTATGTTACAGTGTTCTTTTACACAAGAACTGCCATCTGTCATATTTAGCCAAGTGTAGACACAAAAACCAAGGGATTCGACCTAGACACAGAACACCAGAGTAGGTTCAGGTCTAAGGTTTTAATGGTAAATAAAGAAGGTACATAATCATACAGGATTGTGAGGCAAGCAAATATCAAAAACAAGTAAGCAGTCCGTAAGGTAAATAAATCCAAAAGGGTTACTGTCAATAGTCCACAATCCAATAAAAGTCTGAGGTCTGCTAAAAGTCCAGAAGCAGAGCTGGAACAACCAAAATCGCAAAACATGAGGAGCAGGTCCAGAGGTTGACTAAGAGGCATGATGGAAGTGCTAATCAGGTCCAGAAGGCAGTACCGAAGGGCCAACCAGGTTTGCAGGGCAACCAGGAGGCCAGCAGTTGAGGTGGAAACTGCCAGGAGGCCAGTGGCCTGGGCAGAAACCCTTGGGAGGCTGGTCGCAAAGGTAGAATCCCTCAGGAGTTCGAGCAGGAGACAACATGGCTGAAGAACAGGACCATAGTGTGATGGCTGGAGTGCAGCTCAGAGGATTGCTGCATCACTGGAGTTGGAGTCATTTGTAGCTCAGGTGGAGTGGGAGATGGCTGCAGCTCAGCTAGGTCACAGGGTTCCTGTCGCTCAGCAGGGGCAGAGGACTGTAGCATTTCCAGTGGGGACCAGAAGCTGATGTCAGCTAGGCCGCCGTTGAGGAAACAGGAGCAGGTGTCAGCTGGGCTGCCAGAAAGGGACCAGTTAGGACTGTTGGTACTTCTGTGGTACAAGAAAACACAGAGATAGGAAATGACGTATAAAAAATGCATAAGGGAGGATTTACCAAAATAAAAAAAGATAATCACCATGCTGAAACCCAAAACTAAAATACTTTATTGACATAAAGGCAGTGGCTAGATGACTACCAACTGGATGGGAAAGTGCAGTTCATTTTTTAGTTCAAACTACAGGAGGAAATCACAAATCACTTTGCTGATTCACATCAATTTGTTCATGCTTAAGTGGTAAATCATTTTTGAGGTAGTGCTGGGTTACAGAATTCTTCTGCCGATGCTCCACCCCGTGGGCATGACCTTGGCACTTCCATTTTGAATGCCAGGGTTTACGGTGTTTTTTTTAAGGTTGTGAAAGTTTGCTGTACCAGCACACCTTTGCTATTCAGCAACATTTGTACACTCCATGTTCAAGTTCATGTTTAGAGGAACACAATACAATGAATAGCGATTGGGTGCCCTATAAGATCCTTATTGTGCCCTACATGGTCATACTGCAAGAAAAGATAAGACTTGCCTTGGTTGGCCATGAGAGTACACATATATTTCAGTTTCCTGGTCTAAAGAGGAGAATAGGGTCAAACCTATGGTGTTCAATGGAAAGCCAATCCTTTGTGAAATAGAACAGGACATTATATTCAAAATTCCACATTACATGAAAAATAATGGTGTATATCTATGGGGAAGGCTTTAGCAAGCAGTTTTCTCATTGTGTCTTTCTCATTGAACATAGTTTAGTTGATTTAGCAAGCCCGTCATGGATCAGGTTAGATATCTCTGGGGGACTGCTGATGAGGTGATTTTGGGTGTATCGTCATTGCTTTATGACATTATATTCCATTTAGGCTGGCTTTTATCTCAACTTCAGCATTCCGCCCACTGGCGCTAGTGCAAGGCTCTGCTTTACTATCCTCATCTTAGAGGAATGTTGACTGGCTGTTAGGAGATTGTCAGTGTTGTTGCTGTCTGACATCAGTCTGCATTTACACAGTGGTTCCCAGGAGGCAGAAAGCCAAGGCAATCATTCCACTGGCTGTGTGATCAGAATGACAAATCAATCCATTTTTCTTGTCAATCTGCGACACTAGATCACACATCTGCTAAAGCATGATGGCATGGATATGGGTTACTGGGACAGAGTGTTTTTTGACGAGAAGAAATCTCTTTAGGGCCCAGATTGTAGACTAGCCCAGATTCTCACAATACACTTTCCTGTCCTACATTTCTGTTGAATAAGCTGTGTAGATGACAGTTTTGCTTTTCATTACATTTACCCCTACCTTCCTCACTGTAGTATTAGAAGAAGGTAATGAACCAGCATCCTCTTGAGTATAATGGGCTGCAAAAATGTTGGAAGTCTTAATGTTTTCGACACAAATGAGGACACATAATTCTATGTAGATTTTTTTATACCAGTCAGTGCGGGGAAACAATTGCAAGTAATTAAAATGCTCTTCTTATTGGGTTAGAAATTGTATTTTTTAACGTGCTAAAGTTAATATAAGAGTTCTTTAACCATGCTTTATTTGTCTCAGTCACTTACAGTGCAGCTTTAATAAACTATGACCTTTGTGGTCAAATATTATGGCTGCTATTTGTGCATGTGCTCTTGGTTGCACTTTTTGGAAGGCAAATGTGGTCCATTGATAAATAATTCTCAAAGAACCTGGTGTACTTCTCTGTGTTTTACAACCCAAGTTGTGATCTGAGAAACCCTCAAAGTCTTGTTTGTTGCAATACAAGTGGAAAATGACTCATGACTATGAAGAAGGATAGGAATGTTTTGTATATTACGATTACACGTTATTCTTGTTAAATCTTCTATGTGTCCTTCCAACACAACATTCTCTATAGCTGACATAGTCAGTGAGGAGATCCAGGAATCCAAGGAGGCAGGGGACCCTTCCAGGCACCTCGTAGTCCAACGCCTCCCACCCTCAGTCTTTTTCTCTACTTACTGCACTCTTTCTTTCTATTTCACTCACACGCACACACACACACGCACACACACATATACTGTAGATAATCATCTCAAGACGGCCATTGCAATGAATGCCAATTCCAGGAACACAAACAAAGACAGTGCTTCAACCTTTCAGTCCCTCCAGCAGTTTCCACCCTGGTTTATACACATAAGTGAATATATACACTCACCCATTTGTGCCCCTGTGCCCCACGTAAAATAAGACTATGAACAAACATGGCTACTTATATTTGCATGTTAACAGAGAGAGTAGAGGAATTTATGTCCACAGTAAGATTAAGCTTGTGTTCAGCCTAAGATAACAACAGACAGGTTTCTACCTGAGAGAAAGCTCATAAATGGTTGCCTCTCCTATGGAAAGAATGAGTCCTTGAATGGTCACTTGCTCCATCAGTGGAAAGAACCCACTTTTACTTCCAAGTCATCCTTCAATCTTTAATGACTGTTCCAGTAAAAGCCGTTGCTATGTTGAAACATGGGCCATGAAATAAGGCGAAAGGGCAATATTTATATAGTCTGAGTTTATTTGACTGAGATCCAGTGCTTACCTCACCTGCTACAACAACTAGTGCCATAACCACTTAAGAATACTGTATGGAGCTATTTCAAAATAAAATGATAATGTAAGTAAAACTTATAATAACTGCTAGAAGATGTATTTAATTCCTGTAATATATCATTTCAATTGAGTGTCCCATTCAAGAAGGTTGTCATGTTGCTGTAGGCCATTTGTGTATTCAATTAAGCTGTTGGGATCAACAGTTTACAAAGGTTTTGCTTAGTAATCCAATAATTAGTGTGATGGATTGAAACCATTTATACCTCAGAATTTTATGAATAGTTATTTAGATAATCTTTATGTGATTTTATCAATTGGAAATGTTGCACATAATAGGTTTTTTCCCCAAAATGGCAAAAACAGTTGCTTTGCAGAAGATGAAAATAGGTTACTAACTAAACTAAGATGTACAGTCTATCACATATGACTTCACTCTACACTGAATGAAACATGTATTTGGGTCCATACAAATGCCCAAATGTTTTTTGACTTCCTAATTAGTAATTGGAAATGTTTTTGTTCTTATTTGGAGAAATGTTTATCAAAAACATATCCAAATAGCGTGTTTAAAGTGGAAAATAGTGGTCATTTGGCAGCTGATGACATGCCTTGTTCATACCACTGAGATAATGTATGTTACTATCTACAATGAGTTCCACTTAATTAGGTACACTTTCTAAGGCTTATCATGTTCAGCTTTTGCTGAGATTGTGTTAAAGCAGTTTGAACTCTGTGTTTATCGTGAAGGTTGTACTGTAGTTGTTGGTGGTAGTGACTTGTATTGTGTAGACACCAATATTACATATTTTGTCTGTATGGGCTGAACAACATAAATATAAAAAAATGATACAATACAATGCAATAGCAGTAGAGTTAGTTAAACACCCCTCTGAGCTTCACAAAGGTAAGGTTTAGTGCTAAGATCTAGTGTTGTAGTACTTGAGATTGGTCTTGGTCTCAAGACCAGTCTTAAGACCACTTTTTGATGGTCTTGGTGTCGTCTCGGACTCGTCTCTAACACATTTGTACTCGGTCTTGGCTCAGTCTCAGATTTTGGGAAGAAACTATGGTCTTGGTCTTGACTTGGTCTCGGTTTGGGCAGTCTTGACTACAACACTACTAAGATCCTATGTCTAACACATTTTGCGTACATTATTCGAATTGCATATATTTTAATAACTTTGCTATCTTAGCCATACAGACCAAAATGCTTGCTACTAACAAATAGTATTCGCTGTGCCTGTGACAAATGATGTCATGTGTGGAAAGCTATTTTTTAGCTATATGTTGACTTTCATTGAGAAACACAATGAAAGTGAATATATCCGTTTTTATGTATTCTCATATTGTTGTAGCTAGAGCTTTAATTGTGCAGTTGTGGAATTTAGCATTTTAGATGATTATGTTTATTTACAAAAGAACTCATAGTTTAGGACTAGAGAGCTTTCAATTAACATCATATGCTACTCTGTGCTGATATTCTCTCGTTAGTATATGTCACAATTATGTGCACAACAGGCTTGTATGTCGCTTTGACATTTGGGAGAGGTCATTTAGCAAGACATATAGCAGTTAACATTGCGGATGATTCCAAATGGACCAGCTCATTGACAGAGCCACTCACTGAGAGTCACTTCATGTTCCGGTTCAGTTGAAATGATCAGTGGTCATGTGCATCCAGGCTTTTCTAAGCTGCTAAAGCTGTGCAAACAAACACAAACACACCAGGACAGGAACACACATACACACATACTGTGATACACACACAAGTTCACACACACACACACACACACACACACATACACACACACACACACACTCACCTCTGATCTACTGATACAAGCTAATTAACAGCATTCATACATCATTAAGGTGTTAATGTTGAGCTCCAGCAATACTTTATTGATGCCATTAATTAGTATCCATTGTCCTTTGATACTTTATGTGTTCAGTCAAGGTGCAACATCACTTACAAAAATGCGAATAGATGAAGTCAGCGGGTTGAATGCACAGTCTATAAATTCACTATTTGTCACAGTTACACTGTAACTTGGTAAATTTTAACAAGATGAGAAGGTCATTACAGTGACAGCTTAAACTCAATAGACTGACAATAGTTTACACTTAAATATTAGAATAAATGTAAACTCTTTAATTGCACAACTTAACTAAGATGTTTGTTTCACTTTTGACTACATGAACAGTGTTTTGCTTGTTCCAACAGACACTACCACAGTATGGATGAGTTCAGCCATTATGATTTACTGGAGGTCAGCACTGGTCGTAAAGTGGCAGAGGGACACAAGGCTAGCTTCTGTCTGGAGGATACCACTTGTGACTTTGGTCACCTGAAGCGCTATGCCTGCACCGCTCACACTCAGGTAACACATAATTATAAAGATAATAAATAGATAACGATTATAAAGATTTTCACCTTAATTTGGTAGTCACCCACAATACCTCACTACGTTCTTTACTACTAAGCCAGTATCCATCCACTGCAGTTGTGCTATTATAGACTAATGCATATATTTATAATGGATTGTATGTGAATAACTTTTTTGCTGGATTTCAGTCAATGCTCATGTTTACTTCAGTGTTATGTTAACATTTATTTTTTGACTATTGATTTAAATTGCAACGGTTTTTGACTCATTCCTTATGTCTGTCCTCCCCTCTTCAGGGTCTGAGCCCAGGCTGCTACGACACATACAATGCTGATATAGACTGCCAGTGGATCGATATCACTGACATCCAGCCTGGGAACTACATACTAAAGGTAGAAGAAAAGTGAGCAACTAGTGGGCACGGACACAGTTTGTGGAAAGTAAACGGTCATATATGATGGAAGACAAATGGAAACAAAATGAGAAGGAAACAAATTGGTTAGGTTTTGAATTATCTGGAGTTTTTTAGGATCCAGTAGTTCATGGATCAGTGACACTGGTATCCCATCCATCTTATTGTCTGTTTTTCATGCATATTTTATTTGGTCAGTGTGGCTGCACACAAAAGATCCATGCAAGATTGTGTAGAGTGTTATTTATCCCAAATACATTACTGAAGTGTAATTTGGTTACACATTAGTTGTTTTGTTGTTGGTAAATTGTAATATGCCTTCTGTCCTTTGTCTCTCAGCTCCAGGTTAATCCCAAATTCTTGGTGCTGGAATCTGACTTTACCAACAATGTGGTCAGGTGTAATATACACTACACAGGACGGTTTGTTAAAACCACCAACTGCAAGATAGTACAGTAAGTAAGACAGATTGTACACACTTTTATTACATTAGTGGTAATTCATTATTAATAATTTACTGGGAGAATGTTACTTTTATTTGCAATGTTCTCAAAATCTGCTTGGCAATCTTCAGTCTAATGGAAGGCAAACTGTAAATCAGGGGTTGTGTCATTTTTCCACCACTGATTTACACTAAACCACATGACAGGGTGGCAGCTAAATGCACTTTTATGAAGAGCCTCACAGTGTTTTGGATTACTTAGTGGACTTAATGGGTTCCTGGCTGAAATATTTGATGATATAATGAATGATGTTCTCATTCTCCAGTTAAGATTAATAGCCTCTGAAACTTTCATATTTTCCCTCAAAGGGAGATGAAGGAGTGTTGAACTTTAAATAGTGCTATTAGGAAGTGTATGATAGCACTCAGAATTACTATCATATCCTCTTGAAAAGACTTTATATAGAGAGTGGGTATACATGAGCAAAGCATCATTAGGTTCAAGTGCTCTAGCCGGTCTCCCTTAGTTTCACTAGTACAGTACAGTGAAACATACACTTAAAAATATGTTTGCCAAAGCATTTCCAGAGTTAATGAAAGCTGAATATAGTTGTACTAATGCCAAAAAATACATTAGCAGATGCCACAAGCATTATTTCCATCATTAAATTCGCATCTTTGAACATTTTCTTCATTTAATAATGAATAAATCCACTTACATCGTGTTAATGTATGTAATTATGTCCACACTAATGTGGCTACATTTGAACATTTTCTGTGATATGAGGGGAAAGTTAGAAATGAGTCTTAATAAATAATAAATAACAAATTACAAACAAATTATTATAATTACCAACTTAGATGCATTCTAATTTTAAACAAAATAGCACACATGTTAATAAAAGTGCATCTTGTTTGTAACTATGGGTTTCAAATAAAATAAGGATGAAATAGATATGCATTTAAAAACAGTTTTGATCATCACAAAACAAAGACATTGTTACTGTTATGACATAATTTTCAGTCATTCAATTAAGTTCCCATCGTACAACAGAAATAGAAAAGGTAATAACATTAAAGGTGTCAGCAGCTCAGGAAGTTTCACGAAACCCTTCCTTCCACAGCGCTTGTCCAATCAGAACAAGTAATTAAGTACAGGGGTGTTTTTAGAGTTCCCCAGTAAAAATGTCAGTATGCATCAGCAGCACACATGCAGAGCAGAGATGAAGTGATAGCAAACGAAAGGAACAGTTCATATTTATTTTTCTTTTCATAAACAGAACAATGCGATCGTACACCTTCTGAATTCACATTTCTCTCTTTGAACTAAGACTAGCTTAATTGCCTCGTTAACTTGTCGGAAAATACATATATACTCGTCTTGTTTTCCTGGCTCAGCATGACAGGATGTTCGTGCCACTGCTTTAGCTTCAATCCTTTTTTTCACTGGTAAAAAATCGTTTTGTCTATTTTTTTTCTCACACTGACTGATGGAGCTAGCTAGCATTTGACCCCATCAATTTAAAAATAAACACAGCTTTGGCAATTCTTGGAGCAGGTCATTTTCTCTCATTTCAGAAGAAGGTTTCAGAAAACTCATGATGTCTTACAAAGCATTGTTTATTGAAACCTGGCCAGGGAGACTGGCAACAGCATACAAAGAGGAGACACAGTGTAGTTCAAAACCAAATCTGAAGAATTCCTCTAGGTCCACAATACTTATTTATTGTTTATTATTTATACCTATTTGCTATGCCACAGAAGGTAATTCTTTAGTGGCCTAAATATGTGCAGCCATACTGCTGGAAGCTAGACTCAATTGCATTACTTAAGTTACATTGGGATCTAGAGATGGGCGGCGTGGTGGTGAGGCAAGAAGGTTATGGGTTCAAATCCCGGTTGCCCCGGCCTTGGAGTTTGCATGTTCTCTCCGGGTGCTCCGGCTTCCTCCCAACACCAAGGTTGGTTAGGTTAATTGGTGTCTCTAAAATTTTAGGTGTGAATATGAGTGTGAGTGGTTGTTTGTCTATGTGTGGCCCTGCGATGTGTACCCCGCCTTTCGCCCAATGTCAGCTGGTATAGGCTCCAGCCTAGCCTCCAGCAAAGAAAAATTTGTCGGAGGTACAGCCCCGAATGCCCAGCCCAGTCGACAGCCATTACTAGGTGCGGCAGGTCTATCAATGCAGATGGGGCTGTTAGCACAACACTTCACTTAAAATATGTAGAGGGTGTTCTCCAAAAACACAAATGTTTAAAGAGGCTATATTTAATTATATGTAATGCGTTTTTGATTTTTATAAATCATATTTTCATTGCCTTATTGTCAATGGGCTCAAAACTCACTCAAAAATGAAGCACACGCCTGTTTTCTCTCTTGCTTGCATCAGCCACTATACTGCTTTTACTGTGAGGACAACGGGTCGGATTCGACCCTGTGCGTGCTCCTCTCAGACTACAGCAACAACACGGCAGCTAACACCATGCAGTCCACTAACACCATAAAACAACCGTCTCACATCAAAACACAGACTTCATGTAAGGATACAAAACAACAAGAAGACGAGTAAAAACAAAGTGAGCATTACTTTGCTAATGTTATCCAGTGCAAGGTTATATCGCTTTCCACATTACTTCACCATCTAACGCGACTCATGTTACCTTCCTGCGTTGCAGTGGGATTTGCCTGCGTTTCCACCATGTAGTGTAATCCTGCCTCCCTACCTATCTATAGCCGCTCTCACACTGCCTTTTTCTGGGAGTACTGTGCCAATGTTGCAGTGTCTTGCTGTGCTGAATGAAAAGTACGGCGGCGGTGTTGAGCTGCCTCTGACCCGGTAACGTTGAAGTTACAGAGCTTGAACATGTCTGTTTGAAAAGCCACAGCTGGTATGCAGGTGTTTCTGCATTTATTGCAGGATTTCTGTATGAAAGCGGTTGTGTTTTGGATTATGCACACTCATGAGTACAAGCGAGCACATGTACGAGCGCACACCTGGTTGCAATCTTAAAACCGCACCGGTAGTGGCCACTGAACACTATATATTGCCCCTTCAAGGAATTTATTAAACAGTGTGTTCATCAGCTCTAATGTTAGCTGTACTGTAAGCTAACCAGCCAACCCAAGTTATGTTGGAATGAAATAAGAGTTTGATCTTACCTTTTTACTTATCGTACTCATAACACCCTACACTGCAAAACAAGAGCAATGCTGTTTTCTTTATGTAGGGTCACATGTCTTCTTCATGGATCATCAACCCCCTTTACAAGTCAGTTTGAAACATTAAAAAGTAAGCCAGATATGACACAAAGCTAGCATCAGCTTAATTAGCTAGCAAGAAATCATTTTGCTACAGTTATCATATGAGCCGGTAAAGAAATAATCTAGAAACAAGGTCTACCTTATCCTGAAATCAGGACCTATTATTTTTTTTTTTAATTATTTAAAGTTGTAAATTTGCCTATTGTGAGAATCCTCAAAGATCAAGGAGAGGGGGCTATGAGAGCTGCACTCACGATGAGCCTCTGCTGCCTGCTGAAATTTCCTCAAGCATTTCTGACAATTTATTTTCTAATACGAAGCATGTACACATACAGGATGACCAAACAACTGGAGGCATGTCCAATGTGGTATGGCCATGTTGACATCTAACCCAGCTGTCCCCAAACTGTTGCTCAACCTGTCTATGCAGCCTGTGAAAGGTCTTTTAGTGCAGCTGGATAAATCTTCTTAAACCAAAGAAAGCGAATAATTATTTCACACAACTTTGAAAACCAGCATCTGCTGAAGTTGAATAAGGACTTCTTCATGACCAGATTGAGAATATTCTCACCTTTCTCCATTGGAGACCTATGAGATGGAAAGTACAGTAGAAGTCAATCACAGCAAAATATTTGCATTGACAAAAGTGCACTTCATGTACAACATATTTGTTGGTTGTGCCTTAATAGTTAATAATATCTGCAGTTATTTAGACAAATTATTCATTCATGTGCCGTATATCATATTGTTTTGAAAATTTCCTGGAATCTGTCTGGAGTATTACAGTTCCTCTAACAAAAGTGTTATTTGTTGTCTGTTTATTTTACAGGTCTTGATCAGGCACTGGAACGCTGCCACGCTAGAGTGACCCTGATTGCTATTCCATTGAAATGTGAATGGAATCCATTTGTTGTTTGTTCATTGTTGCTGTTGTTTTGTCTCTACTATTTTGTGCTGTCTTGGTATACTGGGCCCATGGCAAACAAGGGTTCCTCTGGCACTGAAAAGAATTTGGGGGTTTAAAGTAGATATGCACACACACACACACACACACACACACACACACACACACACACATACACACACAAACACACTGTTGCATTATATGTATTGCAGGTTGGTACACAGTTCACATCCCTGCAATCTACATTATAAAATTGTCCTATCAACTATATTTTTCATATTGCAACTCTGCCAGTCTGGTTTGGTAAATGCTAGGACACATCATTGACTTTCAAAAGAGGTGTTTACTGTATCTGCACACAAACATCTATGCACACCCCCGGCAGAGTGGCTCTGTTTGAATTATAACTGAAGTGTGAAACGATGCCAGGAATGAAATGAGTGGATCCAGACAAGTAAGGGTTCAGCTACAATCCAAAAAATAAAATTAGGGGACAAAGTCTACCCAGGTGCATCCATCCATGCAGTGTGGGGACAGACATAGATGCCCAGTGAGTCAGAAGAACTAGTTTTTGTTTTGTTTTTCCCTTCACTGCCTCAGTGGGTCAGGCTGGGATACTGTGATTTTGGGGCACATCCTGTTTAATGTTGTGCTAACAGCAAGAGGAAGTGAACAGGTCATATTAGTCAACTCTATCAAATTTTAAGTCAACATAAAGACTGACTGTCAGTACCCTGTTTTACTCCTAGTACTCTAAATTCTTGCACATTTGTGTCGTGTCCATATTCGTCCTTATCTTTATTCAGTAAAACAGGAATCTCAACTGGCAGAAAAGGGTGCTTTGCAGAAAACAAGACTCACGGTATGGAAGCTGTTTGTTTACTGCCTTGGCGTCTCTTCAACTACCAACACTGGTCAGATGGCACATAGGTCATCTATACCTTTTGAAGAGTGTATATACAGTACAAATATCCCACTGATGCATGACTTTAATGATGGAGATTATATTGTTGTAACTGATTGTACTTTGTTTATTCAGTTAGGCCTGTTACTGTAATTTGTGAAATTCAGTGAACTTCTACAAATAGTTCAAATAGTATGTGTTGTTGGAAAAAAAACACTACTGCTACAGACTTAGTATTACAATGCAGAGCATCAGAAAGCTGTCTCTACCTACCTCTCCAACTGAGCGAGCTGTTGTTGACTTTTTATTAGAAATCCCTGTATGGTTCACTGTGGCCAGAACACACAATGTCGAATGCAAACAATGACTTTTGAAATTCCAAAATACTTCAAAGTAATCAAGATTTCAGTTTGGACTGGTATGGCGACATCTGTGGTTACTGATGGTAACAGCAAGTGCAGTTTCATAACACATCAAACACTCTTTGAGCAGCAAGATTGTCAGCAAACACAAAGAGCACCAGCAACTGGTGTATCTGTTTACACTGCAGCTTAACAAGCTGCGTTAGGATTATGGTTGTTCATCAACATCTCACTGTGACTGGGCCTTCTTCTTAAATGTAAAGTGATCTGCTGTCCAATGTTGTTGTCTTGCTTTGTAAACCAAATTTTGATGAAGTAATGTAGTTAATGCTAACTGAACAAAAATGTTGTGTTTGCTGTTTTCTTTATAATAAAAGCCACCCGATGTTTTTTTTTTTTTACTTTGTTTTTAACAGAATGGTTATAATTAGGGGTGTGACGAGATCTAGGTATTTAGAATTCTCGTCAAGTAAAAAGCTGTCTTGCGAGAATAACGCAAATTACGTTTGCTATTAAAGTCCAGGAGTTTATAACTAAATTAAAATTAAATAATTTATCATTATGGTGAAAATGTGCCACACACACATTTAAAGAGGTTACTTCCCCAAACAAAGACACAACGATGAGGAAAGACTAAATCTTGAATCAGCAGGGATGGTATCAATTGACAGGAGAAACAGATCTGATAGCAGCACAGAATGGCTGAGAGCTGCACTGACTTATATTCTGTTATAGTTAGGTTAGATTTTGAATTGTCACCTGCCTCCTCAATTTTGTGTTAGTCTTTATATAAATAAAATATAAAATCACCATAAACTGGTCGTCTCGTCTCATGGGTTAAGTGTCTCATCACACCCCTAGTTATAATGCAGAATAGGCCTAGTTTTCTGTATCCACCCATAGTATTGCCCATAGTACACATGTCTTTCATATTTTACTGTAAATAGCCAGTTGTGTAATTGATCTGCATTTATTCACTTTGGTAGCTCATGATCATACTGTACACTCACTGAAAATGTGCAACAGTGTGTGACGCTGACATTCAGTACAAGAGGTGACAGTTCTACAGCATCTTTGACATGTGGTGAAGAAATCTGTATTTTTCTAACAGTGAAAACATTGTCAAAAATGTCATATACAATAAATACATTTACACGTCTGCTTTGTGCACAAAATGGAATATATGATATGCCCCACTCTTACTGCAGTGGCTCAGTATGCTTTATATGGACTGAAATCTGCAGGTTTACACATACAAATACATGTGTGGTGTGACAAATTACTAAAATCATCATAAGACTAGGTAAAAATATTAGGTGTGATATGTTTAATGCATTAAGGCATTTTCCTGGGTTCTATATGTAGTTTTGTCATGAAGATTCAGGCAGGTATGGAAATCTGACCTTTACAAATCCAAAAAAATACACACTGCATATAAAATGCCTGACAACACCAAACAGCAATGTCTAGGTGGTGGTACTGGGGCTGTGCATAAATGAATCAGTCACACTAGTTTTCATGTTGTAGTCGAGTTTCCGCAATCTGACACGTCAAGATGTGTGCAGACATCCTGAAAAATAATCTGATTGGATCATATTTCCATCATTGTCACACACTGTCACCACACAGCCAGAGACCCATTCATTTCTACAAGTTTACTCTCTTCAGAATGTTTTTTTTGTTGCCACCAATATTTGACATTTCATCTGACTTTCAGCAGCAGAGACCAATCATATTATGCATGAGGAGTCATTGCATGGAACACAACACCATGTTGCAACAGTGAGAGAGGAGCTTATAATGATACCAAAACCAAATATAGAACTCAACAAAAAGTAATCTTTATTTTATCCGGAAAAGAAGTGATTAATTTACTATCTTCTGGTTTGTTTTTAATATGCCAACATTGTTGGAAATTTCTCATAACCAAACAGTAACAATGACAACAGTTTCTATGGGTGATGACTAAAAGTAAAATTAAATCTGTAATCAGTTTTAACAGAAAATGTGTGAACAAAAATTACAAGCTCACAACAAAGTAATCTACATCAATCCAATTAAACATGAGGACTCAGCTACCAAAAACTCGATTCAGTCTCTGAAGAACAAGATGGAAGGAATGATAGGAAAGAAAACAGGCATGCAAAAGCACAAATAAAAAACACACAGGTGCATAGTCAATCAGAGAAGAGGCAGGTTGACAGTTGATAGTTGTCAGTATTTGTTATTAACTTTCAAGTAAAACAACATTATTCACTCCTCCATATATATTGTAATTCTTATACTACATAGACCAGATGAGAATACGATAAAATAATAAACACTTTTAATCTCAACTTTTAAGGATCTATGTGCATCTTAAAAGGAATGAAACTGTTGGATGCTTTTTGGTGGCACTACTGGGACCCCCCGTGTCGATCTGGGTTCCTTGAGTCAGTATATCAAGCCAACATTCACTAACCTAGGGGTTAAAATCGACTCTGACCTTATGCTCAACAGACAGATAAGGACAGTCGTAAAAAAAAAAGCTTTTTTCAATTGAGGCAACTGGCCAAAATGAAGGCATTTCTTTATAGGCAGTACTTTGAAACTGTAACCCATGTCTTTGTTACCCCTTGGTTGGATTATTGAAATGCAATGTAACTGGGGGTCAGTGGATCCGCTATTGTTCGTCTACAGATGGTACAAAACGCTACAGTGCTTCTTGTAACTGGAATGTGTAAATACGAGCACATTTCCCACATTTTAACTTCACTCTACCGGCTGCCTGTACATCGTAGGATCCATTTTAAGATTCTTTTAAGTGTCTTAATGGTCTTGCCCACCCTATCTCTGAGCTGCTATGCCCCTATAGACCCAACCGTTCTCTCAGGTCAGCCGATTAACTGCTCCTAAGTGTGCCCAAAACAAAGCGCAAGCTCAAAGGGGACCTTTTGCTGTAGCAGCTCCTAAACTGTGGAACTACCTACCTCTGAAAGCCTGAAAGCTGGCAATGAAGGTAAATCTGTTCTCTGACAAGATCTTGACAAAAACCAGACATGAAAAGCTTGACAAAAATATTTGTTTATTGTATTTATTTGCATTTGATTGTGCAGTGTACATATTAAACTGGTAGTATTCAGTTTCAGTTGTGAAATATGGGATTTGAAATTGCATAGACTTTCCCTGTAGAAGTATTTCCTGTCCCCAGGAAGAATGAGAATCCATTATGTGGTTGTTTTGATACGCTGGTCCGGCTCTCATATTCGGTCTGTCCTAACAAAACCCTGACCCCCGTGATGGGACTTCCTCTTGGTATGGGCTGTTTGTTCAGGCTGTTCACACGAAATCACACCATTCCATCTCCCTATGCCACATTATGTTGTTTTGTGAAAGTGCTGCAGTACGTGCTGGCATGGACTCGACTTTGACCGTATGTGTTTATGTTAATGTGTTTGCGTGTGTCTGTCTATAATTGTGTGTGTGTTTGTGTGTGAGTGTGTGTAGGTGTGTGTGTCTGTGTGTGTGTTAGTGTGTAAGTGAGAAGAGAGAGACCTCATGGGCAATTCCTAATGAGGGAGACAGAAGCCAAATGATGCAATGAATTGTTTTACTTAGGTATTACTTTTCCAAATAGAACACACAGACATTTTTATATATCCATTTTTCATTTGCAGGCCTGTTTTTGCTCATATCTGTTGTGATGCATCTGCCGGTTAAGTATCTTAATTTAAGCCTTATATTTTTCTGTGGGGTATTTGCAGTTATGCACAATGTCCAAAAGGACCCTCTTTTACAGTACTAGCTTCATGTGCTTGTTATTGGTAATGAAAAGGACATACTCCAGCACATTTCCAACAGCAATCTGCAGAGGCTGTGAAGGTATTTGAGTTTTGTGGATGATTTGGGTCCATTTCTTGAAACAAATTTATCAAAAATTTGCTACATGTTTTTTCCCAAGTGAATCCAAACAGAGTAAGATTCTGAATAAGGCATGTTAAAATACCCCAAGGGGTGTACAGAAGCAAATCTAGCAGACACATACTGTATCACTGTGATATGGAATATACTGTACATGATGCACAATGCCAGAGATTCCAACATAAGGTAAGAAACTAGATCAGGGACAAATTAGCACAACATGTATCATGTAGCAGGAGGACTTGTTTGTATTAATGGTCAGAACAGCTTGTCAGAGTGTGTGTCAGATGATACTGATCAGTCAACAGGATGTGCTCCTACTGATCCAATAGTTAAACCAAGGTAAGATACACATGTGGCGTAAAACATTATGCTCCATCCCAACGGAATTCAAGCAGCATAAAATCTCATGAAACTCCCTTCTTAATAATGCATTTTCTGACTATGTCTGAAGCAGCAAGCATGTTGGAATTCCACTTTAATGTTGCAGGGCCCTACTCATTCAGTGCGGGAACTCTGCAAACATACTGGCACCTCATGAAAAGACCATGATGGCAAGATAGTGTAGTAGAAACCTGAGAAATGAACTACTCAAGACTGCACACAAATGAGGTTGCAATAACGTAAGAGCAAATCTAAATCTAAAGCAAAATGTACATATTCAGCAGCAAAGTGTTATGGCTGATCAACAATAAGCAGAAGATCTGTTGGGAGGGCTATAAAAATCCCCAAGACAAATATTTCTCTTTATAACAAGTCACATTTACTCTACCAGCAAACCTATGTAAAGCAACAATCATTTTGCAGCTGCAAGCTTGTGACCTAATTGAGGAAACGGATCAAGTGAAGTGAAGCAGGACTGATTAAATCTTCCAACATTCTCAGTGGTGAGACGTCATTGAATACACATAACCCCCGCGGGAACGGAAGCCGTGGGTGTAATGCTGCTGATGCTGAAAATGGAAAAACAGGAGGAAACACCCTTTTCTGGGTTTGAAGTTGTCAGTCATGACCAAATGAGATCTGGATAACATGAATGGCCTTTGGCTTGAATTTCTGGCATTACCAGTGAAGCAGGATGACAGTGGGCCATTACAGCTGCACTGCCTGCACAGCGATGAAGCTGAAAGAGGTGGAACCCTGGGGATCTGTGATGAATACAGGCAGATTGTGGAGGCTGTTATGCCTGTATGCCTGTGATGAAGACTTTGACCTATCATCATCTACTGAGTGTGTGCCATGCCCCTCTCCAACAACCATCACATCTTTGCTGAGCCATGATCACACTGCAGTCTAAGTGGCACCCTAGGCAAGTTGTGAAATTATAATAAACACCAAATAATTAATTGAATATAATAAGTTAAGTGAACAAATAAAACAAACACGTCCTTCCAATTTTCCTATTTGGTTTGCTTCACTTCAAAAAACCTTACTACAAAATGACATTGTGTGCTCCTATCTTCTTTTGCATTCCTTCTTTCCTTTCCTCCCCTGTGCAGATAGTTAAGTTGATCTGACATTTATTTCACTCATGCAACACATAATCATAAGTTTGAGGTGACACTAATGACAAGGTGACAACATTCAGCTTCAAATTTGCTTGCACCAAGTACACCCTCCCTACCCCTGTCCCATTTTAGCCACAGTGTGTATATTAGTTCATGGCGAGGTCACGTCATGAGGGAGTGTTTGTGCTCAAATTATAATAATTACTTGTGTTTAATCAGACTTTTTGTCTGGGGCTCTTTGCTTCTATAATCTGCATGTTGCATGTGCAAGAGTTTAATTAAGCTTTTACTGAATGCATACATCTTTTTTAATAGTTTGGACTATCTCTCAGGCAATTTTGTATTTTGATAGTAATTTGCACTCTTAAAAACATAAGTCCTTCTAGAGCAGACTGCTCAACTTATTAACACCCTCTCTCAGTTACAAAGTTTTCATGTACATTGGTTAGAGTTCCCCCTGTATCAGTAAAAAGACCAACTATCGACAAAGACTCAAACTACTCTCCCAAACCACCCTAATTTGACCAGCTGGGTTACAATGAGACAGGGCTAAAAGACGTGACTTGAGACCTCCATTCTTCACTCCAGCAGGTTTATGTGAGGATAATTGAATTTAGCGGAAAGAGAGAATAGGAACTAGTCTGTGAGCCGACATTTCCAAAAAGCCCACCTCCAGACTTGAGGTCTAATTTCTGCAAAGCTTACTGTGTAGAAATTCTGTGGCACAAAATCAAGGCCACAGGTAATTCATCTTCTGGCTCTAGCTCTGCTTTGCGACCTAATTAAATGAATAAAGATGTAAAGAAATCTTCATTTCCGAAGGGATAAACACATTGCTGCATGGGAAAGGTAAGAGGAAAGGCTGGCTTTGCAAAGGAAGAATAGAGGCAGATGAGAAACCACGGGCTGAGATATAGTGAATGGCTGAAGACATTTGAATAGCGAGGGGGAAAACAGTGTTCTGATTTACATGGAGCTGCACTTGCTGGCTCATTTGTTTTGATAATAGCTCATCTTATGCAGACTTTATGCAGAGCTGACTCCAACCATATATATCTGAGTTAACAAACATTTCACTTCTTGTGTTAACACTCCACATCGAAAGCGATGGGCGTTACGAGATAAAGAAGCAGCTTGTGTCATAGACACAAAACACACTCGAGTGCACTGCCGGACAGTTTAAATACCGCCTGCCTCATCACTGAAACATCTGGCTTGTATTTGGTGTCGACTGCAAAAAAAACACTCTTTCTTATAACTTAGTTCCCTCACTTTCCCCATTCATCAATTTTAAAGAGTATGCAAATGGACAATTCCTCCAGCATCCCTATGAGTCCACACAGTTACAACAACAGGGCAATAAATTCTCATTAAGGCTTTCCTTCCTTGAAAGACAGAAATTGAAGTTGGGATATTCATGTTTATAGTCGTAGGCAATTGGAACAAATGAGGAGATCGTGTGGAAGGACGACGGTCCCTGCAAAACCCCCACCCCCAACTCACCCACCCCTCCACTGCCTCCATGGGGAGTGTCAATGATGAAGTCAGCCACGGGGAGCGACGGCCCTGCACCACTGTGCTCAGCCTCTCTCCCCTCTGACAGGCTCATATTTCACCAGACTCATTCTCCAACCTCCATTGTCACCGTTTCCTGTGCTGTCAGGGGGACGACTCCCATCATCAGAGCAGTGATTTCACAGGCTGGTGGCAGCAGCACTCCCTCGCTGTAGCTGACTAACATGGCCCTGCTCCAGACAGCTGGGTGACCCCTCCTAAGTAGCTGGCTGGATGCTCTTATTCCTCTCATCATGCACATGTAAAGTTGATCTGGGGTGGGAATTTCTGCTACATGATGCCAATAGATTTTGGAAGCTGCTGATTTTTGTATTTGATTGAGTCTGTGTCAACACACTACCGAAGTCTTTGGAAATACAACAAAGGTGCAGTCCCAGCTGTACCCTTGTTGTATTTCCAAAGCTGGACATTGTCAGGAGTCTGTAAAGGAATGGTTTGACATTTTGGGAATTATACAGTCACAGCAAACTTTTGATGATCTCAGTGAAATTATTTTTTTTGTTGCTGCTGTTACGCTACCAATGACATGTTGCACTATGATCAGTCTTCCCAAAAAGGCAGAGGAGTTTTTCTGGAGTCACCAGCTTTAAGGGCCATAATTTACAACAACCACTTTATAGAAATGCAAATGGATTTTGCATTATTTTTTAACACTTTTTACTTTATTCAATTTTGAACTAGCTTGAGTTTGCAAAACCTCAGGCTGCAGATGCACATTCAGAGAGGCGGAGGTGAATGACTTACTCCCAGACTTTGATTCTAGTCTGTTTCTTTAGGCCAATTGGTAAACTCAATATAAACATTTGTTTTGGATTCTTGTCATGTGCTCATTATTCAACTATGTCTCCCCTAGACCCAAAAAAAAAATGAAAGTCTGTGAATGGCAAAATGGCTGCTGAGTCAACAACATGTTTAGGAGAGAGCACTTCGTACCTGGCCTTTTTCTTCATTTCACATTTTACCCAAAGGATGTCTGAGTGGGTCTGTGACCTCAGAGAACATATTTACATGTTGGGTGGTGGGACCCCAGCTACATGTGCATGTGATACAATGCATAATTGCATGTCTCTGTGTGTTTATGACTTCATGACTGTGTGTGTGTGTGTGTCTGTGTGTTTAGCAGCATGAAAGGGCACTCTATCTCCATCTCTCATGGGAAAGAAAACAAAAAGGCCCTCTGTGCGCCGTCAACTAGATCATACAGTGCCCTTTATGTGAACCTCACCTCCTCCTTCCTTCCTCCAACCTCTCTGTTCTCTCCTGTTGGTATGACTGATAATAAGAAAAAGTTGTGTATCAAAGGTACTAAGATTAAGATTCACATTCACAAAATTAACTACATTGTTTGAAATAGATGACTTAAAGCTGCTTCAATCAATATGTTTACATGAACAGTGAATCAAATTATTGTATTCCATACACACAGAGGATACCTGTCTATATAACATTTCAACATCTTTCAACTCAGTTCAACTCAGAGTTATGGTTTTTCAGGTCCTCAACTTTAATGCTTTGGTTAACTCTCCAGACACAGCAGGCACCTATTTTCAGTGAAAATGCTCTAAAAAAAGCTGTCTAAGCTTCTTGCTGAGCACCAGACAGCAGATGGACAAAGTTAGCTACTAAGCAGTTGAACATAGTGGAGCATTTAATTGCAGAAAAAACAGCAATTTTTCCCCCCAGGAGTTAATGAAGACCAAAAACAAAGGAGAGTAAATATTGGGCATACATTCATTAGGTGGCCATTAACATGACTCCAAATTAATGTTAATGTTGCTCCGTATCTGCTTGATGTACAAATAAGCAATTCTTTGGTAGCAAGTGTTGCGTTACAGTTTATTTTCAATGAAACTAATATTTCTGTGCTTATGTGAGAGACTCATAACAGTTGTTAGATGTTAACATGATGACAGTTATGCTACGTTTGTGTAACTGATGAGGTTTAAAATCACCAAGGCCAAAAACCCTCTATATATAGAATAATGTAACACCAGACAAAGTGGGGTGAGACTTTGCTTTCTTTACCCTTAAATGCCTCCCCCTTTTCCTTTACCAAAACCATAGACTATATAAAAAATGGAAAATACATATTTGTTCAAAACTGAGTCAAGACCTGCTTGTGACACGTGATTCTTTCATGTTAGTATATATAAAATATTTATGCCATTGAAATGCAATTTCAATTTTTTAATTTGCAGTATAACCCTTACTACATTGCACTCTGATTGTTCTGTTCAGCCTCTGTAGGCTTCAGATGGACATTAGCTGAATATACACTGAACAAAATTGTAAACGCAACACTTTTGTTTTTGCCCCCATTCATCATGAGCTGAACTCAAAGATCTAAGACTTTCTCTATGTACACAAAAGGCCTATTTCTCTCAAATATTGTTCACAAATCTGTCACAATCTGTGTTAGTGAGCACCTCTCCTTTGTCTTTGCCTCCATTGATACATCTTGTCTCTAAATGATCTTTGTTGGGAGTTAACAGTTCCTAGTTAAGGACTACTAGCCAATCAGAAGCAGAGAAGGGTGGGCCAATGAGAAGCCAGTAAACAAGATTTTGTTTTACTGTATGTTGCTGACCAGCTTAGCAACATAAACTGGAGCAAGAGTTTCAGAGTGGTGAGTTATTAATCTGTAACAAATGTATCTTTCATCCATAAAGTTTTAACTGAGGTCTGTCTCTACATCACTGTAGCAACTTTATGTCCATTGACTGCTTGGAGGGTAGTTAGTGTTTGGAAGGGAGAGGAGGTGTGTGTTACAGCTCAGTGTTTTTCCACCAGTGTTTTTGAGGGCGTGTTGGACTAGCGCATGGCAAGGGTTATATAGGCATAGCTTTCATCCCTGTGTTGTCACAGGGATGAAAGGGAAGCGGCTGGACTACAAACGAGCTGTTTTCAGGCAGTTCAGTGCAGTGTTTTCTGGGGGAGATGGGAACTCCCTTTGGGGTGGACTTTGGGCTTTTTCACTTTGCAAACCTATTACATGCACAAAAAGGTATATAACTCAATAAAGGAGAGGGAAAAAGCCAAAAAGCATAATACCACCTCTTTAATGCAGGTTCTTTGGGATCATTTTGGGGGGTAAAGCAATCAGCCTAAAAAGACATAAAATTAAGTTATTACAACCTCTCTATCTAACAGTTTGCCATTGTCAGGGTAGTTGAAATGATCTTGCTTGAGAGTACCTTGGCTTGTATTTGTGACACTGCCCACTGTAAGCCCATGTTAAGACACAGCTGGCATTTATCGTATTTGCATTTTCTGTTCTAGCCACAATTAAATGATTAGAGGCATGCAGTTGGGTGTTTTCCCACCTATGTTGTACAAGTGGGCATAATTAAATTGAAAAAGAAAAGCAACATTACAGTCTTGATTTGTTATGAATCAATGACTATATTCTCTAGCTGACAACCAGTCCTGTTTACCTGAAGGCACAATTCTTTGCTGTCACCACTTGTCACTAGAGATTTCCATGTGTATGGCAATTACAGTGTTTGTTGGTGGCTGCTAGTGGGTCCTCTGGGTATCTACATCGCTGTATAATTTCATCCCCCTCTCCACAGAGTTATTCTATCATTCTCACAACACAGGGAAAGGCAGACAGTAGGGAAGAGAATATCCACAGATAAATCCATTTAAAATGTATTTGAATCTGATTTATGATGGTCACCTGCTCCAGGGAAAAAATGCCCACATGTAACTTTTTAAAAAAATTAGTCAGGCAAATAGTCTCAATCAGCTATCTCAGATTTCTTGTGCATTTTTCCAGACTTTATAAATGCATCACGGAGAAAAAAACAAAGGTTATAGTGCCCCCGGTGGGCAGTCAATGTAACCATAAAGAACCAACACCACCACCTTAAGGCAAAGCATGTGCCTCCTACTTTTAATTTCAGGTTTTAACATTGTTTAAGTGTGTCTGCAGTAGCATTTGCTGTGTGTAATGTAAGCAATTTGGAAGCAATTTAAAATCACATTTTAATGATTGAGTACAATGTCTTGATTAAATGGGGCAAAAATACAGTTTTCAAGCAAAAAACAAAGAGACTCAATGCAAAGCAACCTCCTTTAGTAACTGCAGAATAATAATATAACAAACTTTTTGCAATCTGTGGATCTCAGCCCAAGTATGATATGATAACTGTCAAGTGGCTAAATTGTATTTACAGTATCTTCATGTGCCATAAATGTAGGCTATGATCGCTGAAGGATGAATGAAGGTAGTCTGCAAATGTTGAAGCTTTTTATTTCATACTAAAACCACCAGTGCCTCTCTGTGGTCAAATAGCGATACAGCAGGGGCAAAGTTGTCTTCATTTGACACAGTTTAAAAAAGAGCACATGCTAAATTGCCACTCAGTACAAAACTAAAAAACACATATACTAGCTGATTACAGCACATGGGTCAGGTATTTAAAATGTGGTTTTAGTGTAAGGTATATGTCAACAGGAAGCTTCAAGTACATTAGAGAGTCAGCTTCAAGTAAGTTTTGTAATAAAACTGTTTTACTGTAATACAGACAGACTCCCTTTCAATATTATTTCATTTCACAGTGCAATCACTGATAAACTGCATAGAAATATGATGAAATCATGCTGAGTCACATAAAGTAATATGATTTAAAATAAGGTTACAATATAACATTGGATCTTTGGTTTACCTTTGAATTTAAAATAGAAAAACTAACCTTACATACTAAGCAATGTATCATTCTAAAAGTGCTGATTGGTTAATAAATTAAATAAGATACTTATAAATAATTAAATCTTCATCACAGCAAAAGTTATTGTCCAACATTCTAAACTAGTTTCATTTCAACCTCCAACAGAAGAACGGTGGGGGGGTAATTTCCATGCCCCTTTAATACAGGGTGGCAAAACTTCTCACAGATGTTCAGAGCTATTTGTTTGCCAAAAGAAGAATTTGCTTGAAATCACTGACAATTCTCCTGAATCTGTGATTTGACCAAAATGTAAAAACTTAACCTGTTAAAATATGCAAATGATGTTGTTTCTGAAACACTTAATCATCAACAATATTGTGGGAAATGGTCAAATCTTTCTAAGCCCGTTGCTCAAACTTTGGCATAACTGTCATATCATTTGTTTGACACCTACATCTGGTTATCATTATATTGTGGGGTAGAGGGCTGACCCTGCATGGCTCCAGCAGCTGCCCCCATGGCAGCCTGCTGGGCTGCTGCCTGCACATGAGGGTTTTTCCACGCTCCTGAGGTCCATTCCTCCTGAGCTTTGGACATGCTGGCCCCACTGCCACGGTAGAAATTATGGATCTGCAAGCAAGGTGATATCACAAGTTATAACCAGCAAGACTTCACGTATGAAAGCTAATTACTTTAGTTAATGTCATCACATAGATTTAAGAGCAACTTTATTCCCTCATCAGTGGGTCTGTTTAGGGAATACAATGTTTTAGATATAGCAAAGGATTGAACAGAATGACAATGGATGGAATGACAAGTATTGAATGGCATTTAAACCTAGCAATGCTGCTTTGTTGATATGAGAGAAAATGAATCAATCTCAAATCTTGGATTGCCAAAGGGATAAAAAAACATTATTGTCTACCACAATAAAACAGATAATCTGTAACCCATGGTTACAGACAACATGAACGTTAAGTTAAATTCTTACCCTGGTTAGGGCAATGAACGACAATGAGGCCACTGCAGTGAACATGATAGTGGGAACCAACATGATCAGTGCAATAAAAATATTATAACTGAAGAAGGAGATGGTAGCCAACCAACCACTGAAAAAGACAAGATATGACCATTAACACAATTTGATTTTTAAAAAAAATATTAATTCTAGACTATGAACACAACTTGAACCATAATTATCTGGACTCTCTGGTCTCCCTCATGATGACACTACCACTGAACATCTGGATGTTAAATGCCAGTCATTTTGTGGACTTTAAGTACTGCGATATAAAGTTTAAAAGTTTTATAGCTCATACATGAGGATATCCAATTGCACATGGTGACATTTATAAACTTTATGGAGGCTGCCATAACATTAATTTCTGATCATCAGCCTGAGACAGGTGACATTTTGAGGATCTCTTTAACAGCCTCTCAAAATCTAATAACAGGACTACCATAAAAGTTATACGAGGGCAATTTCTGATGTTCCATCACTGTCATGTTAATGAAAGCAGCAGACAAGGTCTTCAAAAAATACTACCTGACTGGACTTATTGCTTGAGATCAAATGTTTTATTCAAAAGTCAGTTTTGTAGTCTTATTAAAACAACTTCTGATTTTTAATGCTAGCTTTTGTTGCATAACAATGAATGAATCACTTATAAACAATGGTATTATGAACTTCAGCAATGACTCTGGTATTTGGAGTTTAACTAGACAAGATGGCCCTGCATATGAGTCTCTGTACCTTAGTGTAAAGGAACTTTCTCAAGAATTTATTTTCTCTTACTTTAGTACATTTCTTTCAAAATGTGTGCATCATGATTGGAATATAAATAGTTGCCCTTCACATAATTGACATTCATGTTTTTTTTAAATAAATGTGTATATATATTAAGTGTATCCAAATTCTCCAAAACTAATAAAATGACTTAACATGAAAAGAAATAATTTGAATTATGATTGGGGAAAAAGATCCTCTGTTAAATATGAATAAATAAATGTCATTTACAAAACAATTTGAGAAAAATCTTTTTCAGGCATCTTCAATCTGACTCTTACCACACTCCCCATCCAGGTATGCCTATACTTTGGATGATGCTGATGCCAACTTGGGCCATGAACACAAAGAAGAACTGCATGAAGTTGAAGGAGCTGTCACTCCTAAGAAAATAACAAAAAGATCAAGAAATATTTACACTCAAATACCAAAGTATTGTCAAATCTTGTTGTATTTTGTGTAACGTTGTACATTTATAAATTTGGTATAGTAAAATATAGTAAAAACAACAGTAAAATATATGTATTTTATATGTATTTTATAAGTCCCACTCATGAGGAGTAATTCACACAGGCTATACCTCTACTGTGGCTACACAGGCTACAGCACTCATATTTAGGAATCCACAAACTTTTCAGCTTTACCAATTACCAGCCAATCATAGAAACCTCTTCAATCAAATGCCATGACAATACAGCTATGGATGGACTTGTGAGGGGACTGTGCTGGCCTATGGGCTTCTTGTCCTGCCTTGGTACTTTGGTTGGTCCACACTGGCAGTAGTTTGTCAGCCCAGGCTTCAAGTGCACTGCCCTCTGCAACTGTGTGCTTCCTTTCTCCTCCAAGAAGTGTAATGCGCTTCTATCATGCCCTGATTTTAACCAGAGTTTAATACATGAGCCACATTATTCATCAGGGCATCATCTACTGTACTGGACGACACATCAGCTGTCCTTGACTCGGCAAACTGGTCAAGGAGCAGGAAGCATATAATGTAAGCTAGAAGATAAAGGGGTGATTTAAGAAGATATTTCATTTGGCAGCCCTCTGTATGACGCCTCTCTCCAGTGAGGGGATAGAGAGGATGTTCTGGGTGCCCTTCTGTCTCCAGAGGGACTAGTTGGATCATTTATCTCTACTGCCACTGAACACTTTAAGAGAATGGAGGAAATATTATCTTAAATCCACTGTCCACTGTCACTGACCACCCACCCAACTGTAACACTAAGGACAGGACCATGGTACAGCATGCAGAAATTGCTCCGCAAAAGACAGAAAAAAGAGAAAATGTTTTTATTTTTCCTAAAACGTTTCCTACATTGTATTAGATGGATATGTCCTGTGATCAAAAATAGTCCTTCAATATGCCAAATTAAACTCAAACTCACACGTTTTAGTGTGTGTATATGTAAAGAAGAAAGCCCAAACCCAAAATGTCCTTTCAAATGGCTGCCCCAGTGATCACTGAAGTACTATTGTAATATACACCCATAATTACGGTGAAATATCTAAGCCAGAAATATTCTCTCTGTCACTCTCTGTCACTCAGTGTTACTGAATAAGATAGTATACATTATGTTGTATATGACACACTGTTATTGTCTCTCCGTTGAGCAGATGCTATACATTTAACTTTATCCCTAAACACCTATTATTGCATTATAACACATCAGTTCAATGTTACTACAGTGTATGTGATATGTATAACTACTTCACAAAACAATTCTTATTATTTTTGAATATCAGCACCTCATATTTGACTTACTTGAAAGCCTTGTAGATGGGCCTGAACCAACAGACATAAGAGCAGGGAGTGAACATGAGGAGCCAGATGATAGCCAGTCCAAAGTTGGTCACACCACCTCCACCAAACATCCAAGCAAAGCAGCCAATGAGATTCACCGCAAGGGTAGCACTATTCACTGTGAGATCAAAACAGACATACTGTGTTTAAGGTATTGATGAAAATGAACATGTTCATTGGGTACACATACAGATATGCACATGCAGGAAAGAGTTTGAAAAAAAGTGGATATTAAAGCAGCCAGCCTAACAGAATGTGAAATAATTGCAATGCTTGACTCAAAAGATGGCTTGTGTTCCCTGAATAGCCTTTATGCGGGTGTCCTTTTCTATTAATTCTCAGTAATGCTATGCGGCTACAGTACTCCACACTTAAATTGCACTTAGTTCTAATTGGAGCTCTGCGCTTTGGTCCCATCTTTCAACTCTAAACCAGCAAAGAAGGCCAATCAGCTTCAAATTTTGGTCTATAGCGAAAAGGCATAGTGCTTCACAAGAGAATTATGAGGCCAAACACAGCTGAAACATGAGAGCTATTAAGGAACACAGTTACATTTCTTAAACAGACAGACTTGTTAGGGTAATACTGTTGGCTTCAAATGATTATCACACATGAAATGTGAAAAAAAATGTTCAACACAATTAAGAACAAAAAGAACGTAAAGTGGATAGCACTCAAGTATAAAAAGCAATGTGCATACCAACACTTTGTAGCATATGACAAATGGCAAATCCAAATGCAAGAAAGACCTATCCACATTGCTACAGAGGGAAGGGGAACAACAGCACATCCAAAAGCAGATTCGGGACATGGAATACCTGCTTATGTTTACCGTTTACTAGAAAAGAAGACGCCTGCAGAAAGAAAAGAGTTCAGTTGTAAAGATAGATAGTTCAGAGTGATGATGAATACATGTTTATTGTTGTGTATAATTCAGAGGTTTTCAGAGTGGGAGGCTCTGAAAGTGAAAAAAATGTTACATTAGTTATCAGAAGGAGATCACATAGAACAGCCTAAATGTGTGTGATTTAGTTAAAGTGGTAGTTCAGAGATAGCGTACTTTGGGGAGGCCCATCTTTCACATTTAGGACTTTTTTTTGTGTTTAGTGTTGTTTGAAGTTGTCAATTATTGAGTGTCTATGGGGTCAAATAACATAATCATTATCCCATAGGCATAGCAAAGCTTTGTCTGGGGGAGGCCCACAGTGTCAGACTTTAAATGAGTATTTCAAATGAAAAACATCTTCTGCTCTGAGGGCCTCATATTGCAACAAAACCAGGCTGTGATTTGCCACAGGTATAATAGAGTAGAGATTAGAGAACAGAGAGAGACTTTCTCATACAGCCAAAGTCAGTTGCAACCTTGCATGCTTTGTTTTCATTGTTTTTTATTCATGTTACTCTCCCTTTTACCAAGTCCTAGATTAGTGTCACTGCACCTACAGTATGTGCTATTTCTTGTTGCTCTCCCCTTGTGTTGCCTTCATGGATGGCCAGGGAGCTTCCAGACCAGAGCAATATCACAAATATCATTGTGTCGCTTGTTTATAGTGTAATAAACTTTGATGAAAGTGCTTCTGGCAAAAATTGTTTAACACAATTTCAATTTTAACTGCTCTGTTCAAACCAAGGCCATCTGGTCAGTGCTATGACTCATTAGCAAATAAACCAGTCAGGATAACACAGCCAATAAAAAAAAAATCTTTTTGGACCAAGGAGACCCTTGTAAACCATTGCCCTTCTGTTACATAGTTCTTATCATGAGTTAACAAGAGAGTAAAAGACAGTTTATTGGACCTCCAGGATTATCTTTTTCTTTTTAAGGCTTCTGATGTTATATTGGAGAGTCAGGTAGCCCCTATCTGCAAAAAAAGGCAGTTTAAAGTCTCATAGTTGCAGAACTCCAAAGTTTAGTTGCCTGATGCAAGGATGATAATCCTTTGGAAATTCCATAGGACTCATAACAATACAACATCTCTTTAAGCCACTCACATATCCACAGGTGGTACATTTTCTTGCACATGCTGCGGTGCTGTTCAGGGATCTCATCAAAGTCCTGGTAGAAGCATGGCTTGAGCGGGATGAATCCCGGCAGTGGGGGGAAGTTGGGCTCTGAGACAAATAATTAGACAGTTAACATGGCAGGCTGCATATGTGAGCTTCTACCCCGGTACATTACTTTATAATTACTGACCTGCCATGTGGATAAAGTTCGCTGTTTAGAGTTCCTCCCTCGTCCGTTTCTTGAAATAAGAACAAACTGGAAGTTAGTACTTGTTTATTTCTATATCCCTTGTAACCTAAGTAGTAATGTACAGTTGTTGTTATATACATGAACACGTGTGAACATATCTTATAGGGTCATTACCTGAACACGGTTTATGGAAAGAAGGCGTTTAACGGAGGGTGCTATAATCTAAGCGTTGCCGTCGGGATTTAACGTTTGAGCCCTTCAGGCACCGTCTCAATAGTGGTGATAAGATTGTAACGAGTGAATCCTTCCGGTTTGAGTGAAACCTTCAGAAAATGCTCTCTCACACGCACCCACACACACAGAGACCGGTCACACACGCTTGTTGCAATGGCATGCAATCTGCACTCCACTGGATGAAATGGGCCAGCGATATTCGCTGTATAGGCTATGTTCGAAGACAGAGATGTTTTGACAGAGAGCTGGCCGTCATGGCCAGGAATTACGGATTCCACAGGAAACATAATCTGCTTACCTCCTCCAGAAAGCAGCCGCTTCTGTGTTCAAGATGCACAGTCTCCAATGGAAGCTTCGGACTGCTTGTGGAATAGAGTGCGGCTGCCAATCGGACAATCGCCTATCCCTAATATGAAACTCTTATAATAGCCTACTTTCTTCTGTACAGTACAACTAGAGCGATAAATCCTTACTATCCTGACCCTCGACCAATCACCGTGCTGGAATCCGCTGTCACTTTGATTCAGACCAATAGGTAGATTCCTCTAATCCTTGACGCTGGTTTGTTGACCCAATCACTGTCTAGCTCTCTGTCCATGGTGCTGAAACCGTTTACCGACGGAGGTAACCTGTGCGGTGTTAAACTGCAAACAACCAGTCCCGTTGCTGAGCGTTTCCCTACAATGTCATTTATGTCAACCACCGAGTTGCATCTACAGATAATCTAAAAAGAATGATACAGTCACACAGCTAATCTCACGCGTGTGTTGAACAGCAATGTAACCTACGTACTTGCAATAGAAAACGCTCCATAAAAAAACAATCTATAGGCTATAAAATGTACCATGGTAGCCTAAATAATATAATATTTTATTATAAACGTATAATATTCTGATCAGCAGTAATAGTAGAAACATACATAACCCTGGTTCAATTAAAGGCCATCAGTCAAATGAGAGCCTATGACAATGGCCCCAAACTTTAATATGAGACTTGTTTCTGACCAAAATACCAAGTTGACTCCAGCTCTCCAGCTGGGGTTGCTGTTTCACTGCAGTGACTGCAGAGTGACTCTGAAATGAAAGTGTAATTTGGATGATGCCACAGGAAATCTCTTGGAAGTAGGCTAAACACAAATAACCTGGTTAACTAAAATAGACCTATTTGACGTTGTGGTAATTAATCAACAACAGAGAGTCACATGTGTCTGGTATGATGCAGAAGCCATACTATGGATGGCAAATAAAGGCCCAGTGCCAGTATAATTTACCAATTGTACACACACCTTAACAGAGTCCAATGTAGTTAATGAGGTGATTAAAGGAATACTGCTGAGTCACTTTTATATTGCCACAGCGACACATTTACATTATTACGTAGGCCACATGAGGTCTGACTTTGAATAATTATGTCAATCATTATGTCAGGCTCACTGATTATAATATGTTATATATACTGTACTTGGCTTGCCCTGATTACTGGTTTCTGACATATATCTAAAGACTTGATTTGTTATTGAAAAAATTAAACACAGGCCAGAAAACTTTTTGTACTTATTCTAGATTAAACTCCTTTAGACAGCAGTGAGGCATAGTAAATATTAAGACTACTGCCCTTGTGCAAGAATACAAGCCAAGGTATTGGAGGTGTTTTGTGGTTGAGTCTGTCTTCTACCTCAGGTGAGCAAAAGAAAATAGAATGTTTCCCAGACAATCATTCACATTATCATTGCAAATGATGATAATGAAAGGGTCAAGATGATAAGACATTGATATTTACTCACCAACAATTTCCACAAAAGCAAGCAGTGGAAGCAAGTTAAAAAAACATCACCACTGCAGATTACTGTTTCCAGTATGTAATCAGTACAGTTCAATAGATCAATAATGGATATAAAAAATGAATAAAAAGTGAAAACATGAAATTGCTGAGAGTTTGCAGGAAATTAAGAGTTAATGGGCCGATTCAATAACTGCAGTAGCACTGTGTATCCTTACCTTTCCCTTACCTGCATACAATAGAGGTAGCAAATGGTGAAAATTATTAAAATTAAAATTAAAAGATAACCAATCCTTGAATATGGCAATTGTCACTTCAGATTAGATGAATGGGTATGGAAGTGAAACCTGGGGTGTCATATAAACATAACCAGTAGATGCATGAAAAAGGCTGCTTGAAGCATCCATCCATCCATTTCTTTTAAACCACTCACCCTGGTCAGAATCCATGGGGACTGACATATCCCAGCTTATACTGACCAAGAGGAAGGCACACCCTGGATGGATCATCTTCACTAGGCCTGGGAGTGATGTTCAAAGTCAGTGTAGAACCAGTACAGAAACAGGAAGAAGACATAAGGGCAGCACATGGAAAAACTGAACTAACACTAGCATGATACCACAAAAAAGTGCACTCCAACTCACCAAAAGCTTTTCACTCTGTAGAGATGTGGAAATGGACGAAGTCAGATTTCCCTCATGGGTCTTGTAAGTCCTCTTTGCTGCGTACTTTATCATAATCCTGAATGGGACATAGATAGAAGGCAGGATATTAAGTATTGAGACAGTGAGAGAACGAGAGCGGTAAGAGGGGAAAATAAAAGAAGACAGAGAGAAGAAAAGAAGAAATGAAGTGTGAGAGATGAGCCAAATATCTTAGCATCAACATTTACTAAACATCAGAGGCAGACAGATACGAGTCTTACTTTATTTTTTCTCTCGGCAATTTACATTTAACTACTCCATAAATGACCCCAGATTTTCAGAAATGCATACTTAAATTAAGTTCATTATTCAATAATTATCTACATTAATCATCCAGATTTGGAGCCATTTTGAAAATGAAGATACATTTAGATAAGTTGTTTTGAGTTTGTGCTAAAATGTCTTAAAAAATTGTCACATTTTTTCAGTTAAATGCCGAGGTACTACACCACCATGCACACAGCAGCGTGGCACACACACAAACATGTAAATCCACTTGTTTCGCATTGAATACATGAATACATTTATTTATCTTTATCACTGGGTGTGTAAATGCTCTTTAAATGAGGTAAAAGTAAGTGCCTGTTGTTCAACACTCAATATCCCTGCTTGATGCTCTCTTTTGGTGCCCAGCGCCAGTGCACCCTGGCGTCATTGTTCTTCAAAAGAAAAAACATTTGCCCAGTCACCCCCCTAAGCCTATGTGCCACCGTGGTCTTGGTTTCTATGGAGACGCTTTCCTCCAGACCAAGCATGTAGAGGGCACCCCTCCAGCGGAAGGAGGTGGAATAACATTGTGGCAAGGCAATCATACACAAACCTCATTTACATATCCAAACATGAACCATGGACCGTAGCATACAGTGTTTGTTTCCACTAAACATTTCACAGTAGTTGATTAAACCCAACTGGAAATGCAGCACAGATATATTTTAATGTTTTATCAACAGAAAGGATTGATAACCGTTTCCAAAAATTGTATGAGTAAAGGCAAGCTAAAGAAATTTAGAGTAAAAATATTCTTCTTCTCTTGGAATGTAGAAACTATTTTTTTTGTACAACAAGACCACTCAGCATTCTAATCACCCTTGCTCCCTTGGTACCGTTGACATAAAGCTTGTGTCTGGGTCTGATGTGGTCACTCCTCAGCACCTCCAGCTGGGGGCACTGTTTTATCTGTCTGCCAGTCTGTAGTAGTTCCTTACCCATTCCGTAGATGCTCTGCTGTCAGATGGAGCTTTATGTCATTGACCTTGAGGAAGATAAGAAACCACGGAGGCTACTGTACTCAAATACACAAACTTCACAGACTCAAGATTGTAACGCTTGTGGCTCAGAGACAAGGACACAAACATACAGGGGAAGAAGCATGGTGACTTTTTAAAAATGTTAATTGCTATCATTCCTGGACTACTTCTTTAAAAACTCTTTTTTAAGCTACTCTTGAAACTACACTCATCAAACTTTTGTGATATGGTACATCAAATAGTGATTTGAACAATATAACAGAAAAGAGGATAGTCATCTTATTCCTTTAAATACTTTAATGGAAATGTTCTCTGAGTAATGGGCCAAATAATAATGAAACCAAAGAAACAGAACTGTAGCTAACAATCATTAACATATTTCACTGGGGCTGAAATTGTAGCAGTGACTGACACTATCGCACTGATTTCTATATAATTGCACTGAATCTCAAATAGTAGGACCCACAGCTGTAAGGAAGGAAAGTGAGTGATTTAAATAATTCAAAATGCTATTTTGCATGGTCAAAAAAGACAATCATAAATACACTTACATACACATAAATACACATACAATACAATCAAAATTGTTTTATTTTGATCCTGTGACCACTTATTTAACACGTACGTACATTGCCAACTTTAATGATACATGTATCATTTCAGCACATGAACATAATAATCTTTGCAACACAGAGTGGCTAATGAACTGCATAACTACATCACTATATATAATATAAATTGATTTAAACTTCACTATTCCTCGGAGATAAATAATCTAATCTCAACGTTTTATTTATAGAGCACTTTCAACACCACAAGTGGAACCAGAGTGCTGTTCAGAAGGTATTGAAGAGAAAATAGAAACAAAGACAAAACAACACAAAGCATTATCAAATGCTAAAGAGAACAAATAAGTTTTAAGCGCACTCTGAAAAGTACTCAATGAAGGACAAGTTTTTACAGATAGAGAAAGGTCATTCCAGTGCCTAGGAGCAGCAACGGAGAAAGCCCGATCACCTTTACATTTTAAACGGGATCGCGGAACCATGAGATCTAATGTAATCTAATGGTAACCACAGAC